>LR749566.1:380135-549834 GCA_902729485.2 Mus minutoides | reverse complement strand
AAAAAAAAAAAATGTATTATCTGATACCAAATAGGCCTGTGTTTGAACAATAGCTGTGCTACTTGGGAGCTGTATGACACTGCTATAGATGCCTTCTGCATGGATATACTGTGCCCACTGGCAAGATTTCAAGAATAATGGCACGTAAAATATAGTAATCTCCTGGTAACTGTCATCATTATACAATCATTATCATATTATGTCCATGTAAACAAGACAGAAAACTATCAGTACCACAAGTAATACTAAGGAAGATGCCAGTCTCAGAAGACAGCATCTGAACCCTTTCTGGTGGCACAGATATGAAAAAACACAGATGAAAAGAAGTGCCACACCTTATGTATCCCTTTATGCCTGCCCAGTGATGGCATTTATCCTGAATATTCTTGTACTCCTTGTGGTGGAGACTGACACTCCTAGAGTTGATGAAGACTGAGACAGAGAGCCACCTTTGCTGGATGGCTGCATTTCTAAGCCACCTGTGCCAAGTGCTAGGGAACATAGCCCAGACATGCAGAATGCAGGCATCTATCCAGGATAGATACAAAGCAAAGCCAGGCCCTGTCAGAAAAGCATCCAAATTTAAGGACCTTAAATGTCATCAGATCTTGGTGGTAGTGACCCTGCCAAGTGGTCTCCAGGCTTCTCACATTCTTAGACATCCTACTTCACATTTGGACAGCTGGGACTTTTAGAAATCTTTTCTGTATACTCTTCCAAAATATTTTCCCTGTGGCTTACATTCATCATGTGTCATAATTCTAATCTAGCAAGTCATTTTGAACAAAAGCTAATTTCATCTCCATATGGAAACCCTTAAAAGAAAACTGTAAATCTAAGACACATCTTCTGTTGGGTACCATTCCCTCTGGCTAGACAATCCTGTACTCTTCCTTAGTTCTTACTACTACTCTACTACTCAAGGAAAACAGATATAATTGTACAGAAGATAAGGAGCAAATTGGGATCAAACAAATAAATAACAATTCCAAACATATCATTGCGATTTGACAGCATGTTTAACCCAGTCAGCTTATATCTATGTAACATATGTCCAGGGTTATACAGAGAAACCCTGTCTCAAAAATTATATATGTGTGTATGTGTGTATGTATATGTGTATATATATATATATATATATATATATATATATATATATATATGTAGAAATAGTTCTAAAAACAGCAAACTGGCATCTAACTCAAAGATCTTCCTCCTCTGCCTCCTAATTGCTGGTGTGTGCCACCACTGACCAGCAGTTTTCTAATTTTCTAACAAGAAAACAATACTGTGACTAAATGAGATATATTATGGCAATGTGCTCAGCATGTGGTATGCTTAGAAAATGCAAAGCAATACAATCTCCCACTTACCCATTTTTACTAAGGCAATAGTGAGAGGAATAGATATTCTTAATAGATGCCAAGCATAATTTTCTGAACTAAAAAGTCCTGAAGAGCACTCCAGTGATTGAGTTCTTTATAAAATACATTTAAAACATCAATGCAAAGACAGCATGTACTCTGACTTCTTTACTTACTAGTTTTCTGAAGAAAAAGAAAAAAACCAACAGCATACTATATAGGCGCTATAGCAGGACTATGATGGTTCTGGGATTTGCAGCTTAAAATGTGAGTGAAGAATTTTACAAGGATGAAAACAGATAACAAAGGTTTGGACCACAGGACAAAATCAATTGTGCTAGGTGTTGGAAAGGAAACATAGAATGAATAGTGGGGCACTTTGCAAATAGTGGAGACTGCACTGTAGAGGTAACCATGAGAGGACTCAGGGGGACTTATTCACTGACAGTCTGTTCCCTCCAATGGAAAAACATATCCTAAAGACAAAATGTCAATCCTCCTAAGAACTCTCTGGACCTGGGAGTATGACACAGAGGTTAAAGTACTCATCTTTTAATCACAGGTACTTGGATTTGAGCCAGAGAACCCAATTGAAATAAGCTGGACAATAGGCAAGTCCTATGACAATGTGAGATCCTGTATCAAAATCAGGATTGATGGTTTTGGGGGGATGACGACATGTGAGGATGTCTTTTGGAAAACACATCCACACACCCACACACACACACACTCACACACATCCACACACATACAAACATACATACATACATGCATACACATGCACACAGACACACACACACACACACACACACACACACACACACACAGAGAGAGAGAGAGAGAGATTATAAGAATATAAAAGCCATGTTAAGAAATGATTGACTACAACCTATTTACTTTGAAACTTGCAAGCATAAGGTCAAAAGCAATTGTGAGACAATTGTGGAAAAGAAACTCAAATGTTTTAACCCTGCTGTACCTTAAACATATCACTTGACTCTTTTCCATGTGGAGAAAGGAGGTGTAACTGGGTAGTTTGGTAGTTTGTGAGGTCCATTTCAGCATCAAAAACAAAAACAAAACAAACAAACAAACAAAAAAACCAGCTTATTCTTTTTTGTCAGTCAATACAGGACTGATTTGCTCTAAGAAAACAGGAAGTTAACAAACAGTGCCTCAGCACAAAACCTGGACCAGTAGAATAGGATCAGAATCTATGCCAGAAAACACAACTTCAAGACTAAAGCAGGTAGGTAAGTGCCTATTCAAATGGTTAATGAATATTTGTTAAATTGAAACACATAAATAGTTTGGATTTTACTACATTGAAGCAAGTACGGATCAAAATCCAACTACACACGCTCTTGGATTAAGATGCCACTTTTCCAAGAACAAAAATAGAGGCTCCTGCCTTCTTTACAGACTTAAGTGGTGGCATAAGCTTCTATCTTTGTGGGGGTTTGAATGAAAATGGCCCCCACAGGCTCATAGGGAATGACTTTATTTGAAAGGATTAGGACATGTGTCCTTGTTGAAAGAGATATGGCTTTCTTGGTGGAGGTATATCCCTGGGGGTGAGCTTTGGTGTTTCAGAAGTTCAACGTAGGCTGAGTAGTCCCCTCTTGGTCTGATGTTTGCCAACCCAGATGTAAAACTATCAGCTCTTTCTCTAGTACCATATCTTCTTGCATGCTGTTATGCTTTCACCATGATGATGATAATGCACTAAACCTCTAAACCTGTAAGCCAGCCCCAAATAAATATTTACCTTTTTAAGTATTGGTATGTTCATGGCTTCCCTTCACAGCAAAAGAAACCTTAACTAAGACAATCTTTAATACTATGAAAATGCGATCAGATTCCCTTCTCTGGTCTTTGTATCCATCTGTCCTCCTTTGTAGCCCAACCTGTGATCTTTCTCATAGAGAGTAAACATATTGAAGTATCTTTTTTGTAGCAAAAACAATGCCAGGTATCTGTGAGGATATCTGAACTTGAACACAAAGTTATTCCATCACCTCTCTGAAGTTAAGAAACAAAGAGATGGATGAAGTGGAAAAAAAGAAGAGAAGGAGAAAGTCAAGGAAGAGGGAAGGGAGAGAGGGAAAGAGAAGAAAAATGGGTCCCTAAATGTAATATTCTTGAAAGTACTTCCCTCCAGTAGGTATAACCTCAATGCTTCATATTAATTATGTAATTCAATAATTGTATTATAATCAGAGTTAGTAATATGATCACTGGGGATACCTATTTGAAACACAAGCACTCTACCTAATTCATATATATATATATATATATATATATATATATATATATATATATATATATATATATATATTCACTGCCATCTTGGAACTTGTAAGCTGCTTTCTATATGATCCATATTCTCTCAGAAATGAGGATGCTATGACACGTTGACATTCTGGCCATCTTGAAGGAAGCTGGTTTTTCCCAGTGAGCTCCTAAAAAAGCTCATATCCAAACTTTTTTCTCTAACATAGAGGAAATACAGCACCCATTCTGGGCCACCCACACTCTGCCTTATTCTTTATCCTCTTCATTAAGTATCTCTGCCATTCTCTTCCAGCAACAGAAGGCTAGGGTGGGCCAGCCGGATGGCATGATGCTGAAATCGCTCCCCATAAAAACGTGCCTGCAATGTTACAACAGCTTTGATGTCGTTGTAATGCACCCATAAAATCAAGGAACATATGTAGAGGCATCTGCTGGTGGCAGCGAAGGAATGTAAAAAAATATGGGGCTGTTGAAAAACTTTGATAGATTTTACTGCTAGCCAAGTATATGTTTTTTTATGGTCTGCTATATGGGCCTACAAAAAATAACCATGCTTTTCTTTAGTGTGCTTATTCATTGCATCTTTTACAGCAAATTCCAGAGAAAAAGTAGGAGAGCAGATGATTAGTCTTCAAGAAGTGGTCTCTGTTTAGCCTTTAAAAAGCACAGGAGACAAAAACAGGCTTTCAATAACTCATCCTAGGAAGGCTAGGTATGACTAAGAGGTTAATCCAAAAGTTATTTCCCTTGCACCACCCCCTCCAGGTGCATCTAGAGTCTCAGAGGACAGCTAGCCAACTGCATTGTGGAAGCATGGACTCTGCAGCGACCAAGTGATTCCAGGCTACAATAGCCATAATAAGCTGTGCAGGGAAAATACAATAATACCTACGTAGGAGTAATCTTCTACACAAACACTCCAAGGGAATAAAACAAGACAATGTGGTGGAAATATTAGAATTTCTATTATATTTATTTGTAGGTACCTTGACAAAGAAGAAAATGAACTTTACACATATAGACTATGTGTTTAATGAAGGTTCTACTGTCCCAGTTAGAGCTATGCAGATTCAATAAAAATGTGTATTAAGTGACTAATAGTGGAATAATGAAGTGGTGTATATTGAATAGTCATAATTTAGGATAAATTCTTCCAAACTCTCTACTGTTGCTGCTACTTTGGAGATTTCTCACACAACAGTACAAGATTCTTTACCTAGCCCTAAAAGAAAATTACAAATATTCAAGAGAAGGATTATTACATAATGAGGTAAGATTGGAGCATGGCAAGTACACTAAGCCCCACAGTGTTTGCTTCAGCTGCCGGAGTTTGTTTTTAAACACCTTCTGTGTTTTGCATGATAGTACCTTTTTTTCACTCACAGTTTTGCCCCATTGACATGGCATCATGTCCTAATCTTTTGGGTTTTTTTTTTTCCTGTAAAACGTACTTGAGTTCAAAATCCTAATAAAATGCCAAGAGTCATATTTATGGCTAGATGCAACAGCCATCACTTTGGGTTTCAGCATCAGATTTTGGCATAGATTTTAGGTTTTTTGTTTTTTTTTTTTTTTTTTTTTGGAATGATTGCTAAATTTGTATGTTAAAAGACACATTCAAGTAAAACTAAAGTGAATTTTACTTCAGTGAAGAAAAAAAAACCTGATAAAGAAAAAGTTACAAGATTTCAGTAAATGGTAAGCAAAGACAAAATTCCAAATATAATACAAAGTAAATTTAAGACCAAAAGCTTTTGAACAACATCTGAAATAGTCAACGTGGTGGCCACTGTAAGTTGCCTAGGGTAGAGTTTTGATTCAGCAATAAAGGTAAATTCTTTCCAAGATGGACAAAGTTTTTAAAAGTATAATTTTGTTAATGGAAAAGAGATCATACTCTAGGCCTGCCCACCCCCCCTCTGGAGCAGGATGTGGGACATGTGTTATTAATCAATTTTGTTATTATATGAATATTATCAAGTATAATTACACAAATCTGGATGTAACCAGATTCACTTACCATGAACCTAAGAGGTATATATTTTATATTAAATACATTCATTAATAAAATGACATATTCATTGAGATATTCGATGATCAAAACAACCAAAGATAAAAGTGGGGATGGAGAGATAGCTTGGTTGTCAAAGTACATGATATGGAGATACAAGGATCTGAGTGTGGAATGCTGGTACCACATAGAAGTCCTAAGAGGAGCTGAGTAGAGACAGGTGAATCCTTGGGGATCATTCTAACCTAATCAATGATGATAGTCCCTTTCTTAAAAAATAATATGGAAATTTATCAAGAAAGATATTGGCCCAGCATGGTGGCGCATACCTTTAATCCCAGCACTCAGGAGGCAGAGGCAGGCAGATTTCTGAGTTCAAGGCCAGCCTTGTCTACAAAGTGGGTTCCAGGACAGCCAGGGCTACACAGAGAAACCCTGTCTCAAAAAAAAAAAAAAAAATAAATAAAAAGATATCTATGTTCTCTAAATGCCTGCTCACTTGTTCATACACACCCATATGTACATATAGACACACACAAACATCACATACAAAAGCAAATGTTACAATCAAAAGAGTAAGAATAAAATGTATAATGTTGCTACCCCAAAATGACATACTGTTACATAGTAAAATTTTTATAAGTGGAAGTTTTCTCTAAGGCAACTATAAAAATACAGTGAAGTAAATACATAAACCAGTAAGTTACCATTATCATCATCAGGTGTAATGCACAATACACAGTTATACTCTATTCTTTTTATAGCCAGCATCACATTAAGCTTAGTCTCATCAGTGACACCAATATAAGTAATATAAGTAATGCTGACACTTCAGTGTGACAGCAGCTACTATGTCCCTGGTGACAAGAACATTCTGGCTTCATTGTCATCTTATGAAATTGCTGTTATAGATGTGGCCTGTCGGACAAAATGCTGTGTAATGCATGGCTGTGTGTACACATGTTACCGATTCAGTGATTAAGTCATTTTCTCTCCTTTAGTTACAAACTAATTACTGAAAAAAATGGGGAAACTTCACAGATACCCTTATAATATTGGTGACAAGTGACAAATTAATATTGTTTCCTTTAGTATCTGCCCACTAAAAAGGAAATAAAGACACTCCTCACTTCATAAAAGGGTTGCATTCTGAAAGGCTCATTTTAAACTGAGCAGGACATATATAAGATATATATTCAAAACACCTCGTATCCAGCACTTTAGTGCTCAGTGATCATCATGAGTGCGCTTTATCAAAACAAAGGTGTTCACATATGTCTTTCCACAACGTCAGGAGGTATTGAGTAAGAAATTCACAGGGTTTTGTGGCAGAACTCTGTCAGACACGTCCACTTTTCTTAATAATTTTGCCAGAGAAAATACAGGTTTGTTGATTCAAATCAAATTACTAATATTAACTCTGAGATCACATATCCTGCAGGAAAATTAGGATGTGTAAGTTAGAGCTCAAAAGGTTTCAGGGGCTTGTGAAACAGGAGAACTAATAAAGATGTGAATAGATGCCCTTTGGGGTTAAGAAGAAGCAGTCCTGGAGGGAGGTTCTGGAGATATACACTTCTGCTACTATTGTAGAATTAGAAGACAGGGTCAGAGTTGAGCTACAGAAGCAAGGTGAGAGGAATGGCTGTCCTCGGAGGGTAGATAGATAAACAGTTTGGAGAGACAAACAGAAGGACTAGAAATCCAGGAAGTTGGATATTGCAGGGGTCACATCAACTGCAGAAACCCAGTGGAACAGAAGCCTTTGGTACACTAAGGAGTATTCTTCCTATCAGGTCCTTGCCTACTTACACAGTGGCTGTTTTCTTTATTATTGTTTATTATTATTGCTATTCTTTAGCGAAAAAACAAAGTTTCCATAGCTCTCCTGTCAAATTTTATTGCTTCACATAGATCTATAGGTTTGACCCTCCACACCCAGGTCCCATGAGCCAATAGAAAGCAAAGCTTAAGAGTCCTATCATGCTACTAACTTAAAGATTTCATGGATTAATTTCTGCATTTTTCTGTACTTATGCTACATTTGTGTGCTCAATATTCTTCTTTTGTGGGTTTTTTTTTTAATGACAAGTTTGTCACAGACAAAGTTATTTTCTTACAGGTATTCATAGGACAAAGAGTTATTTAAGAAATATTTTTACTCTGGTTTTCAAAAGACTTTAAAAAAAATTCTTATATCTGCTTTAAAATAAATAATTATGATAACAAATAAAAATGATAAATAAATAAATAAGAAAATAAATAAACAATGAATGGGTGAATTAATTAATTAATAGGTAAAAGACGTGGAAGACGGAGACTCCTTTTTTCCTGCCTGCCCTCACTATCTCTGCTGCAGTGTTCATTTACTGGTATGAGGACAAACTTGTTTAGAATTCTAATATAAACTGAAGACCATCAGCTCCTCGGGTATCGTCTAGGTATTCAGTGCCAGGTTGAGATATTGAGCATTGTGTTCTGAACAATAGACTTTTAGCCTCTTTGGTATGAAACAGACATAGCCACACTACCAAGGCCATCCTGAAAGCCAGTGTAGTCCATTTTTAATACATGTATATTCAATCTAGCAGTTCTGTCCTTTAGAGAACACTGACTAATCAACTTCCTTATGGGGTCCATGTGAGAGAATTCTACCCTTTCTTAGTCTGGTGTGTTAAATGAGTTTTTGGGCTTAGTTACCCTGGAAGGATTTTCATATGTCCATATGCTCCTACAATCCAAATCCAGTTCCACCAGCTTATCAAGTGGCACCCTTCCTACTACTAGGAATATGCCTTAGATCAGTCTGTGCTTCATGTTTGGTGCTAGACAGATGTTTTCATTGATATATCCATCAAAATATATTTATCCTCCATCTTCAAAATGTAAGCAAAAGCTGCTTGTAAAATGGAACTGCTCAGAGCAGGGCACAGCCTGAAAACACATTGATTTACACAATATGGAATAACAGAAAAATAGCACAGCCTCACCTCCACAGCGACATTGCCTCACTAAAGAATCAGCTGTCTACACTTTCGATCAAAGTGTACGTATGCATGGGACTGCATCTCCCTCACCACTCTGTTCAGCATTAAAGGTGAGCATTGGCTCACACTTCTAGCCAAGAGTCAGATACAAATTCAAAATGTGGTTTCTTCTGAATATATAACATGCACCATAATAAAGTACAAATAAAAGAAATCATAAGTCAATCCACAAGAGAGACTGAAATTCAGGAGATTTGGTGCATGGTGGTGAATAAAAGGGGCTAAGATAGGTAGAGTATATAGTTAAATAAGAAGGAAACTGGGTGAGTTTAAAATGTATCATCGTAAGTCTCTTAGATTCCTGCTAAGATTCCAAGACAAAAGGCTACCACAGTTATAAACAGAGAAGGATTAGTGTCTGGGGAACACAGTGTTTTGTCTTCTCTGATTTATTTTTTTGGCAACTCCAGGAACCTAAGAACCAAGTACATTTCCGTTGTTGACTTCAAGATCTCAGGTGAAATATCCATTAATATTCATAGAAGGCCAGATGGACTGGCCAATGCCTGGAGCACATGGGTTAGTTTCAGAAGGACCATCTGGGACTTGTTCTTATGCCATAGTGAAAAGAGCCAATGAGAGCCCAGAACAAAATCCAGCCAATTAGCAAATGTTCCTGGGGGCCTGCTAGATCTGCCAGACTTTATTGCTCAAGAACAATGCTTGTTTGGAGAAAGAGAAAACTTACTGGCTACTTCGTTTCTTCCTCTTTTAAAACTTTATTTTCAAGAGTCAACTAATTTCTTAAAAATTAAGAAAATAGGGTACACACTTCTAATTTTCTAGTAAAATAAATGTCTATAATATTCTGCAGCATCAGATGGGATTTCTTTTTTGGGGGGGGATGGGGTTGGTGGCAAATCTTATGCTGTATCTCAGGCTGGCCTCAAAGATATCTCAGTCATTCTGTCTCAACCTCATGAATTCTAATACTATTGCCACCACACCAGTCTCGTTATTTGAGATACTGTTTCCACGTTAGAGCAGGAGGATAGCTTGGTCTAGAAAAGTTAGTGAGTGTCCTTACAATTTGTTTTGATAGATGTGACATACTTTATTGAAGAACCTTTGACATAGAAAAATTAATATCCCCATTACCATAAGAACGAGATACTTTTGGTGTCGTGCATAATGTTTTGTGGCTCTTTTTTAAATTTATTTGATTTACTTACTTTTAATTTATTTATTCACTTTTCTTTAATGTCTGTAAGAGGTTTGCCTACACATGTGTATGTAAACAATAAGTATTCTTATACCATGAGACCAGAAGAAAGAATCAGAACCCCTGGAACTGGAGTTACAGAGTGCTGGGAACCAACATACAGGTACTTAGTCACATTAAGGTGCAGGTTTTTCATGTTAAAGATGAATCAAGGAAAAAGAGGTTACGAAAGAAAGCACAATTGACTTACTTAGTCTTTTGACCCATTTATTGTGTTATCCTGAGTCTACTGGGTGTGCCAGTTATGTGTTAATTGTTCATGATGGAGCAGGGGAATCATAATTGAAAAGTCAACCTGCAATATGAAGCAAAATAGCAAATGTTTATGCTTTAAACAAAAAGTACAGAAACTTGAGAAAACTAAAAATGTTACTTTGAAAAGCCCTATAAGCATAACAATTTACAGACAATTTTATGGTACTTTGATATATTTACTTGCTATGACTTATTTTAAAAGTAATGGTTTATGTAAACCATTACAGCTAAAAAAAATTATACAGATTAATAATAGGCTAGTAAACACTGAAAATCATACAATTACTGAAGAGCAAAAGAAATGATGCTTTAATCAGGGAAAACATGTGTGTGTGTGTGTGTGTGTGTGTGTGTGTGTGTGTGCATGTTTGTTCTGTAGGTGAAGCTCAAGTGACTTTCTATTGTCCCCTACCTTTTTTTTTTTAGACAGAATTGTTTTAATTCCGTGATCAGACTCCCATTTCCGCAGGTGCAGGTCCCAGTGTTTATTCTTAGTAGCATTAGCATGGACAAGAAGAGTAGCTAGCTAGAGAGCTGGGCAGTGGCTCAACTGTAAAGACACTTGCTGCTCTGCACACATTTGACTATGTGAATCCAATCCATGACAGTGCTAAGAGAAGACCAACAACACAAAGCTGTCGGAGCATGCCCTGGCACAGACATGCCCTGGTACATGCAACCCACATGTATGCACATAATAGTAATAAATAAAACAAAAAGAAAAACTTACAGTAGCTGAATAGTCAGTGCTGGCTGAGATTACCTGGGTAGCTCTGTGACATTCTCCAGTCACTCCATCCCCTGAGATCAGGAAATGCAGGTAATAGGTAATGTGAGCTTCCAGTTCTCTGTAAGGACTACCAATTAATGGCAACTTTTCACTATAGTAGTAGTGACTTGACAGTTAAAATTATATTAACAATCACATAATTGATATATTTGGTTGAAATTCACAAAATAGCCTAAACCCATGAATTCTACCAGTTGCCAGGCACTGATTATTGAAGTTATTATCACCATAATAATTTCCTGAGGGCATTTATTACCAGATTAGAGATGAGCAGGTGAGATCTTGCTGTTTTCAGATTCAAAGGGAGTTAGCCTTTACCTAAAGTTAACAATCTGATAAGGGATAGAGAAAACATTCAGATCTTACAGGCCTCCAAAGCTCAGTCACTCACAGCATTGTTTTCCAGATGCATCCCTATGACCAGGATGCCTGCACTTCCTTCTTCATATTAATTGGAAGTCAAGTGAAGACGACCTGTCACTTGCCCAGCTCATCTATATACTCCTAATGTGATGTACCAATTCATATTCATAAAGAAGAAAAACAAGGATGGAGTGACTCATGGTGATAAACTGTGCTAAGAAACTGTTAACTTCAAATTTCTCCCAAAGAACCATTAACACATCATTAGTTTTTTTTTTTTTTTTCATATAAGCTCAATTAGCATGCGATTTCAGAGGGACCACCTGTTGTTCAAAGAGAGGCCACCTGTGCCAGTCAAGGAGCTCTTGTTAATTCACCAGCACCTCCTGGGGGCTTGTTTTCAATTAGTTTAATTCCTAATATGGTTTGATTTCCTGGGTATGAGCCCAGTGCTTTAGAGAACTAACCACTTTCCTGAAAAGCATTCCAGCTAATTCTGTTTCCAAGAGAGAGACAAGAGAGGGAGATGGAAGAATTGCAAGTCAGGAAATTAAATGTCTGAGTTCTAAGACCCACAGCAGGCAAAAAAAAAAAAAAGCTGTTAGCAATAGCAGTAAATTTGGGGACCCAGTGTGCCTTAGTCCATGACACCACAGTATCTATGAAGACACATTTTAGACCAGAGTCTGTACTCTTTCACTAGAGGTGAACTGTCAGTAGTATCCTTTTGAGTTCTGGGGTGCAAAGATCTAATTCTCAAAGGCAAATGAAAGTGTCCAGTTATTTTGCTGTGATGTTGCACCAACAGTAATGCAGCACTTTCCTGGGAAATGAAACAGGCACCAAAGACAGGATCAAGGATCAGAAAAATTTACTATGTTAATGAGACCAGAAAAGTCACCTCCATAACTCTGAGCACTGACATAAAGGGTTTTACAGAGCTGATTACACTCTTCACAATTATCTCTATGTTTAATGACCTTATGGTTTTGAAGACAAAAGCCAAGTTTTTACGGTGTCTGTAGGCATTCAACATTATTTTTAACTATCCCAACGCTCATCATCTTAAGTTTCTATGAGCATTAGGGTGTCTGTGAGACTAAGATCAAAATAATAAATTACCTCCTTGTGCTCAGGTATTGTTTTAGCTGCTTTTCAATGACTATCACAAAACTAAGGCCACTTATAGAAAGAAAAGTTCATTGGGAACTTAAAGTTTCAGAAATTGAGTTGAGGAAGGGAGCATGACAGTAGGCAGGGAGTCCTGCTCAAACTGTGCCTGAGAGCTTACATCTTGACCCACAAGTAGCAGAGAGACCGCTAACTGAGAATGGGTAGGCTTTTTGAAAGGTAGGCTCAAATCCCATACCCAGTATCATACCTCCTTCAATAAGACCACACCCCTAATCCTTCCTAAACAGCTCAACAGGAGACCAAACATTTAAACATATGAGACTATAGGGCAATTCTTATTCAAACCACCACAGGTATGTTTGCAGAAGCAAATTAAGAATGCAGAGGCTAAGTTTTATAAGGTAACTATAAATAAACATTTCTTATTTCTTCCAGGTGGTCTTCATAGTTCTGTTTCCTTTTTGGTTTTATTCTGGCTTTGTTTCCCCCTTTCATGAGTGTCATAATACTACTCTAATGACCTTAAATTCTGAGCATCAAAGCCAGGGCTCAGTTCCTTATCTCCTCAGTCTAACCTAACTAATAAATCTTGTATTTATTAGGCATTAGGAAAAGAGTCAAAGGATTCAAGAAAGACAAAGGAGTGCTAAGTTGAATTTCCTTTAATTGAGCAATATATTAAGACCACAGCAGGCAGTAGAGTGGACCATGAGAGGAGTTTTTACCTTAGATACAAAACAAGCTGTCTACTTTTAAAGATTTTGGAGGGAAAGGAGATTTGCCTTGTGAAACAACATGCTTAGCTAACATATGACCTATGCTGCATAACCAAGACATGTGAAATGTAGGCCACTAGGTAAGGGTCACTCTTTGAATATAACAGTATGGCTTGAGTAACATGTTTCCCATGCAACATGACAGTAGCTAAGCTGGCTTTGATCTCTGTTGGTGGGAGGGCTTGTTTCCATCTGGCTCACAACCTGCTCTGTGTAGAATGTAGCTACTTAGAAGGGGTGAATACTCTAATAAATTTCATAAAAATAATCATTTTTATAAATGCATGCAAATGTAGAAGACTCATTATATCTATTCTAGTATCTAGATTTAGAAATTATAAACCATTGTGTAACTTTATCTCCTCAACACCCTTGTGCTTTTCTTTCTACACCATTAGGTTATTGCAATAAATTATTAAATATCCATAATATAACTTCATGAAAAAGTATTTCAGGATACACACAAAGAATAAGTATTTTGTTCTTAAATCTAAATAGAAGCCATGGCTATTTCTTAATAGTATAAAGTATCTAGTTCTTGTTTAAATATGCCTTCTGCTCAATAATAATGTATTCAAATCAGGATTCACATAATGCCTAAAGAGAAGTTCTTTAATCACCCTGAACCTAAAGTTTCCCTACATTCTACCTTTTGATTTTTTCAAAAATAAAGTTTTATAATGGATATTTTAATTTTTTATATTTCAAATGTTATCCCCTTTCCCAGTTTCCCCTCTGCAAACTGCCTATCTCATTCCCCCTTACCCTGCTTCTATGAGGGTGCTCTTCCACCCACCCACCCACCCACTCCTGCCTCACCACCCTAGCATTCCTCTACTCTGAGGCATCAAGCCTTCACAGGACCAAGGGCCTCCCCTCCCATTGATGCCAGATAAGGTCCCTTCAGCTCCTTCAGTCCTTCCCCTAACTCTTTCACTGGGGGTCCCTGTGTTCAGCATCTGCATCTGTATTGGTCAGGATCTGGCAGAGCCTCTCAGGAGACAGCTGTATCAGGCTCCTGTCAGCAAGCACTTCTTGGCATCAGCAATAGTGTCTGGGTTTGGTGTTTGCATGTGGGATGGATCCCCATAATTTACATCATAAAAAGTGAGAAGCTTAATACATTTTTTTTTTCTTTCTTGACGCATAGAGCCTTTGTATGTTTTTTCAATTCTAGCTTACTTGCCATCTCCCTGCCATGGGTTCTAGTACTATTCCCATGTACAGTGGCATTGATAAAATTCCTTCTTGTCCCTCAATAGTATGGGAAGTTACTGTGCAGTCTCCATGGTTATTTTAAAACTTTATATTTACCCTTTAATGGATAATATATAAGTAACATTTGCATTGCCCCAACCCCAAATAAGGTTTCTATCTATCCATCTGGATGACTAATTTTTCCCCATTTTACTTCTTGATTTTTTTTTCAGATGTGTGTAGGAACACTACATATTCCGTCAGAGTATTCCATATATCATACAGCTTGTCTTGCAAAGACATTAAAGTGAATTGCCTTCTTTCAGTAGCCACTAATAGTCATTGCCTACATTCTCTATTTCATCCAGGATTGTAAAGGAACCTATTATTATTCTGTGAACTCTTCACTTACTACCTGAGGTGCTTTAATAACAAATCATTGTTCAGTAAGTATATGGTCACTCGCAAGTGTAGTTCCCGAAAAAGCAGTCACTTCTTGACCTTTTGGCTGAGTTTTTATGAATAAATGCCTCAGTTCTTCGACTCAGTTTATTATGTTATGAAATAATGATACTGACGTTGTTTCTAGAATTTTCCAAATATAATCAGTAATATTTTACTTGTGGTATTATGAAATCTTGTATTTAGTTTATTTTATTTGCATTTGTATCTATTTCTGTAACTTTTATTAGTATCAATTTATTCTAAACTGAGCAATCAGAAGTTTGTAACATTGATTCCTGAATCCTTTAGTCATGAACTCAAGTCTTTTATATCTAGCAGTTTTCATTTGGGGGTTTGTTTTGCTTTTTCTGAAAAAAAAGTTTCATATTTTAAAACATTTTGTAAATTCTAAACTCTAAGTTTTAGAAAACTAGAAAGAAAAATAAAATAGAACAAAAAAACATGGTTCTTTTTCTGTATTTTTATTTTTCTATGAATTTTTAAACAAAATTAAGAAATATATGCTTTTTCATCTTACTTTTTAATTCATATGCAGTATTAGAAAATCAGACACATTCTAACAGTATAACAATGGGATACCTGATATTAAAATTTAGTGCATTAATATATTAGCATATAATTAACCATTAGAAAAGTAATTTAGTAAATAAAATGTCTTGTAAATATGGTTATAAAATGTAAGAGAAAATCATCAAATTCTTAATTAGTGTCTCCAGATATTGATCAAGGAAAGATCAGTTCTTAATCTCTCTCTTATGATATGTTATATAATAAATTATATATTATATGGTGAGTATTCATTTCTACAATTACTTGCTAAGTTTTGTTTGTTTATTCATTTAGTGTGTGTGTGTGTGTGTGTGTGTATGTGTGTGTCTATGTATATGTGTGTATCGTCTGTGTATGTGTGTATGCTTATATATATTTGTGTCTGTATGTTTTTGATACGTGTCTCTGTGTGTATTGTGTTATGTGTGCCTGTGTAAAGCATGTGTCAGTGTGTGTATGTGTGTAATATGTATGTCTGTATATATGTATGTGTTATTAGTATTGAAACTGAGGTTTCAATACTAGTACTACCCCATGAAACAGAACTGTATTTAATATGCTGCTTCAATTTTTTGAGTCCAGGAATTGGGAAAATTTGTATGCAGTGTGAATCATCTATTCAAGGCATCACCATACCTCTGCCTCCTTCTTATACCTGCTACTGCCTCCGATCCTTTTATGGCTTCCTGTGGCTGTGTCTTGATGCATCTCCCAGCTCCTGGCTCCAGGTATACCATTGTTTTCTCCACACTCTTTGCCTTTCTTTATAATAAGCTCTTTTAATTACACAAGAGCAATTACTACAGCAGTTTCTAATAACTAAATTCACCTGATTATAGAAGCACTGTTTCCTGCTTCATTTTCAGTCACTGATAAAGGACTTGTATCTATAGTAAAGAAGACTCATAACTCTATGATAAAAGACAGATAGCCTAATTTTCAAAGGGCCAAAGGATCTACACATCTTAAAAAGAAGAACACGAAAAACTGTCGATCACCTTTACTACTGGAAAGCTACAAGTAAAAGTATGTCATTTCACATCTAGTTGACTGACTATAAGAAAAGTGACAAACAGTAATAAAAGTTGGTAGAATGTAGAGAAATTCAAACTTCACATAACAGAAGTAGCACTACAAAATGCCAGAGCCACACTCTTTCTCTGATGGTTCTCCAGGAAATAAAATGTACTAACACATGGGCTATTAGTTCTCCTCCATAAATCCCTCTTAGATAAAAACATATGTGTATACAAAAACCTGCATGACAATATTTATGGCAATATTATTCATGTGTCCAAAATTTAGAAACACAAAACTTTCATCAACTTATGAGAAATAAATAAAATATGATGTACAGTATTACATTATCTAATAATATATAGACAGTAAGATTCAGCCTCCCCAAAATGAATAATTTATACATACTACAACATAAAAAAATGTTAAGCATAGTATTCAAAACCAAAGAAGAAAGTCACAAGAAACAATGTAATGTATGATCCCATACATAAGAAATGTCCCAAAAGGGGAGATCTGACATGAGTCATGGTAGACTGGTGGTTGTGTAAAGTTTGGTGCAGAGGAAATAGAAGTAATGTCAATGAGTCAAGGATTCTTTGGGGATAGTGGTATTTGGGGTTGATGATAAAATCCATTGCAATGATAACAACTCTTTGAATATATGAAAAACTGTTAGATTTTGTACTACATTCATTATATCTAAAACATGCCCCAGAAAAATAAATTTAGCATGAGTCTTTGACATATGAAATCCCAGGAATAAACAATTGGCCATTCTCTCTCTTAAAGTATTCTCCAAAATTTGTTGTCAGCATCCATAGACAATGTGGATATTACCCTGAAGTAAAATACCTTTCTTACACATCATTTTCACCCAGTATGGAAACAACTGCTCTGTCTGTCTTGTTTTTGTGACACTTGCAGCTAGTTTGACTCTATACTGATAGAAGTGGGAAGGAAGCATCTGTGATGTATAGAACTCTCTATTCTACATGATTTTTTTCTCTTGTGGCTCCTGAATAACAGTACTGCTGCAGGAAATAAAGTTCAACCATTTTATGACATGAAAATGCCAAGATCCTGTTGTCTCTGAAGGAACTGCTAAATGTACTCTATTGGAGGAGAACATCTTCCTTATGAAGAGACAAAATTGAGCTCATCTTCTCAGAAGATAGTTATTAGATTCATTTGAAAACTGACCTTGAAGTAATCAGTGGAACATTTTTTTTTTCTGTGTTTAACAATTTGAGCTCAGTAACTAATTTAGATCAGGATTCTATTGACAGGCCAAAAAAAGGCTGCTGTGCAGGGAAGAGAAACAATATTTTTGCAAGAGATTACGAGAAGCTTGGGGTTGGGAGAAGTTTTGTTGTGAAAGGACAAAGAGCCTGAGTGAGATTGACAGGAAGAATGGAGACTAGACCTGGGAAAATAATCAAATGGGGAAATCTAGTATATTTTGGGAGGTACCCTAGCAATATTTAGTGTGCCACTTTGGTCAAATGAACCTCCATCTATGTTCAGGCAACATGTGATCATGTAGGCAGGACAGTTTCTCACTTCATACCAAACCTGCATTAGTTAGCTGTAGGAAGCTCCGGTTGCTCCGGGAAACCCGGGCTCCGGAAACCACGGCGAAGCCCGGGCCTCCGGGAAACTCCGGCTCTCTCTTCAGGCTCTCCTCAAATGATAGCCCCTCCATTAACGGGCAATATGCAAATGAGGCGTGGCTTGTGGCACCAATGAACGGGCCATATGCTAATGAGGTATAGCTTGGTGCACCAATCCACAACCACTATGACACCCTCCCCCTTCCCTGGGCGAGTATAAAAGCAGAAGCTCTGCTGATGTCCAGAGTCCTGGGAATCTACTATCAAGGTGCTCCAAAATAAAGCTGACTGAGAAGATCCCGGTGGTGGCGTGACTTTCTTCTGGTCCAGGGAGGTGCGTCGCAGTTAGTCACTCATTTAGTAAGAGCCAAACTGGTGGTAATTCACATCAAAGTGGTAATTCAGCTCTCTAAATATTTTTTTAAAAGTCCTCCATGTACTACTGCAAAAAAAAGGCAGTTATTTTGTGTGTGTGTGTGTGTGTGTGTGTGTGTGTGTACATGTGTGCATGTTTGCCTGTGTGTGCAGAATACATAGGATGAAGGCATTATTTATGGTAATGGGTCCCCATAAGTAGATTTGTGTTGCATAAACAAGTTAGTGTTCCAAGATCAAGCAACCATATTTTAAGTGATCGTTTACAATGTAAGTCTAATTTTAAAATAAGATTTTATTTTGTGAGAATATAGATTATGGACTATGTCTGAGTCTACTATTTACAATAGAATTGCTAATAATTAAAATATTTTATGGGCAAGTTCTGCCATTTATTAAAATGCTTATTGAGTACAAGGAACCTTCAATTCACCATACAACAGCTGTCACTGGTGTTTTAAGGTATGTAAGTTGAGACTCTGAGTGGGCAAACATCTGGCACAGAGTCAGGGGGCTCGAAAAAAAGTTGAGCAAATTTTCTCACTCGGCTTAAAGCTCCCAAAATGCTCTCAAAATGCATTGTGAGGTTATTATTCCTTAGTCAGCTAACTGCTTCTGGAAGATGAAATGGCAGAGGCATGACTAAGGAACACAGGTAGCAATGTCTATATGGATAACAAGGTGACAGCCTTCATAGGAGTGTAATGTGTGTTGATTAAAGGCAGCAAAAGTGACAGAGCTGTTTACCAAACTTCTGATGAGCCTGGATATTGTCATCAGAAACCTTTTGCTGGTCTACTGATACCTCAGAATCCCCTGCCGTGCTAATAATATAATTACATCCGTCTGCCTTGCATCTAAGCTCAGCAACAGCCTTGCATGTAACCCAATTCCAGAGAACACGCAAGGTGAAATGCTAGCACCAGTTTCAGTAATAATGAAAGCCATACATCATAAATGCAAATTGCCAGGGACCCTGGGGTAGGCTGAGGGAGGTATTATAATGACTGTAGGTAATTACTAAGCACAGACAGTTGCCAAAATCAGAAATGGAAGAAGTTGTAGTTCAGTCATTATCCAGACAGCAGAAGATCTGACCCTTATTACCTAAAGGATTCTCCCAACAGTTTAGACAGAAATATAGAAAGCATTAGAAAGAAGAACAAATCCCAAGTTATAAAGTTGAATGAAGTTGTATGGAAGTTAATGGAAGGCACAGATTTCCCTAGAGGGAATGGCTCTTACCCTCTAATTAATTTACTAAGCATGATTACTAAAATTATCAATTTGGTACTCTGAGTTCTGAAAGGAATTGCTTTGAGAAGACAAAGGAAACACTGTCCATTGGTACTCACAGCATCTTACTAGTATACTCTTATGGGCCATACTTTTGGTTTAAAAAATAATATTAAATGTAATTTAAAAAAAAAAAAACCTCTTAGTAGAAAGAAAGCTCTGAGAAGTGACCACATTTTTAGCTGCCATTGGTGCCCAGGTCACAAAAGGTTATGAGTACATGTCTGAGCTTCTATTTCAAAGCACCCTTCTAGAGTTCCACTACAGAACAAGGACAAGGTCAGACTAACTTCCCATTCAAAGCAACTTCCAATTCATTTAGTGTTGAATATGCCTCATGCCTTCATCTTTTAAAACTCCACAGGTAGTCCTGATGCTTAAACCTGTCCTAATTTGATTTTCATCACCCCAGCCTGCAGCTTTCTTCCTGCCTCTCTGTATCTCAGAGCGTTTTTTACTGACTCCTCTTCATCAGCATGCGCATCAGACTTCAGCTCTTGAATTCTCATCTTTTCTGACCACATTACTTACTTGGTGCCATCGTTTCAGTGATGACTTTAAATGCTATTTATAAACTGATGACTTCAGACTATTGTCCTATTATCTAGTTCTGAGAATTTTGATGCTTAATAGACTTCTAAAATTTAACATTTGTGCATTCCCATCTGCATATACATTTATGTCATTTCTACCAGTATGTAACCTTACATGTTTTTCTGGGTTTTGCTTGTTTGTTTCTTTTTCCTTGAGACCTCTGTATGCAGCTCCTCCTGCCCTGGAACTCAGTATGTAAACCAGACTGGTTTGAACTCACAGAGATTTCCATGCCTCTCTCTCTTAAGTGATGGGATTACGGCAGTATGCTATGACATCTGGCTGATTATAGTCTTATTCTATTTTCCTTATATTCCCAATCATGTTAAATAGTAACTCTGTCCTTCTAGTAGCTGAAGACAAAACTTTGTAGTTACCTACATTTCAAATATTTCTCTTAAACTCTGAATTTACCAACTACACACAAATCTTAAGGAAACAGCCTAACTCTACCAAATTTCATTAAGCAGCTAGCCATTTTACTATATTTTTATCTATCTGCACATCCATTTTTAACTTTGTCCTTAAGTGGTCTATAATCAATAAAAACCAACATTTTTATCACTTAAAATATAAAGCAAATTATATCACTCATTATTAGTGTGTAGTACAAAAGGTATCCCACATATCTTTGAATTCTTGGTCCCCTATCTTTAGACTGTCCTCAGTGAGTGATGGTATTTCTTGAGCTGGTGGTACATATAGGAGGTAATACTTAACTTGTGGAAGTAGATGACTATTGGGCAGAAATTGATATCTATAGTCTGGCCCTACAGCCTAGGCCTCTGTTTCTTAATCAAAACATAGATGACTTAAGTTACCTCATACTCTGGCTGCAAGAGCTAAAATCCACCAAAATCCTTCTTGATCATAGTGAACTGTATTCTCAAACCATGAGTCATAATGAACTATTATGCTCTCAAATTACCTGTGGTTAAGGATTTCATCATAGCAGTGACAAATGTCACTAATATAGAAAATTGATACCAAGAAGTAAAACCATGGCTGTGATAAATCTAAACCTGTAGCTACTAGAACAATGAACTAGTTAGCAGGAAGAATGAGGAAGAGGTTGGAGCTGTGTGCTAGCTGCTTTTTATTTCAAATTGGCAAAAGCAACAGTCATTGGAGAGGAGGGAGATTCAATTTAATAGAGAATGCCTCCATAAGAACTGAACATAGACAAGTGTATTAGCCATTTTCTTAGCAACTAATGTGCAAGGGCTCAGCCATTGTGAGAGATACCACCCCTGAGTTAGTGATCCTGGACTCTATCAGAAAAACAAACAAAAACAAAAACAAAAACAAAAACAAAAACAAAAGCAAAAACAAAAACAGGCAAACCAATAGACACTATTCTTCTAAGTCCTGTGCATCAGCTTGTGCCTCCATGTTCCAGCCTTGTCTGAGTCCTTGTCCTGACCTCCTTCAGTGATAGACCGAGATGTGAAAGTATAAGTAATCTCTTTCTTCCACACTTGATTTTAATAATAAAGTAGTAAACCTAATAAGAAAAGCTGGGAGAGTCCTAGAATGGTGTAAGAATTCTTACTGTGAATATATGAAGGAAGGAATGTCAGCAGTGGCAGCGGTTGAAACATTGTTCAACCATGCTGCCAGCCATAGACAAAGAGTTCTCTTATCCTTTACTAAGGTTAAAAGAGAGCCTTGGCTTCCTCAGAAATAGTAATTTCAGGACAAGTCAGTATTAAACAGATCTGACATTTATTAAAAGATATCTTAAAACAGGAGGCATGAGTAGAAAGCGTCGTAGGGAAGCAGTAAGATACACTGAAAAGTATGGGTGTGGGTTTCTCAAAGGATGGGTAAGTGCTGTAATGGTTGCCCTAGATACAGTTTTGGGTGGCTTCTGAAATTAGATCTCAAACAGGGACTAAGAAGAAATTTCTTTTTATATAAATGAGATGATAGGTTAGTTCATAATATGAGTTGGCTGGGATTACAGCTGATGAGGTACAAGCCTGGGTCACAAGGGTTACAAAGAATAAGAAGTTTTTTGTTTTTGTTTTTGTTTTTGTTTTTGTTTTAAGATATTTTCTTTATTTGTATTTCAAATGCTATCCTGAAAGTTCCCTATATCCCCCCCCCCGCCCAGCTCCCCTACCCCCACCCACTCCCACTTCATGGCCCTGGCGTTCCCCTGTACTGAGACATATAAAGTTCTCAAGACGAAGGGGTCTCTCTTCCCAATGATGGCCGATTAGGCCATCTTCTGCTATATATGCAGGGTTACATATTTTGAGAAAGGAATAAGGCCATGTTCGATGACATTCATAGCTTTCGGGTAGGTGGAAGTTAATGGTCTGTTAATGTATCACAAAAAGTTTCATTTGCTAGGCAGAAGGATATACAGGTGGGCAGTTAGTGGCTATCAAGGCTATTAAGCCTATGATCATTTGTAATTAGGCTTTGAACCTGCAACTCCTAATCTCTCCATAGCCATTGAAGTTCCTAAATTCAATCAGCCTTTGAAGAATGTTCAGTGTAGAATGTGACTTCTTTTCAGCAACATGTAACAGGTTCCAGACATGGTAGGATTTGATGCTTGCCCTGGTATGATTCAGTCTTGTTTTGGTTCAGTCTTTCCTAACTCTACTTTGATTCCTTTGTTTTAGAATAAGGATTTTCGCACTGTGCCACTGTATAGTAGACAACCTGTTATTTGCTTTGTAGTGATTCATAGTTAAGAGATTATCTTGAATCTCAGAGTCTTTGGACTTTTGAGCAGCATTAGAACTATAAGACTATGACAAATATTGGAATTTAACTTAATGCATTTTGCATTACAAGATGACTGAACCTAGAGATGTAAATTACCCTAACAATGTTGTGTGTGTGAATACTTGCCCTCAGTAGCACCTTTTGGAAATGCTATGATACTTTTATGAAATGGGAACAAGCTTAAAGAAAGTAGGTCACTATGGGGTGGGCCTTGAGGTTTATAGAATAGCCTGCTTCCTGTTCTGTCTCTACTTTACAATTCAGATTTAAACAGACAGCTTCACACACATGCCTTGGCAACCTAGAAACACACCTGCTATGACTTCCCTGTTGTATTGTACTGTACCCTAAACCATGAACCAAAATGAGCCCTTTCTCCTTTAAGATGTCCCTTCTTAGGCACTTTATCACAGCAATGAGTAAAAGAACTCACACATCTGTCATCTCAATCCTGTGAATAAATTTCTCTATCACCTGGAAAAAATAAAAGTCATTTCAGTGGCTTAGAAATACTTTAAATCACACACACACACATACACACACACACACACACACACACACACACACACACACACACACACACACGCGTGCGCGCAAACTCGCGTGCACACACGCACATTTGCTCACATGCTCACACACTCAGATATACTTGTACACATGCAAATACATGGACACACAGACATACCTACACACACACAAAAGCAACATGCATATACATGTACATGCACACATGACAAACACACACAGAGAGACTAGACTCTCATCTTCACGTCCTCCTTTCCTCTTCCTGGCTCGTTCCTCTCTAATGCAATGGCTTCTTCTTGCTTAAATCATGACAATATGGCCTCATTTCAACCCTTAGGGCTACCTGTTTCCCACATCTTTCTTTCTTTCTTTCTTTCTTTCTTTCTTTCTTTCTTTCTTTCTTTCTTTCTTTCTTTCTTTCTTTCTTTGCACCACAACTTCCTTTGATTCTTGGAATGAAATGCTACCTTCCTTGGATTTTAGCATGCTTGCTTTTGCTCTCACTGGAAAGTTCATCTATCATATTGTAAAGGATTCATTCACTAGTATTAAAACATAGCAATTTGACATTCCAATATAGACTCAAGACCAGCAGCTCTCTAGGACTGCCCCGAGAGTCTAGCACCAGATGAGGATCACTAAGATATCCAGTCTCATAGACTAAGGAAGTCTTGAATCCTTGGGTTTCCATAGTGAGATTTCCTCTGTTAATCTGATAATACTACAGCCTGTAAGACATTCTAATAAATCTCTCTTTCATATATATATATATATATATATATATATATATATATATATATATTCATATATATCCTTTCTCCTTCAAGATGCTACCTTTTAGACATTTTATCACAGCAATACAGAATCCAATCTGGTAGTGTGTTGAATGCCACAATGATTAAAAGTTGACATTAATGGAAAAATCAGATGATGGACACTTTAAGGCTGTTTGTATAATATCGAATATTTTGTATCCTCTATGAACATGGTCAAATGTCTGCAAGTGTTCATGTAATTCATGAGTAGCTACCTAATCATAACAGAAGGAAATGAGTGAAACTGTATTAGTCAGCATTTTCTACAGTATGAGAATGAATACAATGTTTATAGAGACATTATATATATGAAGGAAATTTATTAGTTTGACTTACATGTTGGAGACTCTGCGAACCTAGCTGGTAGCTGCTCAGTCCACACACCTGGATGTCACAGTTGTCTCAAGGGCTCAATCCTATGCTGAAGTTCTGAAACTTCCTGGGGAGTCAATGTTCTTTAATCTTCACTGTAAGAACTATTAAGATGGAGTTATATCAGGGAGGACAGCAGCAACAATAATCAGCAAACTTGTTCAAGAAGAAACAAAAGTAGGCAGGTGACTCTTCTTTTCCCTTGAACCTTGTTATGTCGGGGCCATCCAAATGAAAATGATTTTTACTATGAGAGCAGGTCTCCCCACTCAGTGGATCTTCTCTAGAAATTCCCTCAGAGACATAACTTGAAAAATATCTCCTAGGTGATCTTGAATCCATCAAGTTGACAGTCAACAAATCATCACAAATACTGAGTGCTAATTTAGGTCCAAATATTGGTCAAAGTATTAGAAAGGACATTTACATTCACTGAAACTATTAATGCAAATGGTTCAAAATCAGCAGTCAAATCTATGTAATCTTTTAAAAGCCACCATCAGTTAGAATTGGCCAAATTAATTAAGACAAAGCAATTTAATAACAAGTACTTACTAAATATCTCTTCCATTCAAAGGTTTGGAACATGAATTCACATTGTATAAAGCAAAATCTGATAGACTTAGTTTCTACTCTGATTCTAACTGTATTAAATCTAGGTATTAGGGGTGATTTTCAGCCATGGCAGGACTTGCTTTATCTATTTTTAAATGAGATTAATGCCACCTGTCTCTCATTTGTTTTAAACACCGAGTGGCGATACATAGAAGACAATGGCTGCCATAAGTTTCCAGCGGAGGCGATTTTACCATTTAAGTCTATAAATAAATTGATTATTTCACAAAGTAGCACTGTGCTTTGTTATCATCTGCTAAAGGAGATATGAATAGATTTTGTAAAGCTATTTTGTTAACCTTGCTATTTCAAAGGAAGTAAATCTTTCTATTTTAGACTCTCATAGATCTTTTGGTTTTTTGTAACTACAAAGCATAGAAGTAAAATAGTGAAATACTTGACATTGAAACTTCTGTACATCATTATCACAACCTGAAAAGGGTTCTTTGTGTTTTGGCCTGTG
Source organism: Mus minutoides (assembly GCA_902729485.2). NCBI lineage: Eukaryota > Metazoa > Chordata > Mammalia > Rodentia > Muridae > Mus > Mus minutoides. The sequence continues at coordinate 523,939 of LR749566.1, read as the reverse complement.
TGTGTGTGTGTGTGTGTGTGTGTGTGTGCGTGTGTCTACTACCTTAGAATACCATGTAGGAGCAAGTGATTTTGTCAAATGGTATACTCACAGGAAAAGAAATTCTCAGTTATATGAGTTACAAGTAGATTAATCTGTGTTGTGTTCTGAATGTAAAATGTCCCTCATATGTGCCCATGTTTGGACACCTGGGGCACAGCGAGTAGTGCTGTCTGGGATGGGTGTGAAACCTTTAGGAAGTGGAGACTTGCTGGAGTAAATGGGAAACTGGGATGGGCCTTGATAGATTAGTCCTACTTCCTATTAATTCTCTGTCCCCAGAGTCTGAATGGAATGAGACCAGGCAGCATCCTTATCTTCCCACCATGTCTTCCTTGCCACCAAGGATTATATCACTCTGGAACCGTGAACTGAAATAAACCCATTCTCTTGTAAATTGCATTTATGCAGGTACCTTATCACCACCATATGGAGGTGTTCTGCAACATGTCATGCCTTACAATTCCTCTAATCCAATCACCACAGCTGAACTCAAAGCATCCATTGGTCCCACAACCCAATAACCTCATAAGCAAGAACTGGTCCTGAGTCAGGATTCTTCCTAAAGCAGAAGCAGCCACTTTTAGTACATATGTGTTCTGGCTGGTTGTCCGACTTGCCTCATTGGCTCTACCTTACCTTAGATCTTTATTTTCTTGGCTTCCTGAATAGATGTTTCATGATCAAAGAACAGTTTTCCCAGGATACCCACAGCTCTAAGAAGAAGCCCAAGAATTACATGAATCTTGAATTGTCTTCATTGTCTCTACTTTACATACATTTTTTCCCTCCAGGCTGCATAGACTATAGATTTAAAATTCCAGACTATAAATTACACCTCAAACCATAATCTTTTCCAAATCTGACTAATTTGCTTCTACAATTCACAAGGTACAATCTTGTAATGTCTGTAAGTCATACATCTAAATATACCTATACATTTAATCTTATTATTTTTATTGCTCTTACAAACTACTTGAATCTGGGTAACTTAAAAGAAGGAGATTAATTTCTTACATTTCTGGAGGATGAGAAGTTCAAGGTTAAGGAGCCCACATATCACACAGTCTTCATGGTGCATCATCGACTAAGAAAAGTTGGGACAATGAGAGAGAGAGAGAGAGAGAGAGAGAGAGAGAGAGAGAGAGAGAGAGAGAGAGAAGAACAATGGCATTATATCAAATGGAACCTACTCTTACAAATAAAGAGTCAATTCCCCATTAAAACTTATATGTCTAATGAGTGTAGAGTATCTACATGAAAAGAGTTACACACACACACACACACACACACACAATGTGTATGTATATTTCCCTACCCATTTTTCTAAGTATCCTAAATGATACTTGACAGACCAGTATTACTTTCTACCCTATAGTCTTGGCAATGAGAACCACTACTAATGAAAGCCAATATTGTCCTTTTTTTTTAAAAAACCAACCAAACTTTAAAGATCATAAAAACACCATCAAAAGCAGATTTATCCACCAACATGTAATATTTTTAATTAAGTCCATACATGTCATAAGTTATAATGAGGATGGAAATGTCATAAAATTTTATCATGATGACATTTCATTGTGGAAGTAAGAAAGTTTGAAATCCTACTCTTGGCCATAATTATCTTTTCAAAGCAAAACTAAAAATACTGCCTAGTGGGTTATAGAACTCTACTCTTCCTCTTATTGGGAATATAGTTAGTATATTCATATATTAGTATATGCAAATACATTGTTTCATGATGGAAAATGATTCAATTGTATTTTTACATTGTACAAGTTCAACAGATTATATTCAAAATTGTAAAATCAATAAGACCAATATCACCACATTAATTAGAAGTAGGGAGGTAAACCTTCAGAAAAAGGCATGCCAAATACCTAAAATTGGTTACTTCTAGGAAAAAAAAAAAAACAACACTTAACAGTGTTTGTGAAGATGGGTACAAGCAGAGGGGCTTAATCCAGTAACTGTTGGAGGTAGATGCAGAGACCCATAGCTAAATATTAGGCTGAGTTCTGGGAATCCCACAGAAAATGGAGAGGAAGAATTGTGGAAGTCAGAGCCGTCAAGGTCACCTTAAGAACATAGCTCACAGAATCAACTAAGCAAGGCTCATAAGGGCTCACAGAGACTGAATGGTAGTCAGGAATCATGCATTGGTCTGAGGTCCTCTGCATAGTTGTTGTGGTTGTGTATTTTGATGTTCTTGTAGGACCTTAACTGTGGACGTAAGGATGTCACTGCCTCTGTTACCCACTGTTATAGTCCTCTTCCTTCCTGTTACTGTGATGCCTCTTCCATCTTTCACCTGAGGGTTTGTGCCTAGTTGTTTTGTAATTTGTCATGCTGTGTTCACTTGCTATCCCTAGGATGCCTGCTTTTTCTGAAGGCAAACTTAGGAGGACTGGATCTGGTGCAGAGAGGTGGGGACAGGGGCAGAAACTGAGATGTGTGGAGGAAGGGGAAACTTTAGTTGGAATAGAATGTATGAGAGAAGATTTAAACAACAACAGCAACAACAAAACAGGACTCTAATTGATTCTAACTAGAAACCCTTCTGTTTATAACCCTTGTAAGGTATGCAGATCTTGAGCAATAAAAACAAAACAAAACAAAACAAACAAAGAACAACAACAACAACAAAAAAATAAGTGTACCAGGAAGAGGCAAACTGTAAAAAAGGAAAGTTCATGCTTTCCAAGGATGCAGTCCATCAGGGAAAGGCATCAAGGCAGAATTCCTGTCAGCTTGCCACTGTGGCAGCAGGAGTGTATGGCTGCTTTCTTATATCTGAGAAGATCAGGAAAGAGAGATATCAAATCCGGAAAAAGGCCAAGCTGTAACTCCTAAGCTGACTGGCCCTACCGAACCATTTCCCCGCTATGCCCCACCATAAAACTGTGGCTTCACAACTTCACAAAACATCTGGAGACTAAGGATTAAAAATTGAGTTTATGAAGGACACTTCACATTCACAACATTTTGCCTCTGGTGGCCATGAGCTTATGGTAATATTGTAGTGACAAAAGAATAATGTGGTCCCTTTGTTCCATCTCACTGCAGGGATATCAAATGCTACACAAAACACTACACTGCATTTATCCTATGCCCACTATCCAGTGATGGGCTCTCAGGAATGGCTGCTACGCTACTTGCGGTGAGAAAGTACAGCCTAAAGTGTGGGAGGGCTAAGCTGAGGTTCTGAAACTTCCGAAGACTGAGCATATTAGTATATTACTTTCAAATTTAGTCCTGCTCATAATTTCATGACATGTGAAGATGTAGTCAGAATATTTTTCCGTGCATATTTGGTGGCATTCTTGTCTTTCACACCCCCATGTCCCTGGTTAAATTTTACAGCATTCTGTAGGTCTTCAAACAACACCTTTTAAAATTCAATTTAATTTTATTTTATTAGATATTTTTTTCATTTACATTTCAAATCCTATCCCAAAAGTTCCCTATACCCTCCCCCCAACCTGCTCCCCTACCCACCCACTCCCACTCTTTGGCCCTGGCATTCCCCTATACTGGGGCATATAAAGTTTGCAAGACCTAGGGACCTCTCTTCCCAATGATGGCCGACTAGGCCATCTTCTGTTACATATGCAGCTAGAGACACGAGCTCTGGGGGTACTAGATAGTTCATATGTTGTTCCACCTTTAGGGTTGCAGACCCCTTCAGCTACTTGGGTACTTTCTCTAACTCCTCCATTGGGGGCCCTGTGTTCCATCCTATAGATGACTGTGAGCATCCACTTCTGTATTTGCCAGGCACTAGAATAGCCTCGCTCAAGACAGCTATATCAGGGTCCTTTCAGCAAAATCTTGCTGGCATATGCAATAGTGTCTGCGTTTGGTGGCTGATTATGGGATGGATCCCTGGGTGGAGTAGTCTGTGGATTGTCTATCCTTTGTCTCAGCTCCAAACTTTGTCTCTATAACTCCTTCCATGGGTAGTTTGTTCCCTATTCTAAGGAGGAATGAAGTATCCACATGTTGGTCCTCCTTCTTCTTGATTTTCTTGTGTTTTGCAAATTGTATATTGGATATTCTAATTTTCTGGGATAATATCCACTTATCAGTGAGTGCATATCTAGTGACTTCTTTTGTGATTGGGTTATCTCACTAAGGATGCTATCCTCCAGATACATCCATTTGCCCAAGAATTTCATAAATTCATTCTTTTTAATAGCTGAGTAGTACTCCATTGTGTAAATGTACCACATTTTCTGTATCTATTCCTCTGTTGAGGGACATCTGGGTTCTTTCCAGCTTCTGGCTATTATAAATAAGGCTGCTATGAACATAGTGGAGCATGTGTCCTTGTTACCAGTTGGAACATCTGGGTATATGCCCAGGAGAGGTATTGCTGGATCTTCCAGTAACACTATGTCCAATTTTCTGAGGAATTGCCAGACTGACTTTCAGAGTGGTTGTACAAGCTTGCAATCCCACTAGGAATGGAGGAGTGTTCCTCTTTCTCCACATCCTTGCCAGCATCTGCTGACACCTGAATTTTTTATCTTAGCCATTCTGACTGGTGTGAGGTGGAATCTCAAGGTTGTTTCAAACACCTTAAAGCTTTTCTACATCACTAGTGGAAACAAGTTTCAAGGGTTTGAAATCTCATGACCAAGTTAAGGAGAACAATGACCTCATTTTTCTTTACTGGTTTCTTTTCACATCAGTATAATAGAGGACCTGGGAAAAGATATACAATGTAAATAAGAAAGATTTATTTTTGCCCACAATCCATTATGATGGGTAACCATGAGGAGGTACATGAGAACTTACATGTATCTCAACTAAACTTTCTATCTCAGTAACTCAAAAAATTAAAATGATGGAGCCAAAATCAGGACTCCACATGAACTCAGAAGGCCCGTGCACCAGTGACCCTACTTCTTCCCATATGCCCCACTTGGGGAAAAAAAAACCCAAAAAAACAAAAAACACTATCCGCTGGAAATCAAGTGTCCAAAACCTTGAACTTTGTTGGACATGTCACATTCAACCATAGCAGTAAACTTTATTCCTATAGGACTACTTTAAATACTATTCCAGACCATTCTCTAAAGAACATAGAATATTTTCAAGAAATTCTACCACCCTGTTTTGTTTTGTTTGTTTGTTTCTTTAATTTTTCATTTTTCAGCATTAAACTTTCTATTTTACAGTACAATTTATGAACAAAAGTTCTAGTATGAATTCACACATTGACAGGTTTTGACAGATTTATGTACCTGTGGAAAAAGTAAAAAAAGAAGTTCAGCATTCCCATCACTCCTAGATAGCTTCCTTGTGCCCCTTTAAGTCACCAATATATCCCCAGGATGTCATTGTAATAAGCACCTGTCTGTCAGCAGAGTTTCTTTCTATTATTCAATATCATACAAATGGAAATGCATAAAAGTTAACCAAAGAAAATGAACATTTTTATGTTTTGGTAGGGCAGTTCAGTATACACCATAAAAACACTACTTCCGTTAATTTTATTACACAAACTATAAAGCAATTTTTTAAAATTCCTCATAAGGCAAGAAAATGAACCGTGATGGTTGTTGGTTTTCTGTCAATTTGACACAAGCCAGGGTAATCTGGGACCTCAATTGAGAGCGTGCTTTCTTAATATTGCCCTACAGACAACAGTGTGGATGCATTTTCTTGATTAACTATTTTGGAGGGCTCCACACACTGAGCGTGGTGTCATCCCTGAGCAGGTCACACTAGGTAGTATAACAAGGCAAGCTAAGCGAGCCATGATAAGCAAGCCATTAAGCAACATTTCTCCATGTTTTCTGCTTCAGTTGTTGACTCCAGGTTCTTATAAAGAGCCCTGCTTTGACTTCTCTTCATAATAGACTGTGAATAAACCTTTTCTTCCCTAAGTTGCTTTCAGTCATAGTGTTTCTCACAACAATAGAAAGAAAAGTAAGAAGTAAATGGGCTCTGTCTCCTGATAATAGAGGCAGGATTGAATAAATGCCTGACCTAATACCCAAAGAACAGCAGTTTCTTACATTTGGGGTGACAATGAGGAGATTCCTAAAAGGCATCTTTTGGCAATGGAGAGCAATGATAATATTTCCTGTTGTTCTTTTTATCTTTATTTTTTATTATTGACATTACAATTAGATTATGACATTTCTACATTTCCTTTTCCTCACTCCTAAACCCTCCCATATACCTATCCAAACTCTTCTTCAACTTCATGGTTTACCTTCTTACTAATTGTTATTACATGCATACACACACACACACACACACACACACACACACACACACACATACACACACAGATTATAATACTACCAGTGTGTATATTTTCAGGACTGACCATTTGGCACCGGACAAGTAGTATGCTCTCCAACTCCATTATCAACTTTACTTAGCTGCTTAAGGTTCCTGTGTAGGATTAGGGTCTTTTTGGCTTTTCTTCATCCAGTTTTTCATGTTTATCTGTGTCATTCTTTTTTCAGCTCACCTTTGGGTAGTCATGTTGGTGAGACTTGATATGTGTAGCTCCTGATATTACTAGGAGACACAATATCACAGCGAACTCCCTGATCTGCTGGCTCTTACTATCTTTCTGCCCACTCATCCTCAATGCTCACTGAATCTTGGGTGAAACAGCATTTTGCAGATGTGTCCATTTGAGGTGGGGTCCATAATTTCAAATTTTGACTAGTTGTAGTTTTCTGTAATGGTCTCTTTGTTTTGCAAAATTAAGTTTCTTTGTTTAGTGGTGAAAAGTAGACTTTAAAGGATAAATGTTTATTGATTTCTGTTAGAATTTTTCTAGTAAGTTAGTGGTTGTAGATTGTTCTTCAATAACAATGACTTCACTAGCACTAAGAGTAGTTGGCTAGCTTCAAGTATCAGGTACGGCTACCCTCTTATTGATCATATTTCAAGTCCCATTAGAGAGCTATTGGTTACCACCAAGGTATGCATAGCACTACTGCACCCTTAGGGTTAGTATGTCATGCTGTTTGTTGATATATTTCATAAGTATTATAACTGAGTAGAAATGGTGATTGCCTCTTTCCTATAGAAGTTTGCATGGTGCTTTGTGTTACCAGAAAAGCTAGTCCTCAAAGTAGAGGCTTTTAGGTCAGTTCCAGCTCATGGGTTTCTTCTGGGCTCTGATTCTGAAATGCATTGTGTTCAGAAATAGTGACTTACCTTCCCCCTCTTGGGAAGGGGACAGTAACTAAGGACAATAGCAATCTATAAGATAATTGATTCTATCCCAATCAAGAACCATAGTTTCATTTATTTTTTCAAAGTTAACCAGCTCAATATTGTTGACTGAGCTAAGTTTCAAGTAATTAAAATATGGTAAACTTAAGTCTATTTTAAATAGGTTCAATGAATATTCCCAGGGACATGTTCATAAACTCTATTACAAGAGAAAACATCACTTTGATATATTCCCAATGGGATTTTAAAATAAATGTTTATCCTACACTAAGCATATTGGATGACAATCTGTAAATTTGGTTTTAATTACTTCATATCACATTATGCTTACATACACTTTTACAACTAATTATTACAGGATTCCCTTGGCAGCATTCTGTTTTCCCATGGAGTAAATAATTATTGTCAGTTGTAAATAACAATAAAAAGAAATCATCCAGTTGTACATTGCACAGAAAGGTAAAACTGATCTGTTCTAATGTGAAAAGATATTGAAGACAGATCCAAATAGTCACAGAAGCAGGATGGGGAGATGGTTTAGGTATTAAGAATATTTGCTGCTCTTGCAGATAACCTGAGTTTGGCCCACAGAATCCATGATAAGAGGTTCAAAATTGTCTGTAACTCTAGTTACAAGGATTCTGAAAGCCTCTTCTGGTCACCTGAAAATGAGGACACATATCCAAAAATAGACATACATACATACATACATACATACATACATACATACATGATAAATGATACATAGATAGATTATAGATAGATAGATAGATAGATAGATAGATAGATAGATAGATAGATAGATACATACATACATACATACATACATACATACATAGATACATAGATACATAGATACATAGATATATAGATACATAGATACATGATAGAATAATCTTGAGTTCAGAGTGTTCCAGTATACCTATCTTCCATTAATCTTTAGTGGGGAGGGTGTATCATTCTTAATACTGTTAAAGCACTGGTGGACTTATTTGGAAAGTATTACATTAAGATATATTCACTAAAATTCCCTTTTCTTTTCAAGTCAACTAAAATTATGCACCAGGGGAATCAATTATGTATTTAGTGAATTGTGTCTCTGAAGGACAAGTCTTGGGGACTATGCACTGGTTTACATGAGAGTTTCTTTGTCACCTTTCAGTTCCAGAATTATTACAAAGGCATTCACCTATGTCACAGTTGCCTGTTACAGATGGGTAGTTACCCACTTCCTTAGAGTATTTGCTGAAAGGGTGAAAAAATGAACATCTCTCTTTTCAAAGGAATAGTGGTACAGCATCCTAAAATATATATATAGAGAGAGAATGAGTGCAAGACATGATGGCATATACCTTTAATTACAACACTCAGGAGTGAGAGATAGGTGGTTCTCTGAGTTTGACTCCAGCCTGGTCTACAGAGCTACTTGCAGGACATCCAGAGCTACACAGGAAAATTCTGTCTCAAAGAAAATATACATATAACTTTATAATAGGAGCCCAAAGCTCAGGAGTCATTTCAGAGGGGGAAGAAAAAATTTCAGAACCAGGGGCAGTGGATTTTAACAAAGAAATAGTGTTCATCAGGCATGACAGGGACATTGCACTAATGAACTCAGAAGAGCTATGACACTATACATAAGACCTGCACAAACCTAGACAACATCCCAGCATGGGTGTATAAAGGGTTATGCTATTCCAACACCCAATGAGGAATTATTGGCTATAGGTGAATTTTTAGGGAGTGACACTCAGTTTTATTTAGGAATGTGGCCCACTAGAAGCTAATCCTGTTCCAGTAGACTGTCAGTGAATATAAACACCAAACACATAAATTTGAGGAAGAATAATGATAGAGCATAGAGAGAAGATGGAGGAAAGGGAAAGAGTTAATTTGATTAATACACTACACTAAACTACACACACACACACATACACACACACACACATACATATTTCTCAATAAATAGAGAAAAATTTTTACAATTTTTTTCTGTCATTTTTTAAAAATAATTTAATTTTTACACTCTATATTCCATTCCCTGCTCCCATATCCATCTTCTGACCTCTCCACATTCCATACCTCCTCCCCACAGCCCCTGCCTCCAAGTGGATGGCCCCATCTCCACCCCACCTAACCTCTAAACTCCCTGGGGTCTCCAGTCTCTTGAGGGTTAGGTGCATGGATTCTCTGGATGAACACAGAACTGGAAGTCCTCTACTGTATGTGTGTTGGGGGCCTCATATCAGCTGGTGTATACTGTCTGTTTGGTGGTCCAGTGTTTGAAAGATCTCAGGGGTCCAGATTAACTGAGACTGCTTGTCCTCCTACAGGATCGCCCTTCTCCTCAGCTTCTTTCTGCCTTCCCTAATTCAACAGCAGGGCTCAGCTGTTTCTGTCCATTGATTGGGTGCAAATATCTGCATCAGACTCTTTCAGCTGTTTTTTTTTGGGGGGGGGTCTTTTGGAGGGCAGTCATGATAGATCCCTTTTTGTGAGCAACCCATATAGCTTCAGTGATAGTGTCAGTCCTTGGGACCTCCCCATGAGCTGGATCCCACTTTGGGCCTGTCGCTGGACATTCTTTTCTTCAGGTTCCTCTCCATTTCATCCCTGTACTTCTTTCAGACAGGAAAAATTATGGGTCAGAGATGTGACTGTGGGATGGCATCCCCATCCCTCACTTGATGTCCTGTTATATTGGCTGATTTATGTGTCAACTTGACACAAGCTGGAGTTATCACAGAGAAAGAAGCTTCATTTGGGGAAGTGCCTCCATGAGATCCAGCTGTGGGGTATTTTCTCAATTAGTGATCAAGGGGGAAAGGCCCCTTATTGGTGGGACCATCTCTGGGCTGGCAGTCTTGGCTTCTATAAGAGAGCAGGCTGAGAAAATCAGGGGGGAATCAAGCTAGTAAGGAACATCCCTCCATGGCCTCTGCATCAGCTCCTGCTTCCTGACCTGCTTGAGTTCCAGTCCTGACTTCCTTGGTGATGAACAGCAATGTGGAAGTGTAAGCTGAATAAACCCTTTCCTCCCCAACTGTTTCTTGGTCATGATGTTTATGCAGGAATAGAAACCCTGACTAAGACACCTGTCTTTCTGCTGGAGGTAGGCTCTATGAAGTTCCCTCTCCCCACTGTTGGGCATTTCATCTAAGGTCCCTCCCTTTGATTCCTGAGAGTCTCTTACCTCCCAGNCTAATATCCACTTATTAGTAGGAACATACCATGCATGTCCTTTTGGGTCTGAGTTACCTCACTCAGGATGATATTCTCTAGTTCTATCCATTTGCCTGTTCATAGCAGCCTTATTCATAATAACCCAAAGCTGAAAACAACCTAGATGTCCCACAACAGAAGAATGGATACAGAAAATGTAATTCATTTACACAATGGAATACTACTCAGCTAGTAAGAATGAGGACATCCTGAGTTTTGCAGGGAAAGATTTTAAAAAATACTAGAGCTTGTTTCTTTGCTTTTTAAAATATTTGTTTATTTATTTTATGTATATATGAGTACACAGTAGCTGTACAGATGGTTGTGAGCCTTCATGTAGTTGTTGGGAATTGATGATTTTAAGGACTTCTGCCTGCTTCAGTTATTCCAGCTTGCTCCAGTTGGTCCCACTAGCTCCAGTCTGCCCTGCTAGCTCTGGTCAACTCTGCTCTCTCAGTCCCTGCTTGCTCCAGCCCAAAGATTTATTTATTATTATATCTAAGTACACTGTAGCTATCTTCAGATGTGCCAGAAGAGGGTGTCAGATCTCATTACAGGTAGTTGTGAGCCACAATGTGGTTGCTGAAATTTGAACTCAGGGCCTTCGGAAGAGTAGTCATTGCTCTTTCCTGCTAAGCCATCCTGCCAGCCACATCTCTTTGTTTTCAAGGAAGAATAGCTGATAAATATGCACTTCATGGAATGAGTAATGATCATCATAGTATTTAATTAGACTCCTACACACCATTCAATAGTAATTTCCAACTCTTTCCAGTGTTCAGAAACTCATACTTCCTTCCACAACAGTTTTTTTAAAAAGCAAGAATGATACTGCTATGAACCTACTTGCTACCAAGTTTTGCCAAGCTTGAAACTAATGAAGGCAGCGTAATATTGGAAGAGGGAGGGCATGAGTGCTGATAGGGATGTAAAGCCTAGTTGGTCTGTATTTAAGTCAGATTAGGCGCTGGGTCTCGCAAGACAAATTTCTCTGATATTCAAGGCAAATCTGTGTGACAAGATATGGAGGAACCTGCCAGCATGAACTGATATCAGAAACTTGCACAGACATCAGAAACTTGAAACACATAGGCAAATGGGTCTGAGGAATCAGAGATAAAGGAACATGTCCCCACCCCAAGTTCTATATACACAGTGTTTTCTGAAGGTGTTTTGCCTGCCATTGGACCCAATGCTAAAAGGCAGGTAGAACGGAAAAATCTCTTCTACCAGGTGTGAGGAACATCAGGTGGAAGAGACACTTGTATAGCCTGCCACGTTAATAGTATAGATGGAATTGAGTTGACATTTGCCCCAGGGCTTCTTCCCTGTCTTTTCTTTGGCTGGGAGATAGCAAGTGTGGGGACATGAATGCAGAATACAGGCTTTCAAGATAGCAATGAATGCTTGTTAATCTCTGCTCCTTCAATAATTCATAATTTGACCCCCTTTGTTTACCCCTAACCTTCACCAGCTAGTAAGAACTACTACCTGTTTATATTGGCATGGCCAGCTTCCTTCAGGAATATGTAGCTGTAGTCCTACAAGCTCTGCCAAAATGTGAGTTTATTGCTCAATTCTCATGCCCCCATGACATTTGGCAGGAGGTCTACTGTCTAGTCACTTTCTATTCCTACAGCCACAAAGGTAGAGCCATCTGTCAGTGGTTCTGATGCAAAGTGGTTCTGATGCAACTACTCAGTTTCATACAGCCTCAACCTTGTAGAGACATGTGGCCCGTTGGTTCATGTGTCATTATCCAGAACTGTCTTGTAAGCTTGCATCTGTTCATCATGGGGTGAGCAGTACCCTTATTTTTGCTGAGAAAAGGTATGGGAAATGTTGACTAGCCAAGTAATACTTAACATGCATAGGCAGAAGACCATGCAAACATTGACAACATGCCTGTATCAGAGCAGCACATTGCATGGTCTGAAGCATATGAGTTCAAATTTTTCAGTTGTTGCTATTAATTCTGCCCCTTCACCATTCTCCTAAACCTCATGAAATTCCTCTTCCAGAAGATGAAAGTCTCCCAAACACAAGTGTCCTTGGTCATGCTTTTTATAAAAGAAGGAATACTGAGCATTTTTACTCCAGGAAGCAAATATCCTGGACCCTGGAATACTGCAACCCTTGGCAAGTCACTGAATAAAGGATAAGGGAACCATCACATCAGGAAATAAACACAATAAACTGTATAAGAAACTTTTAGAAAGTTTGAAAGTTGTAAATTATTGGAATTGAACTTTATGAAAATTATGAAATTTTTCTGTGGAAAAAAGTAGCTGGAGCCAGATTTTTTAATATTCCATAAGTAAGAAATTTCAGTGGTTGCCAATAAGACTTGTCCAAGAATAGCCATGTATTCCCTTAAAATCAAAGTTTTCAATTACATTCCCAACACTGTAGCTCCAGGCTCTGGGATCTAAGTCATTAAGGGTCTCCAAGCCCCATGGATGATTAAGACCTGTCACACTAAATGGGAAATAGTGAATCAAGAACAAGAAAGCATTCCTCTCACTCCAGCAAAGGGAAGGATGTATTAGGGTTATTTTCTGTGCTGCCTAATTTTATATCAACTTAACGCAACTTAGAATCATCTCAGAGAAGGGAACCTCAGCTGCGTCTATGACTCCAGAAGATGAGCCTTTAGGCATATTGTCAATCTTTATACAGCCTTCTGCCTATGTGTGTTAAGTATTGCTTAGCCCTTTGGGGATGGAGCTATCACTGAGCTGGTAGTCTGAGGTCTGTAAGAACACAGACCGAGAAAGCCCTGAGGAGCAGGCCAGTAGCAGCACTCCTCCATAGTCACTACATCAACTCCTCCCCCTACCCCCACCAGGTTCTCATCCAGTTTGAATTCATGCCATGACTCTTTTCAATAGACTGTGAATCCAGATATGTACACCAAATAAACCCTTTCTTCTTCAAGTTGCTTTTGGTCATGGTGTTTATCACAGCAATAGAAACCCCAACCAAAACACACAGAAATGTCATTATCTACAAGACAGACAGCAGTTTACCTTTACTTTACTCAGAAAAGCATTTATTCCCCCAGAGTAATGGCATAAACCTCTTCATGACTGGCAGAGAGCAGAGAAGATTAGGGAGTACTAGGAAAATTTTTTCTTTTTTAAAAAATATTTTACTTATGTATATTGATTATTTGAACATGTAAGAAATTTCATATAACATTTCCATATATGCATACTGTGTGTTTTGTAATAACAACCTCATTATTTTAGTCATCACCTTTCTTGCCTGATTTTTCTATTTTCTTCCTACAGATCTCTAGTATTGCCCCTTCCCTTCTGGGCCCTTTATATTCCACGTGAGATTAAATACATGGTTTTTTCTGAGTCCAGCTTATTTCACTTAATATGATCACTGCCTATTCCATTTATCTTCTGATAAGTACATGATTTCATTCTTCTTTTTAGCTGGATCAAGTTTATCAGTTGGTGGGCACCTAGGCTGGTACCATAATTTAGATGCTGCAAATACTGAATGCAAGTCCAGATGTCTCTGCAGTGATCTTTTAACTACTGAAGTTAAATTAAATTAATTAATTAGAGTTAAATTAAAGGCACATTGTGGGAGAATTATGGCAGAGGTCACCACTAAGCAGGAAGAGGCAGGGGAGTGAAGGCATCTTTTGTATGTGGTAAACAGAATAGCAGACTATTTCTCTTGACTTGAAGCACTTCCAAAAAAAAAAAAAAAAAGTTTTGTTACCAAATGACGAGTTAATAGTATAGATGGAATTGAGTTGACATTTCTTTAAATAAAGATTCTGATGGAGAAAGAAGAATCACTCTTTGAATAGCAGTGTATGCCAGAAACTTGCCACCAGTATTAACTTTCCATGGAAGGACCCATGAGCCCAAGAATATGGGCAGCATCTAGGCATTAGAAAGGGAGGGCAGAGGCAGAGCCCTCTAGAGAAAGAGAGGGCAGAGGCAGAGGCAGAGGCAGAGCCCTCGCCCTCTAGAGAAAGGGAGGGCAGAGGCAGAGGCAGAGGCAGAGGCAGAGGCAGAGGCAGAGGCAGAGGCAGAGGCAGAGGCAGAGGCAGAGGCAGAGGCAGAGGCAGAGGCAGAGCCCTCTAGAGAAAGAGTTACCTTGCTGATTGATACTCGCCCCTTTCTCTGTGTGAATAACTTAAGACTTCAGAACTCCAAAACCTGTGCCACTTTAAGCTATGGAGTTGGTGGTGACTTGTTAAGATGTCAAGTGAAAAAGAATGGGTTTGTGATTAATAATAAGTAACAGGCGTATTTCAGAGGAGGTTGCTGGTTTTCATAGAGATCATGGATAAGGATAATACCGATAGATTCTTTGGGACCATGTTGTATAGTGACTCAAGGTATATATAATTTTTTAAAAGCAGTTCTAAAACAGATACCGTTGAGTCTGATGCCAATCATGTAAACAAAGGACTTTCATGGATGCTTTCTCTAGCAAAGCAACTGATGTTTTAAGTCAAAAGTACATTTAATATTATGTAAGGGGCTTTTCTGCACATTCTAGGGCAGGAAAGTTTCATGCTTAAAGTCATGGGAGCTGGGGCCCGATAATTTAATTCCATTATCTATCCATTCTATTGAACTTGGTTTAAGCATCCAAAACATAAGTTTACTTACAAATAAATTGAAAGATAACACCAGCTATATTATGGGGTGATGGAAAGTAAATGAATTCATTCAACAGAAATAGATCTAGTATACAATAACTTCAACCAAGTCATTTGTTTATTGTATGAATACCTTCTTAAATCAACAGAATTTTCAATTCAAATTTGGGGAGGAAATTCAGGGCAGGGAGGGGGAAAAGTTGGCAATTTAAACACATTATTTTGTACTTTCAAAAGGCCCAATTAAATAACTACTCCTGGGGTTTTACAATGTTAGGATTGGGTGGCCCCAATGGAAGAATTATAGTCGATATTTAAATATCACACAGTAGGAAAAGCCAGGTAAGCATCAATGTTGGCAGAATTTTGTCTTAATAAGGACTATTTCTGCCTGGGTGAACTAGACATTATAGCAGCATCTGGAGCTAGTCTCTGCACCCAGCGGGTGTCTGTTGACACCGATGACTCCCATTTGTGCTATAGAAGAGTAAAGGATTGAAATCAACTGAAAAGAAAGATATGAGGAACACGCCGTGCTCTTGGCATGACTGAGCTTAAAGAATGGCTAAATTGCTTCCCTGTGCAGCACCACAGATGGTAAACCCACTTGCACCTGTGTTAAGTTGTGTGCTAGTGTGCAAATGGGAAGCAGTAACATCAAGGTGAAAAGTAAGACCCCTTCCTAAAAGTAGGTCACTCATAGATGGCCACTTACATCTATGGAATACAGTCACTCATAGATGGCCACTTACATCTATGGAATACAGTCACTCATAGATGGCCACTTACATCTATGGAATACAGTCACTCATAGATGGCCACTTACATCTATGGAATACAGTCACTCATAGATGGCCACTTACATCTATGGAATACAGACACTGAGAGGTCAATACAGCTTTGGGGCAGAAATCTGACATGTTACAAATAAATGATAGAGTGAGAAGAACTATGCTGAAATTCCAAAGTAGTTATCTCTCTGTGGCATTTTATATGAAGTGATCACCCAATTGCATTTGTAAGTACACATACTCACACCTTTTAAATGAAAGTACAAATTCCTACCTTCCTACCCATGACTTATGAGCTGATACAGCAACATCACTTTTGAACAGTCTTAAAATGTTTACTCGGTTCTATTTCCTAAGAAACTTGGAATGTTATAGTATCCAGAAGAACACTAAGGCTGTTAAAGATCTGCCCTCCTTTAAGACCCTTCTTTAGGAGTCTGTCTGTTCCAGTATGGATGAAATATATATTGCATATTGAGAGAATGCTAAAGTCCCCAAGAAATAAAAAAAAATAAACAAACAACAAATAAAACCAATTCTTCTATTGGCAACATCAAGTCTGAAGGTACTGACGTTTAGAGGCATCTCTCTAAGGGGCTATGAGAAAGATTTTTAACATCTCCAGGACGCTACTTCCCTACACAAATACAGTTTTTCTTCTGTCTGGATATATTTTCTCCTTTTCCAATGAATGTTTCTGTAGTTTATATAGTGGTGTCACCCTAGAGGCACAGGTACTGAAGGGTAGGTTTCCACTCGGTGTCTGTCAGAGGTAATTGGGTGATGCTAATCTCACCAGTGAGTTAATGTACACATGAACTTAGAATAGAGTGTACTATGAGGAGGTGGTAGAATCTGCAGATTCAGTCCACTTGAAGTACCTAGGACATTGGGGCAGGGAGGCATATAATTGCACTTTCTGTCTCTGTCTATCTCTGTTTTTCTCTCTGTGTCTCTCTGCCTATGTCTTTCACTGTCTCTCTGATTCTCTGTCTCTTTCTGTCTCTATATCATTCTCTCTGCCTCTAAGTCTCTGTCTCTCTCTTCTCTCTTCCTCTCTCTCTGTCTCTGTCTCTGTCTCTCTCTCTCTGTCTCTCTCTCTCTCTCTCTCTCTCTCTCTCTCTTTCTCTCCAACCCACAGATAGGCAATTTTCCTGTGCTATGCCTTCTTCCCTTATATTCCAACTTGTTATGATCCTCGAAATAACAGAGCCACTTAATCATGCTAGGAAACCTCTGAAATAATGAAACATAATGATGTAAAACTAGTACTGACTTTCAGTAAATGTTCTTCTACATAATCTCCAAAAAATAATAAATATCAAGAAATTAACATTAATATTACCATCATCAAGTTCTCAGAATGCCATTCTTAGAGTTTTTCCAATAAACTTCATTGCAGTAGCAGGAAGCAATTGGAGTATTAGGTATTGATTTTGGTGTCATTTCTGTCTTCTCATTCCCAGATACTTCTTCATTCTTTTCTTATCTTTGATATCTTAGAAGATAAAAGGCCAATTATTTTTGTAATTATAGTTTTAAAGTTTCAGTGTGAAATTTGCCATATAGATTAATCATTTTGATAAACTGGCTACTTTTCTTAGATATCTTGCTCGGAAGTGGCTGTTCTATTTCAGTTTTGTATCCCATATACCCAACATAAGGGGAAATGTATTTTCAATAAAAGCCTGTTGAGTAAATGAATGAAAGAGTGAATGAATGCTGTGAAACTTATTTCATATGTAGAAGTCAGTAATTGAGTGTTCAGATGTAACCTCCAGAATTCAGACCTGCCCCCATTGAGGCCGGACTTCCAAGCCACTTCCAGCTAGGCTGGCTTCTTTTGTTATGCAACTACCGCTAAGCTGCTGCCGCCCTGCCCAGAACTGCTGGGATGTCCCAGGAAGAAGAAGCCTCCTGCACAGCGGCTCCAGGGGACTCCATGTGCTCGCCAACATGGAGCCAGTGGCCCTGGGAATGGGATGGCGGGGTCTACCCTTTTCCACTCTCTTTTAACCAAGAAAGATTTTTCAGTAAAGAACAGATATGCGTTGATAGGTGATTCGTCTCAATGTTTTCTTTTCTCTCCCAGCTCATCCACCCGTTTAGTCCCCAGCCAGCCTTGCCTTCTAGGGAACCCAGACTGATTATGGCCGGACCGGACCACAGGAGATTCGGACCCCAACAAAGCTCTATCCCTTTATTCATCTTCAGAAAAATATCCCTTGGCAATATGCTTCTCTGCTGCCTTTGTCAATCAAAGCAGTGGTTCCTAATCTAAGGAGATAGCTGCCAGCAACCCATCCCCATGCAAAGAATGAGCATGGTAAGATTTCACTGCATAGCCTCTGTCTGCCCCTCCATAAAGATCCACTCTGAGTAAGGAAATCATGGAGACTGATCCAGAAGCAATGGCAACTGACAAGGTGCTTGAGGGATGATCAGGATGTTTAAAGGCAGAGAGAGGGCTGAGCTTTGGAAAAGTCATTTTTCCATATGTATAGCACAGTCTTTTGCCTTCTATGGTAACATAGTATCACTAAGGGAGTGATAGGACTGGAATGATTAACAGTACTTGGGTGAGAGAACTGAATCTCTGTTCTCACCTATTCTACCTGTGTTGCATTTGTTCCAGATTTCTGTGGCTCTCCACTGCATAAGGATACTTTGTAGTGTGGGCTCCTTGCAGAGCAAGGAAGCTGCCATTCTGTTTTGTGTGATTACTAACATAGTGGTTTTGTTTAATTCCACTCTACTTCTGCAAACTGACACCCCTATGTAATTGATCAGCTAGTCTGTAACAATGCCTGAATAGACTTCTTGCCTCAAGAGTAGGTTTGATTTTATTGATTTTCTTATAATGCTTGTAATTTTTCCCAGTTTATTGGAGCCTCTTTTTCTTTGCTTTCCTTTGTATTCCCTAATTGCTTTATCTCTCACAGAAAGATCTGTTTGTGGCTTGTTGCATTTTTTCCTTCATCAAGAATGTATGCTATAAGATGGGCTTGGCATAAAAAGGCAAAACTCTATTATCAAAACTTCCATTATGTCCTATGATATATGTTTTTTTCTTTCATGAAAATGCTACAAAATGCTTTTGTCCTTCATTTCATGAAAATTTGTACTCTCTAGAGGACAAGAAAACCATCTGTTATGTTCCGTGCTTTCATTTCAATGTTGTGTTATTAGTGTTTGGAAAAAATACATTTTAACTTGGTTGTTTGATCTCCTTTGTCCTTCTGAATATCTCTGCATTGTTGTCTGTGTTTTAACAAATGAAATGAAAAGCCACTCAAGGTCACCGTACAAACTCCCGAGGAGAAGCCTCCTTTCTGATGCGTGCATTCACTAGCTAACAGTTATAGAACACAAACTAAATGCCAAGTAGGTTTTCAATTACTGGAAATACAGAGAGAACAAAATTCAGGTTTCCTTGTGCTGATGCTAAATAAAACTGAAGAGAGGAGTTGGAGCCATGGATGTTCATTCTCTCCTGTGATCTTTTTTATGTTCAAGTTCTGATGTGGACTTTGGAATTTAAAAATTGTGTGATAGAGTTCAAGCATTGTGGTAAAGTGACTGTCCTGTCTTAATTTGAACCTCTATGATCTTAATAATCAGTTATAGGTGATGTTAATTTCTGTTTGGTTATTTTTGTGAGATTAGATAAAATATTCAGTATTCATATATCAGTATTCCTCAGAGTGCTAGACACATAAGTGCTCACTGGACCTGAACCCTTGATATATATATCATTTATATTAATCCACAACATCATAATCATAAAAGTTGCTTTGTTGTTCTCTCTCTCTCTCTCTCTCTCTCTCTCTCTCTCTCTCTCTCGTATGTGTGTACATGTGTGCATGTGTGAGGAGAGGGTAAGCGCACACACACATCCACACACATCACAGTGAACAGGGGACTGTCTAAGGGAACTTTCAAAAGTCAATACTCTTCTTCCATGGTGGGCTCTTGGAATAAACCTCAGGTCACTGGGACTGCAACATAGGACCTGCTTTCACCCACTGATTCATCCTGCCAGCCCCCTAAATGACTGCCTGTCATTACCCATCATACAATAAAATGATGCATCATTGGACATGGAATTGACCGTTTACATTTCAATCAATGAATTAAAACAGGGACTTGAGAGTTGATGGGAGACACCTGAGTGCATGGTTTATGTTTGTGGTTCTAATCTCTTCCATCCATCCTAACCTCAAAGTATTTCATAAATAGTTAACACAGAGACGAGCAAGCAGTCTAAACCTCACTGATATTCCTCAGTTATACTTTCTGCTAAAATGAGGTGTATCATAAACAATGAAGCAGGATAAAATTCTCAGCAAAAATAACTTCATCTTCTGCTCTTTGATCCTGCCCTTCCCAGATACCAGAACAAACCTCTAAATATGTAAATATGTAAACTCTACCAAGGTGCTTTCTTATCTACAAGGGCCGTCCTCTTTCTTTCTCTCTGGACAAATCTATTCAGCAGGGAAAAGAAATACAAAAACAAGTCAGATTCAGGAGAGGGGAGAATTACATAAACCTTCAATAAAGAGTTCAAAGAAAGTGACATCTTAAAAGGAACCAGTTCAAAAACTAAGTCAAGAGCCTTTCAGTGAGAAAACATCCAGTCTCAAAAGGCAATCAGCAGCTAATTGCAGAACCTTCTATGCATTAAGCATTTTGCAAACGACTACCTAAAAGCAGCCTGACATTCTCTGCCCATGTGGATAACAGCCTGACATGTACCAGGTACAAAAAAAAAGAGAAATGTATTGACCTCTGCTAAATTAATAAAATGAACCTAAACTACTCAAGGACTTGGATATTTCAAAACAACATGTCTTCCATGTATAATACAGGCAGGTGCTGTGAGCAAAATCTGTATAGAATTGTGAGATAAATCAGTTTGAGATGATGAGTAGATCCCATGCAAAGGAGCATATGCACAATTTAAGGACTGACCATACCTTATGGAATTCTCCTTCTTTTGAACAATGGTATTTAACTATCATCCTTATAAATGTTTCTTTATAGTCAACTCACTCCTTCTTAGCCTGCATCTTCCTCCAGGAGTATTTATTGTACAAAGGACTGTTTCTCAAACTACTCACAGATAAATCTCCTCCTTGATGGAGGGTTTTCCCACTGCCTATTATGTGCCTATTGTGGCTCAGCCAACAATTTATTACCAGCTGGAAAAGGAGGCAAAGAAGTAAAAGACTGAATTGTTTTTATGGCTGTGTCCATATTTCTTAAAGAGTAAGAGCCTTTATGGAAAGAATTTATCCTGGAACTCTATGAGCCACCATTCATTTGGACTAAAGTGGACTTGTTATAAAATATTGAAAACAGAATCAAATTCTATGAGGCTGTCATTCTGTTTTACTACCCAGAGCTACTTCAATCCCCACCTACTTACTTTCTACCTTTTCCCAAATAAAGTAGTGCTCTGAGCCTTCAAACTTGGCTTCTATTGAACACCACAAATACTGGCTAGAACCAACACACAGCATTAGAATATAGGGCCCTCATCTGACTTTCATTCAGGGAAAATCTCTCCATTCAGTACAAGATATATTCATTGGTGGTTATATATTTATTAGATTCAAAGTGGCAGGATGCAGCAGTGGTAAAAAATAAAATATTAGCAAAAAATTTATAAGGCATCAGTTTGATCCCCAAATTTAGAAGGTAGCATGCTTGATTACCTTGGACATTTTGCTTCATCTCTTTGTGCCTGCTGCATATGCTGAAAGTTCAGAGTCTATTCATGAAGAACTCTCCCTAAGTTTGGATCAGCTCATTTAATACTATTCTTTCCAGATTCATCTCTCTATTGCACATATGGGCTGGTTCCAAATTCTTTGTACTGTGAAAAGGCAGCACCAAACATAGAAAAACACATACCTCTTGGTTGTATATGGAGTCTTTTATGTAAATGCTGAACAATTTCAGACTTAGAGTTTCTTTTGAGGGATTGGGGGTTGGGCAAGTAACAGTTTTAGCAAATGTATGGCTTACTATTTTTCTTATTTTCTACCCTTTATCTCTCATCTTGGAGTTGTGTTGCATATATGGATGTCCATGTAGACGTGCAGGTACTACATTTGGAGGCCAAAGACTATCACGAAGTATCTTCCTAGATTAAAGGCTCTCTCCCTTAATCTGGGGATCAATAATTCAGCAACACTACCTCCCAGAAAGGTCCAAGAATCATCCTGCCTTTGATGACCGCAGCAATAGCATTATGCTCATGGGACAGTATGTCTGGCTTTGATATGGGTGCAGGGAATCTGAACACAAGCCTTCATCATTATCTGGCAAGCTCTGTACTCACCTCGCCATCCCCTTACCACTGCTTTTTCATTTACCTTACCAAGTCTTATAATGTGCAAACATGTAAAAAGTATGTTTCTTCTCTTTTATTTATTTAAGATACATTCTAATACAATTTCTACATAAAACTGTAAAGATACAGATATAGATAGATGTATAGATACATGTATAATGAACATGATTATGTACTCCCACCCTGTGTTATCTCCCTCCCTTTACTATCAAACCCTAACCCATCCAACAAATCTCTCTTTCTTTGAGATTTGTGTACTGGATGTCCAAACCAAGAAAGCTTTCTCTAACTCAGTAATAAGGATTTCATCGGACATTTTCTCAGAGAATGTTGATGGAATTGGATATTAAATTTAACCTGTGATTCATTTCTTTCTTTCATTATTTATTTTACAAATACATATTGTTTATATTTCTCACATGCAGTAGTATTACATGTTTGAAATATGTATAAGTTTTGGAGCAATGAAGCAAACTGCCTAGCATTTTTATTGTTTTCCATATTTGAATTTTTTACTAGGAAAATTCCTAAAATCTACATACTAGGAATTTTTCAAAAATGTAACACATTATGATTAATTATTGTCACTATGGTACACTACAGAGTTTTTAATGTAATTGTGATTTCTTACAGAAATTTTTGACATGATCCATTTTTCTTTCGTTTGTATATAAGCTAGATAAAAGTGGTCAATGCTTATTGATTTATTCTAGCATTGTTTATTAAAAATTATTAACATTTCTCACTGAATTAACTCTAAATATGCAATTAATACCTTGACTCCTAGTCTCCAATTCTAGTACCTTCTTTTGGACTCTTTTTCTTTGGTTGGTTTGTCCTATAAATAGATGAAAATTACTTATAGAACAAAGATAACTCAAAGACATACATATTACCAAAGTCCATCAGCACCAGGTTTAGTTCACAAAAGTTTAGAACCTGTAGGACACAACACAACCTTCAGACAACTCTACAGGTTGGAAAGTGTCCTTTTCAAGTGGTCCAGTTGTTCTAAACCCCTTCCAGGCAGTAACAGCTGATTTCTGCTTCTTCGAGAAAGGTGGTCTGGGCTCAGAATCTTCTTTGCCACTTGACTCATTTGATAGTCTTCTTTGCAGCTGGGTTTGTCTGTTTACTATTGAGGAGAAGGGGGTCCAGTGAATTTCAGGGACTTCCTGAAACCATTTTCAGTTTTTTTGTGTGTGTTTGGTTGGTTGGTTGGTTGGTTGGTTTGTAGTTTTGATTGGAGTTTTTTATTTGTTTGTTTGTTGATTGTTGTTTGTTTCGCCTTCTGTATTAAAGAGCTTCCCTGTAGCATTAATGTTTCAATCAATAGAGGAAAGCACTACATAACAAATGATCTTCCCAGTGGTACCTTCTAACCCACTAAGAAGCTGCAGCACACTCTCAGTCTTATTCAAGCATCCTGAAGACTTTACAATGGCTAAAGAATGGACCTTGCATTTAAAAAAGAATATTTGTCCTGATCTTCCTAGACTTTCTTAGGAAACTAAGGAATTTACTGTCAGTGCTTGTTAGTGTGTGGAATATCATCGTCCACATATCCTTCCTAATTAATATGTGATCTATATGCCTCCAGACAGCAACCACAAATAATCTTTATCATATGAGTAGAGGTATAGTTTTTATTGCTTTTATTGTTATGTATTAGAATGACATGTTTAATTATGACATTATATATATATATATATATATATATATATATATATAAAAAATATTATTTTGATCATCTTCAATCCTCTATAATAATATCCTATCCCTATTATCATTATTCTCCATCTACATCAACACCTTCTTCTACCTTCTATTCTTATGTAATATCTTAATTTTTCTTTAATTTTTATTGTTAGACTTGTGTGTGTGTGTGTGTACAATTATAACCTGAAGTCATTTAGCATTGTTCATACGTATTTGTTTTTCTCTTGGAAATCATTATATGTCAGTAGTATTCATCCAGGTGTGGAGCTTCAGCATCCACATTGGTATGCCAATTTGTATTGTTATTATTAAGTTCTTGGCCTAGATGATCATATTGTTGAAAATTCATGGGTACAGCCTCCCTGAGATGCATAGAAAACACAGTCTTGCCATTTTAGTTCTCTGGCGCTTACGGTCTTTCTGTACCCACTCCACAATGTTCTCTGAGTCTTAGGTTAGGGGTTATATTTTATATGTAACATCTGGGGCCAGGCAGATCATGGTCAGTTGTTCTCTCCATTTTGCACTGATGTAGATTTTTGTAATGGTCTCCATTTACTGAAAAAAAAAAAAAACCCTGATGAGCAATGAGCACTAGACTTAAATATGGATGTAATGATTAATATTGAGAATAGAGTTAGAAATTGCCACTTTTTGTGTGATTACTCTTCAATGACAGCCATATATTACAAAGGAAATGAAATTCTAGTTACAGCATTTGAAAACATAACCAACTACTATATTTTGATCTTAGACATTGTGACTTTGCTAAGTCTATTAACAAGTTCTAATATTACTAATACAGTACTTCAAGACTATGTATCTTCAAAATCTCATGGTATTTGTTGTTTACCAAAAAAGTGGATTTACTTCTTTTGCAACGTATTTGCCTTTTATGATTTTTTTCTTGCCTTGTTGCACTATCAAGGTTCCCAACAACATTGCCAAAATAACATTATTTTGAGTGACTATCCTTCATATTGTGTAACACATTCATTTCTCCATTCTTAGGCTTGGTAGATTTTGCTTTTTCTTGCCTTAGTTCTTCCTTCTCTCTATTGCCATCCTTCTGTAATTTTATGATGCTCTGTCAGACACTGGATATTGCTGTGTGTCTAAATTTGGCAGAGCATTTAAACAACCATGATTCAGTAAGAGGTTGGAGACAGTGTCTGTGTTTTCCATGGACTCTCTTAAACCATTCTACATCTATAAAAAGTTTCTGTGCTACCCATTTAGAAAAATTAAAGGAATGTAGAACAGGGGCATTTCTGTACTAATTATTATAGTGACCACCTATGAGGATACATGCATAAATCCTGCCTTAAAAAACCTACCTATAAACTGCAGCTGAATGTAGACACCTGAGCAGACACAGCTGAGATTATTGTAGATCCAGGTCAGAGCAGCTGAAACTCACAAATGCTTTCATTGTTCCACACTCATAAAATTTTATGATTATTTGTGTGTATCATCACTGTGGCACTAGATAGCTGATGCAGTAGATTAGAAGCATCCTGTAGAAATCTCATTTGTTCAATCTATGAATGCCAATTAGCTATCTGGAGACTTTCCACACTTCGAAAGCATCACATACTATCTGCTCTTCATGTAATTACTTCAAAGAGAAGGCAATGAGCTACTTACATGTGATTTTGAAAGAACTTTTCACGTTTAAAGCCTCCATGTAACAATATTTATAGTAACAACGAAGACACCATTTTCTTGTGTATACATGGGGGTGTTTTAGAGTAGGAGAAAGGAAGTATTTGATAATCCCAAATAAATTCAGCCCACTATTGCATGTCATGAGTATGTGTCATTTGCCACATCCCCTTCTCCAGCTCCAAAAGCAGTCTCCCTTCAGTGTGCTCCATCACAAGAGAAGTGTCAGCAATGGAAAGGCAACACTCCACTCCCCATTCCAATTTCACAGTTCAGTAAGGAACAAGTGTGAGCAGACAGAAGCTTGAGACAAGAAGGACAATCACAACCAATGAGGGAACCCAGTCATCTATTCTGCACCCTTCCTCCCCAAGGGCCTTTCAATTTGTACAAGGAAAAAAAAAAGAATTCAGAGTTGGCATCAAACCCTGAAAAGGTACCAGATACAGCCTTTAGTTCTTCAAATGACTAGCGTCCAATCCGGCAGAGACATAGTTTGCTGTCTCTCCATTAATCTCTGATTGCGTTTCAGCTTTAAGGTTTTTTTTTTTTTTTTTTTTTTTTAAATAAGCTTCTTCTCCAAGTCTGTGCAGCTGAAGGAAAGGGAACAGAGGACAATGAAAGTGACATCTGTCAACCAACAGTAATTAAGCAGAGATGTGTGGAGTTCTATGGCTCTAAATGGCCCTGTTAAAGTGTTGATGGGCAGTGAAACGTCTGATTAAATTTTAAACAGGGATAAATTGGTCAGTCCCTCCATAGGACAAAGCTAATGGAGGAGTAGACTAACAAATTAAATGGATACTGCCCCAGGGCTAGTAAAGAGACAGGCTGGCACAAGCATGCCTCATCTATAGCCTAAGTGTAACTTCTTCAATGTGATCACAAAGAATATGCCTCTCCAAGTACTGCAGAGTTCCAGACAAAGCTACTTCACTAGAAAATGAATGAACTTAGAGAATGGAAAATCGAAATTCAAGTCCATCTAGAACATAAATAATCTAAAATGGCTTGCCCATGTCCACATCGGATTCTTGTTTTCTCATGCTCAAAATTTGGAGGTTGTTTCGAGATCATTTCAAATACCAGAACACTGGATTTTATATTTTAGAAGTAATTTAGATAGGAACCCAAATCTCATGTTTACATAACAGCCAGAAGAGATACATATAAGGATCCAGAGTGTGTACTGAAAATTCCTAAGTATCATGGCAATAACAAGAAGGATCAATAACCAACCTCCTATGGCTTTAGAGCCCATTTTATCCTTGAACAATAGCAAGTTTTCTCCCATTTTTCCTAACAGGAAAAATTATAAAAATAAGTGAATTTAAAGCCAATGAATTAATTTTTCACAACTTTGTTTTGACACAATATAACAAGGAAGGCCCAAGCAAGAAAGTTTTAGCACAACCAAAGGAACAGAAAAGCTTGAAGAAGCACCAGGGTCATAAAAGATTAGAGTAGTAGCTAGTGCTCTAGTAGAATCTTATATGATTATTCATCTCTCTATTTATTTGGTAAGACCAGAGGGCAAATGACTGCTAATGACAAGACTTACAACTTCCAAAGATACATGGGATGAAATTATGAAATAGGAGAAATACTGAACAGTATTACTTCAAATTTACTGACCAGAGAGTGTTCTTCCTATGAAAGAATGACACTGTCTGGAATTCTAACTGATCATAAAGATCACCAAATTCAGAACTTGTGTTTGGTGTCTCTTGTAATGTTTTGACACTTGTAACTACTATTTATCATATTTCCATTTTCTTCTTTCTTTCTTCTTTTATCTTCTCTTTCACACTGATACCTTATCATGTATTATGATCACATTGAAGAAGTCATGTTTAAGCTATAGAAGAGGCAAGCATGTGCCAGCTTGACTCTTTAATTTGCTTCATCTCCAAGTGATAGTTTCTCTTTCAATCTTAGTCTCTCAACAACAACAAAACAAAAGTTCACTTGAGTGGAACAGATAGTTGGGGCAGTTTATTCAGCAGGCAAAGATTAGAACAGAAAGGCTGGAGAAGTTTGGTCCACAGCAGAGGTTAGCAGCATGACAGGTTCTGAGCTGTGGACTTTTAGGACTCTTATGACTAAAACTTGACTAGCCTATTCATAAGACTAGTAAATATTTTTTCCTTTCCAAATAATGGTAGAATAGGATTCCTCCCCCCTTAGGAATTTCTTCTTCTGATTCTTTTATAAAAGCCCATGAAGAAAGGGTGTGTGTGTGTGTGTGTGTGTGTGTGTGTGTGTGTGTGCATGTGTGTGTGTTTGTATGTGTGTCTGAAACTACAATGTCAATGGTTTTACTATGAAGCCACTTTATTTTTTTTTAAGCATTGAAGACCTTACATTGGTGTGCACTGAGAAAACTGGCCAAGTTTCTTAGAATATTAATTTGAGATACAGCAGAAAGAACTTAACTACAGCTTCAAAAATACTTGAAAATATCACAAAATAACATTTTGACCATCAGAGGATACATTTCCCACAGCATAGCTACAGTTTCCTTGTTGCCTTATGTCTAACTCACTGACCAAATCAAGGAAGCATTT
The DNA here is from genome assembly GCA_902729485.2 of Mus minutoides. Classification (NCBI taxonomy): domain Eukaryota; kingdom Metazoa; phylum Chordata; class Mammalia; order Rodentia; family Muridae; genus Mus; species Mus minutoides. The sequence goes on along the minus strand of LR749566.1, from coordinate 495,730 downwards.
ACCCAGCTGAGGCTATAGTTTTTTCTTTATGTCCCATCTAAGTATTTGCCCATCCAGACTCAGCAGTGAAAGGACTCTAGGCACTTCGGTCATGGCAAAGATGGCTCTGGCAAGCATTGCTGTTTTCCCCTATTCTCCCTTCTTTGTGAAAAACCATTAGATTTCATCTCTAAAGCTAGCCACCAAGGTCCATTTTCTTATTTGAACACGTCCTCCTCCTGAGGCTGACTGACTACAAGGTCCAGCTAAAAATATTGACATCTGTCAATCAGAATCCCCCTTTGGCTCACCTACTTAACATGCCCAATTAAAATTATATACCCCATTCTAACGCAAGTTTTTTTTTTCTTTTATCTTCATATGCCATTTGCCTGTAGGCCACATCTGTCTCCTCTCTATCTAGAGGCAGTCCTTTGATCCCTCACAGAAACAAATGTCACCTCCCCCTCTTCCGTGCCACTTTCTCCCCACTTCCTATGTGCCCCCCCCTTCTCCAAGGTTATCTACATCATATCTTTGTCCCTTATCTCTCCCCTCTATCCCTTTGCGACAAATAAATCTACTTTATGCTGAGAACTTTGTCTTGGGGTGTTTTGAGCCAACTTTGAAGTTCCTACAAGTGGGAGCTATTAATAATACATTCTTGTAGATCTGAGCCATCTGCTATCCTGAAGCACCTTCACCATTCCTCGGGGTTTTAACAACAGAGGAAATCTTCTGTTTTCATGTTTAAAATCTTCAGTTCCATCGCCATGAGTATCCAGTAACCTCAGCTATTTATTTTTTCTCTTCATAGATTAACCCCTTCTCTCCAAGTAGATCATTTCCACTAGCAATCACTCACATTCATATATTTTTAAGTAGTATCCATCAGTACCGTACACACACATACACACTGCTACATGTGCACAAAACTGACTATTTCAACTTCCATTTTCATGCAATTGAGATAGAGAGATGACAGACAGATAATTCAAATAGATACACTTCTCTATTTATCTCCTACATTATGACATTTTACTCAATTTTTAAGAGTTTGACTGCTTTAAAAATGATTTATATTCTTAAGACAAGAAATATAAGAGAAAGAAATAGACTATTGTTTTCATCAATTCTCAATGTTGACATTTTTAGGGAGAACAAAGATACATTAATTTTGAAGGCAGAATTGGTCAAAAGAGAAATTGAATTTTCAAGATCCACAAACAACCTTTACATATAATAAAGCTCATGGTTTATAGAATCTGACTGAAAATAGGATATGTGGATATGGAGGTTATAACTCGACCAAATTTTTATCTACTTGTTTGGTAGAAAGTGAGAGACAGAAGGCATTACAGCACATTCTGGATAGATAAGAGATAGCACTGAACATGTTAGGAGAACAGACAGAACACACAATCCTAGGTCTTCCTTCTAGATCAAAACCATGTAAGAACATGTTACTTAAAACTGACATGAAATTTAAATTAGGCTCTTAACAACTAAGTCCATTTCTTATTTTGATGCCTAATCTTTTTTTTATTTTCTGTGAAGAAATACCATACCCAATAAGAAGTTATTTAAACAGTAAGCTGAAATATTTGCAGGATAAATATAAGAGAACAAATAGAAAATGATGCCCTTGAATCTCACTCAGCTTCTATAAGCACAAATGGTCCCTCTGCACTCTAACTTGGGGCAAAGAAGGCAACTTAGCCATGGCCTGACAGGTCACTTGTGAAACTGCTTCAAGGAGCCATGAATTAACCCCATAATGCAGTGTTTCTCAAATTGTGAGTCATTTGGTCAAATGACCATTTCACAGCGGTCACCTTAGACCATCAGAAATCATAGATGTTTACATTACAATTCAGAACAGTAGCAAAATTACAGCTATAAATTAGTAATGAAAAAATCTTATCGTTGGAAGTCACAACATGAGGAACTCTCTTAAAGGGTTGAAGCATTAAGAAGGTTGAGAACCAGAATTATAGTAAAAGGTAAAGAAGTGTGCACCCCTGGTTATAGTCTGAATGATTGATGCTGACAAATTCTACATTATTTTTTCTCTCAACCAGGACAAAGGGCAGAGTGAATGCCCAGAATGGATGGGCACTAAGGCATGATAATTAGACTTTCACACCACATTCTGTTCCATTTAGGAGGCTCAAAGATCATCAGGATTCCCAATGATCAGGTGCAGTTAAGGACATTTCCAAGGAACTTGCTAAGGATCTCCATTATACCTTCATATATCAGTGGACCTTCTTATACAAAGACATATGGGAAGATGCATGATACATGAACCCATCTTCACAAAGGCTCACATTACCATGGAGAGAAACAAATCATGCTGATAGGCGAAATTCACTAGGCATTTCTGTCTTTCTCCATTCCCTTGTGACCAACTAGACTCATTCCTTAGTCAACCTAAAGTCATCTCTAATGCAATGCATTTCACCTTCAGGTTTTTATCTTCTCATTCAATGAAAGATAGACCATCACGGACCCTTCATTCAGACACTCTTGGTAGACATTCTTGAAATACCTTTCATTTTTTCATAGAAACTCAGAAGTCAACCAATTTTTTTCTGTTTTTAGTGTCACTTCTTGTACTTATGCCAACATCATCAAATAGCTTGGGATATCTACCCACAACAAAAAACTCAGGAGTCTTCTTCGATTCAACTTGGAAGATGGGATCTGGCTATGTATAATAATATCCCTTTAAAATCTGTGAATTATTTCTCTTCAAATTTATCCTAATTGAAAGAAAAGGGTAACCAATTTTAAGAAGGGATGTTATTGGAAATATAAGCCAATCAGAGGAGAGTAATTACATGTCCAGCTGAGAAATCGGCTGATGAGAGACGCATCTTGCACAGTTAGTACCTCTTTCAAATGTATGAGTGATCCGCATGGGTTCAGAAGCCTGTCATGTCTGCACTAAAGTGTCTGCGACAGAAGAACTGGGTATAAACTTGCATGCTCATAGTTGAGACTTCTTGGAAGGTCAGAAGGGAATTTAGAAGTTCAAGACCATCCTTGGCTACATAGTATACTAGAAGCCAGAAAAAGCTACATTAAAACTCATCTCCAAAAGGAGAGAGAGAAAGGGAGAGAAGAGATGTTTTTAAGTGACCTAGCCAGATCAAGCCTTCAAAATAATAGGAAAATCCACAAAAGTAGCATCATGGGTATAATGATAATCATTTAGGATCTTGTCTAGAAAAACAAAGAAACAAAAGCATTGGTTTGTAGTGTCTGGTGATTTCTGCGGTGCACATATACTATAGTAAGCTTTGGGTTAATTATAGAATAGAATGTCATGTGATGACAGCTTGGAAGAAATGCATTTGATCTGTTGGTGTCAGTGAAAAAGTCCCTACAGGACGCCATGGCGCTCACAATCTATACATCCTGCACTTTTGCACTTGATGGTCCAAAAGCAACTGTTCTGTCAAGATGAAGAAGCAAAATGTGAATGAATGAAGGATCAGAAAACAGAGGCTCCAAGCCTGCCTCACAGATGTGGACAGGTCAGGAAAGCAGTTATGCAGCACAGAGAATAAACTAGGGAAGCAAAGGTTCCCAACAACACAAACGTGAAGAAAATGAAAAAAGAAAAAGAAAACCCTAACAAAATGCTGTACTTTTAAACTACTATTTGTATAAACCACCATTTTAGGGGGAAAATGTGGTTTCATAGATAGAAATTAGAGGATAATAGTAATTCCTCTTCCAGAGGATCCAATCCCTCTGGCCTCCCCAGACATCTGCACTCACATGCACAAACATACACACATGTATACATAATTAAAATAATAAAAATAGATCTTTAAGGAAAAATGTATTATTAATAGAGACAATATTTGTAGAATGAATAAATAAGAAATTTATTAACTCTAGCTAAGACCCATAGCTATGAGCAAAAGTAAATATAGTCAGTGAGAAAGACCTAGTGAATAATATAAATGGTAAAAGTAAAATTATTTCTACCACATGTGCTACGTTTGCTAGGTGGCAGTGTCAGCTACAAAGTTCAGATACAGTATGCTGTGTCTACACCCACAAACTGAAGAGCAACACTTGAAACCTGAAGGTAGATACCAGGTGGAACAGCTGAAGAAACTGTGTGCGCTTCTCAGAGATCAAAGGTAAATGGAAAGAAAGTGGCTGTTCTGCTTTGACTGAGTTGCCCTGGCAGCCAACTAGGGATTACAGAATCAGACAGACCACAGAATCGCTATGGTATCAGACAATTCGGGCTTCACTCTGAGCCCTAGTAGCTATGTATTCTGAGCAACTCACTCGGTCATTCAGAGCCTCAAGTTTCCTCTTCTATACAGTGGGGAAAATGAGCCTCCTCATGTAGCCCCAGAATGGCTTTTTCATGTATGTTTTATTACATAGCTCTAACTCTTCCATGAAAAATTTAGTGACGGTTTTGAACAAAAAAAATTGTTTAATAACACTTCTTTGGTTGTCAATATTACAATGATTATCTTATCATGGCAGAAGTTTTCTAACAAAACTTATAAAAAAGACATTACTACTTCAAACTCTGCATTAAGTACTTCCTTCTGAATAAATTTGAATTGGAAGTGCTGTCATTGTGCATAGGTTTTTGAGATTGAGTCTTATTCTGAAGTTAGGCTGGCCTCGAACTCATGGCATTCCTCCTGAGTCAGTCTTTCTAGGGTATGAGCCACAATATAGGGATGATTTTTAATTATTGTTTTGGTGAGTAAAACGTTGTTAACTGTCTATAATGCTAAATCATATACTTTTACCCACGGAATCTTCACTTTCTCACAAGGATTTAAAAATCCTTTCATATGTCGCCAATCAGTACCTATGTAATATTTATCATTAGCTAGGGTGTCAGGAAAAATATCTGCATAGTGTCAGGCCCCATGCTAGGAGCAGTAACAAACATTCCCCATCTTCTGTCTGTAGTCCTATTTCACCAGCATCCTATGAGCAAATATCCCCCAGCTTTCCCCCAACCACAAAATACCCTGAAAATCATTCAAAGCAGAATGCGAACTGAGAGAACATGACATGGGAGCTCGCTATCTGATCTTTCCTGAGTATAATGAGCCACTAAGTACCTGGGCTGATACTCATCTCCCTGTCTTTAGCAAAACACCCCCTAGGAACTTCGATGTGTGTCCTATGAATAGATCAATTTCTGGGTCGTGTCTTCACATCTCCATTTTGAGCTCTTTGGTGGAGGATCCTGGGAACGTGTGCTGGAAGCTGTGTAAGCCCTATCATGTGGTGACAAGCAGTGCCATGAGTAACAAATGAGCCCATTACTGCTTTACAGTGGAGGAGACAGGTTGATCCTTTGTCAAGCCGCTGTGTGCAGTGTCCTCTGCCTTGTTCCAATTACCCAGGAAGTGATGGCGCTTTCTCATCCAACAGCCCGTCAACACCTGCTGACACGTATTTAGGACACTGCTGGATGTGTGGATCTTAACCACACTGTGCTCAGAAAGCCTCGTGGAGTCAAAATGGAACAAAGATATGCAGGGGAAAGACTGGAATCCCACACTTTCTGGCAGCAGACAGCCCACTTTAAAAACAGTGAAAAGAGCAAAATAAGCAGAGAGATTCTTTTTCCAAATTAAAATATTTACTTAAATCCAGAAGTAAAATTGTCCATAAAACCTAGAAAGCCAACACTAAATAGCATGTTAGTTTTATTAGTGAGAGAAGCAATTTCACCGAGAATGTAGTGTGTCTCCTCAGCTAGTTTACAACAAAATTCCTCAGAAAATTATTCCCGGAAACAGTATTTGCCATTTTTGTTCAGCATTAGCAATTCAGATTCTCTCCTTTTATTTCAGTAGCTGTTTTATTCATTTGACAAATAACCTTTGAATGACGTCCATAAACTTAGACATTAGGGACTTTAGCTAAGGTTAAAATGCGGTACTGCTGAGAAAATCAAGTCAAGTCCCATCTTGCTGAGGGGTGCACTTGCTAGCAGAATCAAACCTCTATAAACCATGAGAACACATATTCTAAAGTCTAAAGTCCCTGGGACCTGGAGAGCCCTTTCTCGGAGACATGTCTCCTGAAACTCATTCAGCAAACAGTGCTTTTTGGAAAGGTTGAAGTAAGGAAGAGCAGAAGGTGTAGACAAGATGCCTGTAAGCAGGGAACACTCGGATGCTAGTTCATCCAGCATCGAGTGCTTCGTCGTTTTTTAATCTTGATGAGGATCTTCTTCTATAATCTATCTTTTTTATCTGTTTTTAATTCTTGGCCCTAGCGTTCCCCTGTATTGGGGCATATAAAGTTTGCAATACCAAGGGGCCTCTCTTCCCAATGATGGCCGACTAGGCCATCTTCTGCTACATTTGCAGCTAGAGACACGAGCTCTGGGGGTTCTGATTAGTTCATATTGTTGTTCCACCTATTAGGGTTGCAGACCCCTTCAGCTCCTTGGGTATTTTCTCTAGCTTCTCCATTGGGAGCCCTGTGTTCCATCCTATAGATGACTGTGAGCATCCACTTCTGTATTTGCCAGTCACTGGCATAGCCTCATATGAGACAGCTATATCAGGGTCCCTTCAGCAAACTCTTTCTGTCCTATGCAATAGTGTCTGAGTTTGGTGACTGATTATGGAATGGATCCCCACAGAGACTATCCCACTCTATGATCTATCTTGTCCTCATCTTTAGTTTGTCATTTCTTTTCTAAATTTTGTATAAAAGTGGTTACCAGAGAAGCAATTTTTATGGAACTCTTCATTTCTAACAAGGTAGTTCTTCAGCTCTTAGTGGCGCTGCTAAGAACCTGAGGCTCCCTCCCTATATTGAACACGCCTGCTCATGGGAGAACCTCTGTGTTCTTTAACTCATTTGTTCAGGAAAACTGTAACTTTCTAATACCTTTGAATTCTGCCCCCTCCCCTCACATTTTTTTTTCTGTATACTTTAAAACCGAGTTGTTAGGTACATATACTTTAAGAATTTTATATTGTCTTAGTAAGTTTAGTCTTTTATATTTTCACTTTTATCCTCTTTTTATATACTTTTTCTATTCATTAATTTATTCATTTTAACTTCCAGATTGGTGCCCCCCAACTCTCTGTACCCCCTTCACATGTCCCTCTCCTCATCCCTTGCTCTGTTTATCTTCTGAGAGAGTGGTGAACCCCTAAGTATATCCCAACCCTGGCACATCAACTCTGTGCAGGGTTAGGTGAATCCTTTCCCACTGAGGCCAGACAAGGCAGCCCTGTCGGTAATGGATTCCACAGACAGACCAAGAGCTTTAGAGACAACCGCTGCCCGAGTTGTTGGGGGACGCACATGAAGACTGCTGTACCTTTGCCACACACGTGCAGGGGTTTCAGTCCAGCCCCTGTGTGCTCTTTGGTAGATAGTTTGGTCTCTGGGAACCTCCTAAGATCAGGTTAGTTGACTCTGTTGGTCTTTCTGTGGAGTTCGTATCTCCTTCTAGGTTCTCAATTCTTCCCCCAACTTTTCCTTAAGAGTCCAGAGCTCAGGCCATTCCATTAGTCTCTGCTCCATCTTTGTCCCTGCATTTCTTTTAGACAGGATAAATTTGGGGTCAAAAGTTTTGTGAGTGGGTTGGCACCCTGATCCTATCTTTCAGTTGAGGGACATTTGGGTTGTTTCCGGTGTCTGGCTATTATAAATAAAGCTTCTATGAACACAGAGGAGCACAGGTCCCTGTGATGTGGTGGGGCATCTTTTGTATATATGCCCAGGAGCAGTGTAGTGGAGTCTTCAGGTAGGAATTGCATACTATATTTATTTATATCTTCTAATTATGCTTTAATATCTAATTTCTTTTAGTTAGTGGGGTTGTGCCATCTTTCTGAAGCATATTGCTCTTTCCTGACAAATTGTTTGCAAGAGAAGTCTCTTAATACATGGATGGATTGATGAATGGATGGAGGTGGATACATAGACATAAATACATAAAGACACAGGCTGATTCATAAATAAATAGGTAACAGGTAGTAGATGCAGATTAAGTTTGTATGGGTTAGGGAAATACTACTTGGTTTCAAACATTAGCTTCAAGATGGAAGTGTAAATGTCCTAGATTGTGGTTTTAATATTTAGTTTGCACCTCTGATAGACTACTAGTTATGCAATATGTTAACATATTCTAAGGTACACAACATAAAGACTAGATGTAAAATTGTTATATTTGCTACTTATTCTATAAACCTTTACTGGATACACACTCAGCATCAATCACTAGACTAAATTCACAGTTAATATTAGAGATAACCATATTTTCAAACATCCATATCTGAAGACACGATTATCCCAAAGAATCATAATATAGCATTCTTATAATTAGTTGAAGATAGGTCAGATAAAATAATATGAGATATATAATAACAATCTAGATCCTCAGGAAACAAATGTTCTGTTGCTCTGGGGAAATTTCATAGTGACATAACGTTGCCTGATAAATGTAATAAGTTTTAAACCAAAGCAAAGTCACAAGAAGTATAATTGTGGACTGCCTACCTTTGTCTCTGTATCTATATAAATAAGCACACACACACACACACACACACACACACACATATATATATATATATATATATATATATATATATATATATATATATGTATGTATATATACATATATATATATATATATACTGTAGTTTGTGTTACATTTAATTTGTAAAAAAATATCATATTTTATTCTTGAAAAATTAATACAGATATTCAAGATAACAAATTACTATAATGAAGTACAAAAATAACACCAAACATAGACTTTTTATACTATTATCTATTAACAGCACCTATAATTTTCAATACTTACATACCAAAGCTGAGAGGGGAGGAGAGAGATCCCAGTAAATCTGTTTTGCAGGCTGACCTCTGACCCTCAGGAGATAATAGTCCTCTCACTCAAGGCCACATCTTGCCATGACAGTCTCCATCTACTTCTGAGGAGAAATTTGAAGCCTGAATCATTCTATAGAGAAGTCCCACTTCAAAGGAATGAGGGGTGTTAATCACAGTGCAACTGTTGTAGTAGTGTTAAAGGCCCATTAAGGGGAAGATATTTGGTCTAGAGAATGAAAGCTCTGGCCAAACTACCCCAAAGAATAAAAGTTAATCCAGTTAGGATGGTCAGTTGCCCAAGTAAGGAACCACCACCCACCGCTCAGGATTCGCCTTAGCCATTACTAAACAGATGAGAGAAATAATTATACCATTACTGACTGACATACAGTACTTTTCCTTCCCAGGAAGCTTGCCCATGATGCGGTTGCTTATGCAGCCGCAGCTGTACAGCTGGATTAAACCTGGCATTTTCTGTATTACTCAGATTTTCCTTCCTTTTACTTTGTACTGTCTATTTTTGTTACTGTTGGGTACCTGCAAAGCCTGGACAATTTTTCCCTGGACTCACTGGGCTCTCTCACTCTTTTTCTATGAAGTTACCTGCCCCTCTCCCCTTCCACTATGTGGTTGCTTACAAATGGTGTGGCATCCTCTTTTCTTCTTCACCTCTTCCTCCAGGAAGAATTGAGAGTTACAGCTTGCCCGCCCTGACTTTTTTCTCTTATAAACTTGTCCTTGAACTTTCTTCTGAGTCTGTTCTTAAATGATGTTATTAATGAGACAAAGAATTCCCAAGAAGGCATTTCAGTTTCCCAGGTAACGTGTGACACCTTGTGGGAAGTTCTTCCAAATTTTTAATAGCAGTACCTTCAGCCAACAGATAGACAGTGTGCATGCCTAGAGGAAGATAAAACCAAAATAACAATAGAGAACAGTGCACAAGTGGACATGAAGGAAATGTGAGATGGCACTCACCCTCAGGAGCTAACTCTGTACAGACTCCACCCTGAGGGGAAGCATAGTATTAAATATATTTCCCTGGAATCCCTGATAAGAGAAAACTCAGGCAGTATCTTGTATAATCTCAGTCTCTACTATTGTGACTTCACCTTTTAAGAGCCTGTTGTGCAGTAAAATGCATAACAGAAAGGGTATATATATATAGCCAAGTACCCAAGTACCCAAGACAACATATATATATATATATATATGTTGTCTTGGGTACTTGGCTATAAACAAATATTCTGCAATAGTGATGGCGTAACATGTAATCAAAATGCAACTTAGGTATTCCCACATTTCATATCTGCTTTCTTAGGCCCAACTGTGTGTCTTAGATCTAATCGTGTTCCCTTTAGTACCCAAATTCACTAGTCAGCTAGTTCACCACAGCACCTAAATCTATGGAGAGAAAAGAAGGAAGGAAGAGAAAAAAGAAAAAAAAGAAAAGAAAGCAAAGCTAGATTCTTCCTATCTGCATTGGGGAGATTTTTTACAAATGTTTAGGAGGCTATTCATGAAGAAAGCAATAGGCAGCCACACCACAGTTTGAGTTTGTACTGGTCTATGTAAAGCGGATGCTGTATAACCCAGTCACAGTTATTATATTGGATCCCTCCCCATTAACTGATTATAAGAACTCTCTTTACGGCTATAATTATAAACCATGGGAAGATCACCAGAGCAATAATGGTAAGTGATGTGGGAGACGGGACCACCTGTTCATGCTGCTAACTGTGATAAAACATGCTTATATGCAGCTCTGGAAGTATGCATACCATCTTGCAATGGCTGCTGCTGTGTACACTCAACAGTCATAACTGGAAGGCCTAATAGCACATAGTTCAAAAGGAGCTGTGTCTGCACACTGCTGTCTGCACACTCAATTCATTACAGACTTTCTGCAAGGACCCAGCAATCTGCCAGTCACTGTTCTTTGAAGTGTGTATGGCTCTTTCAGCAGGTGGCATGGCTGAACTTCAGAGCCTTAGGGATATGTGGTTCTGTTGCTCTTCCACTGGGACTTGCCAGAGATACCCCATGGTGTCTTTGCTTATTACAAATACCTCTAGTAACAGGAGATCAGAAGATCTGTGGGACTCGAATGGAAAAGCAGAAACTTGGATCTGTGAAGAAGCTTTTCCTGCTCTAACCCTTGCTCAAAATAAGTAGCTTTTTTATATTAAAGAATACACAAGGTAAAAGCAGAATTTGTGACTGAAATACACTATAACCAAAACCAAAGGCCTCTGTTCATTCCCCTAGACTACAATGCAGCTTCAGATGTTGATATAACTTTAAATGCTTCTATGATGGACATCTAAATTTCACCCTTTGATTCAACTTTGTAATAGATAAAATAAACTTGTAATTTTCTCTTGGTTCTCTGTTCCTCCACTCAATTCCTTACTCTTTATAGTTATCATTCTAATAAATTTACCATGATATTATATAAACCAGGTTCTCTCCCGACACACCCATCACATACCACTTCATCACAGGTGAAAATCCAAGAGACTGCACTGATAAAGTGCAGGAAAAATGAACATTCTTGTTGTACCCATTTCTATTCAGCCAGCAAATGATTGAACTCTAGAATGCCAGCTTTCTGGTCAACCTTCTAAAGTCACTATTTGCCATATGTCATGTTTCTTAGAAGCAAACTATAAGGCTTATTTAAGAAAGTGGCTTATTAGAAGAATGTTCTTAAAAGGAAATTAGTAGAGATTAAAAGGAGGATAGAGTAAAAGGAATATGTTTATTTTTTTCTGAAATTGAAATTTGGGTTAAACCCTTGGTGAGCTATAGAATATGTTCAGATCTACAAATATGCCAGATTTTGAAGCAAAAGTTATGAGACTTCTGAATCTTCATATGTGTCAAGCACCACTATGGCAACATAGCTAAGACATAAGCATGGTGTCCTAAACATGTTAGTAGTCATGTCAGCCAGAGAAGTTTCCTAAGAAGGTGTGAACCTTTACAAGCCACTGCTTCTATCTACTAGGGATGGAGGCTTCAGTCTAGCAAAACATAATATATGTAGCTGTCCTCAGACACACCAGAAGAGGGCGTCAGATCTCATTACGGATGGTTGTTAGCCGCCATGTGGTTTCTGGGATTTGAACTCAGGACTTTTGGAAGAGCAGTCAGTGCTCTTACCCACTGAGCCATCTCTCAAGCTTCCAAAAGTCTACTGTGGGAGAAGACTCTGAGAGTCATTCCTGTAATGTACCCATGAAATAAGTCATTTAACTTCCTTGTTGGCCACTTGTTTAGATTCCCACATCTCATATTTATTTCATTTTCCTTATCATCTCCTTCCAACATTATTAGATATTGCCTGCTATCAAGGATCAGCAGCACCTGCCACAATTAGAAAGAATTTCTCAACAGCAGCATGGTGGTGCACAACTGTGAGTCAGGAGACTATCACCAATAGCACTTACTCTGTAGCCTTTCCTGTTGTCATGTGCACAGCAGGAAGAGCTTTGAGGTTCCTTAGTGCAAATTCAGAGGGACCCTGGCAGTTTTTCAACTACTTTACATAGAACCTAAAGTAAAGTCCACTGCAAGAGTCAAAGTTGCAAGCAGCATATGTTCAAGACTGTCCCTCCTATTAGATTATGACCCCAAATATAAAGGAAAAAATCTTGATTGGGTATTCTTCTCCAGTTAAAGCAGAAGAAGAAAGAAAAATAAAGCAGGAAAGCCCTTGATTCACCAGTGTTATTATGGGCTCATTTTACTTCCTTTGTATCTTTCTCTCTCTCTCTCTCTCAAAAGTGTGTATATTTGAGTATGTGCTCATAGGTGTTTTCGAGAATATGTGCACATGAGTATGGGTACCTGTTGAGTCCAGATATCAACCAGAGTATTGGCACTGTGCCACCAAGATGTTTCAGAATTCACAATTGGGTCCAAGATATCCATATCCAGGTCTATGTGTTTATTAGTTTGGTCAACTTGATATACATCTGGACAAATTTTAGAAGACAGAATCTTAATTGAGAAATTGCTTCTGTCTGGTTGTCCTGTGGTCATGTATGTTGATCATTTTTTATGATTAATTATTTTAATTTTATTTATTTACTTAATAATTTAATTGGTATGGGAGGGCCAGTCTACTATGGTGAGGGATGTTCCTTGGCAAGTAGATCTGGATAGTATAAAAAAACAAGCTGAACAATCTATGGAGAACACGCTAGTAAGCAATTTTTCTCCTGCCTTTGCTCCTGCTTGAGTTCCTGACCTCAATTCAGTCAATGATGGACTGTGACTAGGATGTGTAAGCCACTGAAACCCTTTCCTCCCCTAGTGTCTTTTTGTCATGGTATTTATCACAGAAGGAGAAAGCAAAATACGACTGTCCTTGTGTGTCTATGACTATCTGGAATTATGATGTAGCAAGGCTTAGTCAGTGTCATCAGGGTTTCTTCTGGGTCTGTAGATAGAAATGAAATCAATGGGTCTGTTTCTACAGGACAGATGAGATTTAATCTCCGGGTCTTTTGCTCAGTGGGATTGGTGTCAGGACCAAATAGTAGTAGGACAGAGGCTATGAGGACACGGGACAGGTTCTGGTCTGCATCCAGGACTGCAATCAGTAACGTGCCAAAGGAGACACATTTTAAAGTGGCCTTCACTAAACCTGGACCATTAAAAACAGTATGATTCCAGAGACAGAGACTGGACTCTCCCCTTCCCCAGCTCACTTGTGGTGAGGGTTACCATTCATACATAGCACCCTTAAATTTTCTCCCCATGATTTCTCCTTATTCAGATTTACCCTGTGTTTTTCTACAACCTCTAATATGGGTAAAAGGTCCAAGAGACTTCACATTGAGCTTTGTGACCCTATTCCCTATTTCTACAACCTTCATCTGCCCCTTTCACCGAATGCTGTGTTCACTGTTTCCTCTTGATGCTTTTGAGATATTTTACTCTAGCATCATAATGCACCCATTTTTTAGTTCCAACTTTGACTTACCCTAAGATTCTCTGATATTCTCCCCCCTCTATCTTCCATCCCTGCTTTTCTAGCCTATTTTCAGTTATCTACATCTATATAGTTTTCAGCTATCTGCCCAGGTATTTTACTTTATTTCATCCCAATCTTATTCAGATAATAATTTCCCCATCTATATTCTATATTCAAAGGCAATGTGATTGAAGTTTAGTTTCTAGCTTTAGCACATATTGGTTATGTGTTCACAGATAAGTTCTTTAGTCTCTCTGGGCTGTGACTATAAAGTATCTGTCTGGGAGAACTAGGAACACAATTCACCAGCATAAAGGTATCAAGTACAGCACAGTAAGGTGCCTGGTTTTAGCACATGTGGTCTTTTTCCTCTACCTACAAATTTCCCATGTTTTGTTGATCGAAAAAACTTGCTCCATGTGACCTAGAAAAATCAAAGCATCTTAAGACAGATGGCAATTAGAAACCAGCAGTCTCATTCCAAAGAGAAAGAGGCATTAATGGATGTGAAAATACATGTGACAAATCTCTGAACCATGTGAATACCAAGGGCTCAAGATCATGAAAGCAAGGACAGGAGCAAATTCAAAGAGAAGACTTTGAACTGAAAATATGGACCCTTTAGTCAAAAATTGCTAAACTTTTCAAGACCTCAACATCAGAGTCTGAAACCCAACATGGGACCTTCTATAAGCCCTGGTGGCAAAGCTGGCCCTGCATAAATTGTTGAACTCTGGAACTGTATACCTGCCATCTTTTTCTATTCTCCTCTTCTATTCTCTACTGTACAAGCTGTTACACAGACAAATAAAATAAGCTTGTTCCAGCTTCAAGTTAATTGAAGCTGATCAGGCAAAACCCCCAATGAATGAGCTGCTGACCCTCCCTTCACCTCGTGAATGAGACAAAGGGAGTTTTACACTGTTACCACGGAGCCCTATTCCACTGACAGACAGAGGCAGAAGGGGAATTGTTTGCAGACCTGGTTTCTGTTTAAAGGTCTCTATCAATTTTAGCACCTTCTAGGGTACAACTTGAGATCTTAGTTGTCTAAAAATATGCTTCAAGTAAATGAAAAGGGAAACATTAAGGACCGGGGAAATTATAGAGGAAGAGATGGAGGGAATGTAGAGGAAGATGAGGAAAAAGAGACAGAATCAAAGGCACAGGGAGAAATAAAGAGAGCAACAGAGAGATGGAAGTTGAGAGACAGTTGCTTAGCACATACACATACCTTACTTTTATTTAATTAGTATTAAGCCTTTCAGAATGCATCATCAGCTTCAACACCACAGTGCTCGACAACAGTAACTAGTGTTTTAGATGTTTGTTAACATGCCTCACCAGCTGCTTGGTTTCTGATTTCTTATTTGAAATGACACCTCCTGGAACACTCCCCTTATAAGAAGACCCAGGAGCCCTTAGTGGACACGTTTGGCTTCTGTAGTCTCATGAGCTGAACTCTCTTTCAAGTATTTAGTCGGCTCAGTTTGTTGGAGCAAAACTGACCCAGACCAGTAATGAAGACTCATTGCTCCACAGTCCAAGAATGGGCCCTAATAGCCTCATGACTTTGGCATAATTCAGATCTGATGGAGGTAGAAAGGAATGGAGGGGAGTGAGGAAGGGGAGGGAGAGGCAGCCCTACAGATGACCTTGGAGCAGTGTGAACGATGTCTAATGTTCAGCAGTTATAGGCTATCAGACACTAATGTACTCTCTGGGCTGAACCGAATAGGCCCATTACTCTCAACTGCAATTCACCATCTGTGAAGTGAGCTGGTGGCTTCAGACAAGACTACAAATTGCACTTGATACCAAAAGAGACAGGGAAGGGATGAGGATATAAAATGAACAGAAGAGCAGACAGAAACCAAAGGCCATACAAAGATAGGAAGGAAGGTTCTTAGCCTTTAGAACACCCTTAAACAGACCCAAGGCATTCACAACACAATTCAAGTAGCCTAACAGACTGTCTGGAGGTTCATGGGAATCAAAGGTTTATTGGCATTAGGTGAGATATATGCAGCTGGAATTCAAAAACCCTCCCACTCTAGGGCAGCCCTGTTGTCACAATTCATTAGCTCCTTCTGACAGTCATTTGACATCATTTCAGAAAAGGAATGTTACTATAGCCCAAATATTATACAGAGCCTTTAGAAAAAAAAATAGTGTCTGTTATACAGTGCCCCTGATAGGTTTGAATAAATATGGTGAGATAGGAATGACAGCTCATGATGTTGACTGAAGACACTTTCCTAATCATTCACAAAATGCATTTCAAGCTTCAGCTACAGTGCTTGGGGTTTGTTGGAGATGGAGCTGTGTTCCAGTAAAATCTCCACATGAAAATTGCAATAACCTTCAATGTGATTCTAACTGGAGACAGAACCTCTAGGAAAATATTGAAGGTTCAGTGAGCATATAAGACTGGGAACCTGACATTCATATATATAAAATGAAGGCACTAAAATGTCTTTTCTGTCTCTGTCTCTTTTTGTCTTTCTCTCTGTCTCTCCTTCCCTCTCTCTGTCTCTCTGTCTCATTATCTCTCTCTCTCTCTCTCTCTCTCTCTCTCTCTCTCTCTCTCTCTCTCTCTCCTCTCTCTCTCTCTACCTCTTGTCTTTTTCTCTCCGCACACATACACAGAAAGGCCACAAGAGAACAGAGTAAATGGATCTCAATGGCACTTTGATCTTTTGAGTCTGCCCCCAAGGAATATAGGTGATTTAATTCCCATGATTAAGCCACTCAGCCTGTTGCATCTTATAATGGTCATGCAAGCTGACTACCAACAGGAACAAAATTATCTGTGGCCAGGTCTAGTGAGTGATACCTTGGGAAGTTCAGGGACACATTCAATATTTGTCAAAGACAAAGGACTTGGTACAGTGGACATCAGGTTGTTAGGCACAGGTATTTCTCCCAGGTACCCAGGGATAATTCAAGCCTTGTTGAAGATGCATAATCTCTGACATGATGAAATTAATCACCAGGTGCCAGGATCACACTGAAATTGACCTCCCCTGAGAAACAAAAACAACCCTTCTTATCAATATTCAGAATAATTCTTATATACTGACACCTATGTAGCAGTTATTATAAGAATTCCCAAGTTTGTCCCTTTATTCACACACACACCTTAGGACTCAGAAAAAGGAACTAGCTTGCCTAAGCAATGGGGCAAAGAACCCTGATCTCCTCTGTTGCTTGCCACCTGGACCAAGACCTTTGGGGTGACACAGACCCCAGGAATCAGGCAAATGTCAAAAGCAAACTCATTTATTGCAGGAACTGGGCGAACATTTATACCCTCCCAGGCCTCTCATTGGATCTCCAGCAGCCAGATGTAGTTCTGTCTCTTTCTCGTTGGCTTGCTCCATTACCTAATCCAGGGTCAGTGGGTCTCTACCCATGCAGGCTGATTCTGGGTTAGCTTGGAGAGGAAGTATCAGCAGCACATGTGTCATCATTGTGGCTGGGCTTGCTTGGCTGAGTTTCTCCTTCACTCCTCTACGGAGTCATCCAGCACAATCCGGCCATCCCCTCCAAGGTAACCTAGGAGTAGAAGCCTAGCCTGATCCAATGAACCTACTCACCTGCCAAATACAGGCCAGCAAACCCTAGGGTAAAGTACAATCAGTCCAGTAACATGGACATATTTGTACCATCTGGTCCACATATATCTAAAAACAAAGGGAAAAATTTATGATGGATAAATGAAATGATAACATATATAGCTTTTGGAACTTTGAAACAAATTCTACTTGTCTATTAAAAGGAAGTACAGAAATAACTGCAATCACAGATAGGATTTGTACGATGCTCACTTGACTATTTCTAAGAATGTATGCTATGTATTTATATAAATATAGGCATTCATAAATAGAAAGCTGGAAAATGAAATATATAAAAGTATTTAATACCTGAGACCACATAATGTCCACCATATTTGATGTTTAATACAATTTAACATAATCAATTATTATCTGCACTAGTCACAGAAATGTACACATTAGACAGATTTCTCTATTGTCCCAGGATTTCATTCATTCTGTGTTTACTTGTAACCTTCTCCTGGTTGTGACATTGTCTCAGACTTCCCTTTGTTCTGAGGGAACTGCTGCTCACTCAGTTTAGACTATGCCTTTCTAGAGATTGGAGTGGGAAAAGCTGGCTAAGGAAAGTGACCATTTTTAATGTATCATGCTTAAGGATTAGTACTGCCCACATGACTTGTCATTGTTAATATTATTGTTAAGCTTGTCCTACCAGAAGGTGACTCATACTTTACTTTTAGAATGCAGTCAAAATGGAGACTGCACTGTGGAGTAAAAGGATAAGTGGTTGCTACTCTGAATTCTCCCTCTGATCTTGTGCACATGAGAATCCACCCATTGATTTTACCTTACATGTTGGAACATAGCACATTGCTGCTTTATTTTGTTGCTGAAATTGTTCCATCTCTGGTCACTGGGAACTCCTCAATGGGGACCCTTGACAGATTTCCTCACTCTGTATATTTTCCTTTTTCCTTTTTTGAACAATTCTTTACACCCAGCCACTAAAATGTGCTGCAAACTCATCTTGTTCATCTTTCCCCAGCCTTGCCATCCATCATTTTGCCTACTTTGATAGTTTCTATTCTTTGATTATAGTATTTAAAACATTCTCTGTTAAGGTGATAATTGCTTTACCTGGTTTCATATTCAGCATATTTGTAGCTGCTTTCTATTTATTTTATTTATTATATCTTTTGTTCATGCCTTCCTTTTCTGCCTTCTCTGGTTGTGCAACAGCATGTTGTATAATTCTATTTTATCTCCTTGCCCAACATATTAATTATATTCCTTAAAACTTTTAAAAGTATCTATAGGTGTGTGTGTGTGTGTGTGTGTGTGTGTGTGTGTGTGTGTGTGTGTGTATACTTGTGTGTGTTGAGGTGCACACGTGGAGGCTGGGGTTTGACATCAGGTCTCTTCCTCAGTCACTCTCTATTTAAAGAGAAAGGGTCTTTCACTTCACCCAGAGAAGGCTAAATTAGCTAGACGAGTGAACCAGCTTGCTCTAGGTAGCAAACAAGTTGATAGTAGAGTATATAATAATACAAAGCCAACATGACCCACTTAATATAAAATAAAACTAATAGTTAAAGGTATAATACAATAAGCTATGTATAAAATAATTTTGCACCAATCAAATGATAAAGCTACTAGAAAGACAACAGTTCTTAGTGCATAGGCATCCAAAGCACTGTGATGGCAGATGGACAGCCACATCCAGCAGTGTTTATGTGAATACTAGGAACTCAAACTCTAGTTCTCAAGTTTTACTTACATTTTCAAGGTAGATAATTTATCCACTGAGATCTCCACAGCTTCTCAAAATACATTTATTAGGCAATTAAAGACCACTTTAATGCAACTTATCTTATGTGAGGAAGGTATCAGTGATGACTAGTTCTGGTTGTCAACTTCACACAGCAGGAAAAAAGGAATCTTAATGGAGTACTTTCCTCCATCAGATTGGCCTACAAGCATGTCTGTTGGCCATTTTATTGAGTTCTAATTAGTATAAGAGGAAGCAGCCAGTCCCTAGATCAGTTCATGTAGACTGTACAAGATAGGCAGCTGAACAAGCTAGAAGAAGCAAGCTAGTCAGCAGCATTCCTCCAGGAATTCCTCCAGCAGCATTCCTCCAGCAGCATTCCTCTCTGCTTGAGTTCCTGTTTCCAGGTTCCTACCTTGGCTTCCCATGGATGGATTCGAACCAAGGAAACCCTTCCTTTGCTTTTGATAAGTGTTGAATCACAGCAACAGAAAACAAAATGAGGTTAGCATCTTATAAAACAGGTTTTATTTCCCCCATTGATTTTTTTATGACATTTCACTTATACCTATAACCACTAACTACAATATTAGTGTTTTCTCTATACAACTATTTTAATTTTTAAAAGATTTATTTTTATTATTATTATTATCCTTTACATCCTGATTGCACCACCCCTCTTCTTCCAATCTCCATTCCAATGACCCCTCCCCTATCCTTCTTTATACTTCACTCTAAGAAGAGGAGGTACCCTGGGTCTCAATCCACCCTGGAACTTCAAGTTACTGCAGGACTAGGTACATCCTCACCAATGAGGCATACAATACATCCCAGTTAGGAGAGCAGGAGCAGGATCACAGGCAGAAAACAGAGTCAGTTCTTTGGGGACCCATATGAAGACCAAGCTACACATTTGTTACATATATGCTGGGAGGCCTACGTCTAGCCTTATGCTCTCCATTGATCTAAGAAAATCTATTTCCCCTTAATTTTTAAAACTAAAAACATCTACTTTATGCATATTAATGGATACCATATAATGTTTGACAAGTGTGTGTGTATAATGTTCAAATCAAGTCAACACATTTATCTCCCCATACATTGATTGTTTATTTGTGGTGAAACCTTGTGTAATCTTTTGTTCCATCCTTTCATAAGGTACAGTACATTCTTCACTCTCACTGTCATCACCCCATGAATCAGCAAACCATTGTTGTACTCCTATCTAACTGTAACTTAATAACCATTGATCAAACCCTCTCAAATTCTTTCCCCCTTTATTCTTCTCCAATCTCTATAGTCACCATTGTTCTCTTAAATTCTACAATACTAATTGGTTGGGGTGGCACTCTTGAGTGAGATGAGGCACCGCCTGCTTTTCCATGCCTGGCTGATTTTCTTCAAGATTCCTAGTTCCTCTCAACTGTGGCGTGATCTTATCCACGGCATGGCTTAATAGTAATTCATTCAGTGAACACCACATTTTATCCATTAATTGATTTACAAACACTTAGACAAGTTCTCCTTCTTGGCTGTTGTGAAGAGTATAACAAACATGGAAATCCAGATATCTCGTAGAGAGGCTGATTCATTTCCTAAAGATATTATATACCTGGTAGTGAGAATTCTGAATCATATTTTTTAAATCTTTGAGGAACCTACATATTATTTTAGTAATGGCTGCAACAAATTCATTTCTACCAGCAGTGGTTTCCCCTCTCTTAGTCCTTGAAGTATTTTTCTTCAGTATTTCTTATACTAAACATTTTACAAGGGTGAATTATTTCCTCAATGTGTTTTTGATTTGTATTTACCTGGTGATTAGTTATTTTAAACATTTTTATATTCCCGTTGCCCATTTTTATATCATTTTGAGACATGACTGCTGAGATAGATTCTCTATATTCAATTGTTTTTTTCTTATTGAGTCTCTGAAGTTTCTATAAATATCAACCACTTGTCAGACATAAGGTTTGCAAATAGTTCCCCAGTTTCAAGGCTGCATCTCTGCACTCCTGAGGTAATCACATTTCTCTACTTTTACTTTTGTTTCCTTGTTGAGATCTTATAAAAAAGAAACATTGCTAAATTGTTTCATCAATTTTTTAAGGTTAATTTCATCCAAAACAGAATTTTAGATTTAGGGATTTTTCTCTTTTGTCATTTAAAAAGCCCTCACCAGTCTCTTTTGCCTTCATAGATTCTGACAAAAAGTTAGCTGTGATTCTGATCTGCTTCTTTATAAAAATAAGAATATTTTTCTTCCTTTTTTTCAAGAAAACCCTTTAAATTCCTTGAAATTGTAACTACCATGTGAGTTTTGCTGAATATGCTTTTGTGTTAGTTTGAAACTGTTGGCCACTTTGTTTTCTGCTTCATTCTCTCTTTCTTAGCCATTTGGAATATGAATCTTTCTAATTTTCCATGTTCTTGTCTGGTGACAGTCTGTCTGGTTTCTTTATCTGTTGTTGCTTTTAGAAGATTTTATTGTTTAGCTGTTGTTTGTCTTTATTTCGGTTTAAGAAAGCCCTCTTACTTTATTTCCAAATTCTGAATCAAACATCATCTGGTGAGATTACAAAGGACTTACTAATTTTTAGATTCTTTAGCTATTTTTAAATAAAATATAAATTTATTGCCAGTACAAAGACAGAGCATCAAGTGGAGGAATGGGGTTGCCATCCCACAGTCAAAAATTCTGACCCAGAATTGTTCCTGTCTAAAAGAATTGAAGAGACAGAAATTGTTGGGGGCCGCCCATGATCCCCCACAAAACCAGGGTTCCCCGGAAGGCATACTGGGGCTTGTAAGGACTAGATGGGAGAGAAAAGAAAACATTGAGACGAATCACCGGATAAAGCATGTCTGTCTTTTACTGAAACATTTTTTTTAGTCTTGAGAGGGAAGGCCCCGCCATCCCATTCCTGGAGGACCCTGGCTCCATCTTTGAGACCACGTGGAGCCGCCATCTTCCTCCGGAGATGTCTGGGCAGCTCTGGGCAGGCTGGCAGCAGAGAGTTGGGGGCGGGCAGCGGTAGTTGCATAACAAAAGGAGCCAGCCTAGCTGGAGGGGGCCTGGGGGCCCACCTCAATGAAGGCAGGTTTGAATTAATCTCAGCCTGGAGTGGCTGAGGAAGGATACTACAAGAAATGGAGAAGAAACTGAGGGAAAAAAGATCTAGTGACTGGTACAATTTGGGAACCATGTCAAAGGGAGGCTCCAAGTCCCGACACTATTACTGATGGATGCTATGGTGTGCTTACAGACAGGAGCCTAGCATGGCTGTCCTGTGAGAGGCCCAACAAACAGCTGACTGAGACAGGTACAGATTCTTATACTCAACCAATGGTCTGAAGTCAAGGACCCCTGTGATTGAATAAGGAAAAGGATGGAAGAAGCTGAGGAGGAGGGCGAGACCCCATAGGAAGACCAGCAGTCCAAACTAACCTGAAACCCTGGGATCTCTCAGACACTGAACCACCAGCCAGGCAGCATAACCTAGCTGGTCTGAGACCCAGAAACATGTACATAAGAGGACTGCCTGGTCTGTCCTCAGTGAGAGAAGTAACTAACATGGAGAAACTTGAGGCCCCAGGAAATGGGGAGGCCTGTCAGGGGAGGGAGATATACTCTTGTAGAGAGGTAGGAGGAGCAATGGGATGAGGAACTATGGGAGGGCAGACCTGGAGGAGGATAATAACTAGACTGTAAAAAGAAAAGTAGTGTTAAATAAATAAATAAATAAATAAATAAATAAATAAATAAATAAATAAAATTTTATTATGTATATATTAATTAAAATTTTAATGTAATGCATTCTGATCATGGTTTGTCCTTCTCCAACTCTTCCTACAACCTTATTACATCTCTGCCCACCTAACTCCACACCATTTCCTTTTCCTTTATAAAACATGCAAACAAACAAAAACAAGACCAGGATTTTATAAACACAAGAAACACATGCAAAACCAAATAAACAAACATAAAAACACAAAAGTCAGAAACAATAATATACAGGCAGAAATTTGGTGAGAGAAAAAAAAGTTCGAACAAAGCAATATGAGACAAAAGAGTCTATAAAAATATCATTGAATTCATTTTTACTGGCCATACTACTTCCTGGGCATGGGGTCTACCCTTAAGTGTAGTTAATATAACCATTGTCACTTGTTTTTTTAATAATAGTTTTACATTTTCTTTCTAGATTGATCCTTTTGGTTCTTCCTTACAATTCCCACCATAGACTTCTGTCCACTCTTAAATGGCAACTCTACTTTGTTCAGCAAAGTTTTTGACAACACAGTCCTACATATTTCCTACCTATACATCTCACTACTGAGTTATATCTGAGACTAATTCTGAAACCGAGTGCCCTAGTCATAATCTTGTTTCCTGATAACCTTGAGGAAGCATTTGGAGAGATGGCATGTGTGGGGTTTAAGTAAGAACAACCCCCATAGGCTCCTATATTTGAATGTTTAGTTGTCAGAATATGGAACTACTTTTTGGATTAGGAATTGTGCCCTTGTTGGAGGAAGTTTGTCACTGGGATTGTTCTTTGAGGTTCCAGAAACCTAAGCCAGGTCCAGTGTCTCTCTCATATGCATCCACCATGCTCCCCACCATGATAATGATAATGATCTTAAACCTCTGAAAATCAAGTCCTAGTGAAATATTTTCCATTATAAAAGTTTCTGGATCTCTGTGGTTGAATTAGAGGAAGCATTAAAGAAGCTGAAGGGAGGGCAACCCTGTAGAAAGACCAACAGTATCAACTAAACTGGACTCCGGAGGAGCTCCCAGATTCTAAGCTACCAACCTAACAGCATACACTGGCTGGTCTGAACCCCTGTCCCCCAGCCTGGCACACAGTAGAGGACTGCCTGGTCTGGTCTCAATGGAGATGGGCTTAATCCTTGAGAGACTTGAAACCCCAGGGAAGGGGGAAGCCTTGGTGGGTCATGAGGGATGCACCTTCCTAGAGACAAGGGTGAGGAGAAATGGGATGAGGAACTGTAGGAGAGAAGACCTGGAAGGTGAGCAACAGCTAGAATGTAAATAAAATAAAATAAAATAAAATAAAATAAAATAAAATAAAAGTTTCTGTGGGCACAGTATCTCTTCACAGATATAGAACACTAACACAACAGGCATACATATACGATATGTGTATCCAGATAGAGTCAAAGGTAAACAAAAGGTAAGTAACTAAATAAGCAAATAAGTAAGAAAATAAAAGGTGAATTGTCTTGCTCTTTCCGCCTATTGTAAAGTTGATTCAAAATCAGGCCCTCCAGGGAATCTCTGAAGAATAACCTACTTAACCCAAATCACACTTTCAGACTTTGGTTAGAGCTTGGGAGCAAGCAGTTATTGACAAATGACTTTGAGAGTGTCACTTCAGTAGAATGTCATTTGCTGCTTCTGGTGTCACCCAGAGGAAGAAGGAGCTTCCCTGCAAAGTACACTCAAAGTTACACCAATACTCACTCATTTTTATAGCCTCTTATGTCTAGAGAGGCAAGCAAGACTAATAGGTACAGACATTTATTATAAAGCACTGTTTTTAAATTCATACTTTGTGGCAGAAATTTAGCTGTGGAATATATACATATATATGATTTGTCCTGATCTGCATGAATAAAAACTAAATCTTTAAAGGAAATAAGTTTACACTAAGTCACAGAGTAAGTGAACCAGGAAATCAGGATTCAAATATAAACCTGAGTCTTTCATTTATCTCCTCTATTTGGATGTCTTTTAAAAATACCTTTCTCTTCTTATTCCTATGCAGAAGAGACAGACACCTTGTAAGAACGTTCTTCAGTGACATAATCTGCAAGGAAAGAAATCATTGGGAGAAATATAAACTCTTTCTGCCTAAGAACAGATAGCTTTGAAAGAACAACAAAAAAGAATGCTACTTAATTAAGTCAGGATTGTTCTTCTAAATTAAAGGAGATGGAAAGAGGTCATGCAGGTGAATCCCTGCTACCAAATAAAAGCATATGTTAAACATTTAGGATCAATTATTTACCAGCATGAGAGTTTCAGGAGCGCCTCTGAAATACTGCTATATACACCTTCAAACCACAAACCACAAATGGTTATTGGGTCTTCTAGAAGATACTACAACCTTCTAACAGTTCTTGCAGTATTCTCTAGCATGTCTTCAATGAAAGGACACATGTAGTGACACATGTAGTTATATGAAACGCTTTACTAATTGCGTCTCTTTTTTAAAAACTCTGTAAACATTTCTCAAGCAATTAATTACAGATTCCTTTGAACTTTGCCCTGGTATGAAGAAAAAAATAAAAATTACACATTCCCTAAATGTCATTCAACAGATGAGTAAATAATGAAATATGGTTCCTATACATAATGAAATGATTTAACTCCAAAGAACAATGAAATCATGAAATTTGTTCATGAATTGATGGAACTAGAAGAAATTTTATTGAGTGAGGAAACACAGTCCCAGAAAGACTGCATACTCTTCCTCACTTGTAGTTCCTAACTCCAAATCCTCAGATGCAAATAGACAACATGGAGGAAGCCCAGTAACCAAGAAGGTACAAAAGGACCAGAGATGGGTCATGGTTGTGATTTGCAAGTATCTAGCAAAGTTATAGTGGTAATTCTAGGGGTATAACAGAGTGCAGGTGCCATAAACAGGGAAATAAAAAAAGGGTGGACTATAACTGGGATGGGGGAAGCAAGATCAGTGAATGTGGAGAAGGAATAGAGAGGAAAAAATACCAATGTTGTCTGACAATCCTCAAAAGTTATATTATTTTATATGCACTAAAATTTATACATATGTATATATATATATATATATATATATATATATATATATATATATATATATATATATATATGAGAAAGAGAGTTAAGCTACTGACAATGTCCCCATAAGACCCATAGATTTTTAAAAAAACAGACACAAAGACACAAGAAACTTCCTATTGAAGGGTTGGTCAGATTATTCCAAGTGACTCCCTAAAAATGTAGACCAACTATGAAGTGCTTCCATGAGTTAAGGGTAGATCCCTATTGCTAGAGATGACTGCATACTTAGGACACTGGAGTAGGAAGATTCAAGCTGAGTTTGACCTGAAGCATCCTTCCTATGTACTAGCTTCTATGGTTCAAAAATATAAGCTGCCAAGAGAACTAAGCAATTAAACAGTCCTTCCCAACTGTATGTAACACAGGCAATTCATAACAATGAGCAACATGCCAACATAACCCTAGAGTGAAATAAGTGGCATTCTCGCAGTGGTGGTAACCAACCACTGTTTAATTGGACAAAAAGATCATTCAACAAGAAGAAAATCACGCTTGGTTCTGGAAACCTAGTCACCTTCCTAGAGCTAGAGAGATCATGTACCTTAGGAAAGAATGTACTACTATCACTCTGCTAGTCATCTCCCATGAAGGTCTCTTACAGTTATCTAATGTAGAATGCTCTGCCCTGAAAACAAACACACACAAGAAACAAGCATAGATTCAACAGTTCGTTTTTATATACTTGTGTTTACATGTACATTTATATGTAATAATAATCAAATAAAACCAGATTATCAAGGGAGAGTACTTGGGAGAGGCTAGAGGGAAGAAAGAGATTTTAATTACACACACACACACACACACACACACACACACAGGCATATATGTATACATATATGTGTGTATATGTAATATGTACATACATATCTAATATGATTAAAATATATTTTTTAATTTCATGTGTCTTAAAGAAAGACAGAGGTGTTTGGGGGAAAATATATAGTTTATTCTTTAAGAAAATATGTAGAAAATTTAAAAAAAAAAATCTAAGCCTTAGAGATAGTCCCATACTGAGTTTTGATTGATGTGCCCTTGGATGTGATTATGAGAAATCTTTAGCACCAAAGAAAAGCTTTAGTTCTCATGGCAGGAGTACACAAGAGCATATATTTGCTGACTTTGCATGTAGATCATCTCACTGAATTTCGATTTAAAAGGATTAAAATATGACATATTGTGGCTGAGAGGTGCTTAAATTGGAAAGATAATATAATCTGAATGGATTTCTGTGTGTTTCTTTTAATTCTGATGTATTAATTTTACAGAGGAAAGTTTTATTCTGACAATCTGCTACATTGTAAGGTAGACTTTAATCATATCTGTTGTCCTTTCATATCCCATCCTACAACATCTTTCCATCATATCCAGTCCTTCCATCCCACCCTGTCCTTCCATCTGATCCCTTCCTTCTTCCCTAATAGTCTCCTTTATATTTTCATACACTTTTTTTTTTCCCATCAAGAGTTTACCCCACCTCCTTTTTATTCCGGATGAGATGAATGCTTTTTTTCATTAGATATTACCTTTATTTACATTTCAAATGTTATTCCCTTTCCTCATTTCCCCTCCAAAAATCCCCTATCCCAGACCCCCTCCCCCTGTTTGCCAAACCACCCACTCCCTCTTCTCTGTCCTAGCATTCCCCTACACTGAGGCATGGAGCCTTCACAGGACCAAGGGCCTCTCCTGCTATTGATGTCCAACAAGTCCATCCTCTGCTATATATCTGCATCTGGAGCCATGAGTCTCTCCATGTGTACTCTCTGGTTGGTGGTTTAGTCCCTGGGAACTCTGGTGGTACTGGATAATTCATATTAATGTTCCTCCTATGGTGCTGCAAACCCCTTCAGCTCCTTTGGTCCTTTCTCTAGCTCCTCCACTGGATACCTTCTTCTCAGTCCAATGGTTGGCTGACTGCTGCCACCTCTGTATTTGTCAGGCACTGGCAGAGCCTCTCAGGAGACAGCTATATCAGGCTCCTGTCAGCAAGCACTTGTTGACATCCACAAAAGTATCTGGTTTTGGTAACTGTATATGGGAGATCCACAGGTGGGACAGTCTCTGGATGGCCTTTCCTTCAGTCTCTGCTCCACACTTTGTCTCTGAATCTCCTCCCATGAGTATTTTGTTCCCACTTGTAAGAAGGACCAAAGTATGTATACTTTGGTCTTCCTTCTTCTTGAGCTTCATGTGGTCTGAGAATTGTATCTTGGGTAATCTGAGCTTCTGGGCTAATATCCACTTATCAGTGAGTGTATGCCATGTGTGTTCTTTTGTGATTGGGTACTTCACTCAGGGTGATATTTTCTAGTTCCATCCATTTGCCTAAGAATTTCATGAATCCATTGTTTTTTAATAGCTGAGTAGTACTCCTTTATGTAAATGTACCACATTTTCTATATCCATTCCTCTGTTGAGTAAGGCTGGAGCATATATCCTTTTTACATGTTGGAACATCTTCTGGGTATATGCCCATGAGTGGTATAGCTGGGTCCTCCAGTAGTGCTATGTCCAATTTTCTAAGGAAGCACCAAACTGGTTTCCAGAGTGGTTGTACCAACTTGCATTCCCACCAGCAATGGAGGAGTGTTCCTCTTTCTCCACATCCTCAGTAGCATCTGCTGTCACCTAACATTTTGATCTTAGCTATTCTGACTGGTGTAAGGTGGAATCTCAGGGTTATTTTGGTTTGTATTTCCCTGATGACTAAGAGTGTTGAACATTTGTTTAGGTGCTTCTCAGCCATTTGGTATTCCTCAGTTGAGAATTCTGGTTAGCTCTGTACCCCGTTTTTCAATAGTATTATTTGGTTCTCTAAAGTCTAACTTCTTGAGTTCTTTGTATATATTGGATATTAGCCCAATATCAGATGCAGAGTTGGTAAAGATCTTTTCCAATCTGTTGGTTGCCTTTTTGTCCTATTAGTGATAGTTCCAAGGTCTATCTAGCTACCAAGAATCTGAAATCACATCGCAAGTAACAGCCATGTCTTTACAGATTATATATGTATTGAGCTTCTTTAATTTTTTTCTTACGATTTGACTATAACTATTAATGGAGAACAAACTCAATGAAAGAAAACCCATTTCATCTTCATAAGCCATGACCTTGAATCTTATCAAGTTTATTTAGAAAGACAAATTAATGGTTTTTATACTAGCACCTTTCAAACCTCATCCAAAGATCAGGAGGGAGATTTCAGGAAGGGAGGAGTACAGCAAGGATAGGGGAGTGGCTGAATTTGGGACCCATAATGTAGGTCCCAATTCCACATTTTTAGTAGCACAAATCAAAGAAGGGAAATTAAAGATCATAAATATGCAAATGATGGTGTAGGTATACCATTTAGTTCTTACAGTGCTTACCTGCATGAACAAAGTCCCAACTTCAGTCTGCACAAAGGTATACACTAAGTGTGACGGAGCACACTTGGAATCTCAGCATTTGTAAATTGGGAGCAGGAGGATCAGAAGCCCAAGGTCATATCAGCTGCATATGAAGCTGAGGGTGAGGGTGAAGCTTTAGTACATAAGACCTTGACTCAATAACAGCAAAAAGAATATGCAAACCAGATCTCATTTGCCTTAAACATGCAATTTTATATACTTCCAACTTAAGGGTGCAGTTTCCTCATCTTTTGTCTTGGTGATTCTTTACTTTGGGCCAATAGAATGCCAGCAGTTGCCTCTAGTCAGAAACATGAAATATGCTTGTTGACCTAAGCTTTCACATTTGTGTTCTACCATCATCTTGGAAAAAAATAGACATGACCCAGGAGGATGTGCAGTGCAGAAACTAATATAAGCTAAACCGTAGACATTGAGAAGCATGAAGCCAAGTCCAGTGGGAATCAACAAAAGCCATGTGGCTGACTACTAGTATGTCCCTGAGAAATACCGATGGCAGTTTAGACCACTGAGTTTTGGAGTGGTTGTTGCATAATGGGATAATGGGGTAATGAAGATTTTAACCTTGTCCAAAGACATCTTTGAGCTGAGCATATGATGATAGCTATGAACTTTTTTTGCAGTAAATCATATGCATAAATTCTCGATTTTACGCAACTTAAAAGATGCATTGACCTCCTGAATTGTCTGTGAAGGCCTAGTTATTAATAGGGGTTTTTTCACATCTAAATAAAGATAAACTTTACAAAACTGGTAATTCAACTTGAAATATGATGTTGATGAAAATATGTATCTGTTACTTTGCAAATGACTTTTAGGCATTTCTCTAAGCACCTCTCTTCTTCTTCTTCTTCTTCTTCTTCTTCTTCTTCTTCTTCTTCTTCTTCTTCTTCTTCTTCTTCTTCTTCTTCTTCTTCTTCCTCTCTCTCTCTCTCTCTCTCTCTCTCTCTCTCTCTCTCTCTCTCTCTCCCTCTCCCTCTCCATTCTTCTCAATCATTTCTAAAAACAATTCAAGTAAAATGCGTTTAGAGGTTGTCCATCCCTCTCCAACCAAGTATCACCTCTGAAACTGCTTCATCTCACAATGATTGTGATGACCCCTTACCTCCTTCCCTACCCTTCTGCAACCTGTTCTTCAGCTAGCAGCCAAAGTTCTATTTAATGCCTTCCCTTGGCAGTGCTTTGCTACTATAATTTAAAGAATAGTCTATGCTTATGTCAAAAACACTTTACGGTTCAGTTAAGAAATGGAGCTACAGTCTGCTCAGCATGAACTGTGGGGATGATGCCTAATGGTTTTTAAATTGGTTATTCATCTATTCATTCATGTGCCTAGAATTATTTATACAAAATCAAATACAGTCAAGACTCTTATGTAAAAGTACACAGAGCAGTGTATAAATCCACTTTAAAAAAAACTTTTTAAAGTATGAATCATTTGTGGGGTTTCAGCAAAACCGATGAGTGATTACCTAGCATGCAAAAGGCCCGGAGTTCAGTTCCCAGAACTACAAAAACAGAGCAGAAATTTCCAATGCCCATTTTCTACTATTTTCTAGTAAATGAGCACTGGAAATTTATAGAGAAATGTAGATGTATTTTGAGTTTGAGTAGATTAGAAGCTAACTCACAACTCATTATTAGCTTTGTCTAGTTATTATTAACCAGATCAATTTTGTTCCCAATCAATTTTATGAAATTATTCTAATCCTCTGATAATTTATATTATGTATCTTTACATACAATATATTTTATATTCTTTATATTGGGGTTTATATAGCCCAGACTGGCCTTGAATCCTTGATATAGCAAGAATGAACTGGAATTCTGATGCTTGTACACTTGCTGGATGTTAGGATTACAGATGTATATCACCATGCCTAGTTCTTACATGTTACCAAATTTATATGCATATAATTATTTACAATATTGTGCTATTATTTTTTATTGTCTTATCTATTATAATAGCAAACTTTATTCTGGTTTTCTTTCTTTTTTTTCCTCTGTTCTACTGATTTACTTGATTTAGCTACACAGTTACTGATCTTATTAGGCATTTTCACCAAACTAACTT
The DNA here is from genome assembly GCA_902729485.2 of Mus minutoides. NCBI lineage: Eukaryota > Metazoa > Chordata > Mammalia > Rodentia > Muridae > Mus > Mus minutoides. Next base: position 464,237 of record LR749566.1, on the reverse strand, counting down.
TATATCAAACCAGCTTAGTTTTGTTGATCCTGTCTGGTTTCTAGTATCAATCTTATTTATTTACTAAGTGAATCTTTTATTTCCTTTGTTAACTTTCTGCTTCATTTGTTTTGTTTTGTATATCCTTGGAATGTGAAAGAAAGTGTTTGACTTGAGATCTTCTCTTTTCAGCATGGGCACTTATTACTTGACACTTTCTGCTTAGAATGACATTTGCTATGCCCTGCAGGTTTTGCTATCTTTGTTTCCATTTTCATTTGTATGAAATTATGTTTTTCTTTCCCTTTTATGTCTTCATCTTATTGGTTGTTCTGGAGCATGTTATCTTATTTCCGCATACTCTGTGCATTTTATTATTAGTCTACAATTCATACTGTTGTGGTCAGAAAGTCAAATCATTATGAGTTGAATCTTAAAATTACTCAGATTTGTCTTGCTACCTAATATATGATCTACCCGGCAGCACATAAAACTACTCTGCCAACACATGGAAAAAGTGCATATTCTGTTTGGGACTTTGAATATATCTCTCAGAACTATTTGGTTTAAAGTATAATTCCTGTCCACAATGTTCTAATTAATTTTCTCTCTGGATGACCCAGCTTGTTCTGAGAGGAAAATAATGAAGTCATCTACTGAAACTATATATATAAGTCATCTAAAGCAGATTAAATGGTAAGCATAAACACTGGAAACTTTAGAATTCTTAGGAGAAAACTCAGGGTAAAGGCCACTTGACACTAATCTTAGCAGGGAGTTTTTGGATAAGACCCTAAAGCATAATCAACAAAAAGAAAAATAAACAAGCAGGACCACATCAAATTGAAAGGGTTTTCACAGAAAAAGAAAAGAAATACAGCAAAGTGAAAATGTAAGCTACAACATGAAAAATATTAACAAATCACTAAGGGGTTCTTATTTCCAACACATTAAGAATTCATACAACTTGATAGAAAAGTCAAGACAAACAATATAAAAATGTGCCAAGGATACAAATGGACATTTGTTAAAATGGCAGAATCAATATGATACTATTTAATGAGTACTATTCAGTGAGTTACTATAATTATTAAAAATGATCTTTGCTTGAAATTACCTAGCATGTCTTAATTGTTCTTATTTGAACAGTGTTGAAAGTAATCATATGAAATGATTATATTAATTAGCTTGATTGTGATCATCACAATATAATATGAACATATCAAATAATTACTATGCAAAATTTAAATATCTATAGAGTTTTTATATGACAATCATAACCAGTAATCAGTAAAGAATATTATTAGGGTAGTTGTAGAATATTAATAGAGTGTGTGTATGTGTGTGTGTGTGTGTGTGTGTGTGTGTGTGTGTGTGTGTGTGTGTAGGCAGTAGTATTCATTTGAATTTCTAATTTTGAGAATCCCTTAAATATATGTAAGACAATAACTTTTTTATCAAAGTACACATTAGCCGCTAGTTTTGTAACAAGAATGTTCTTTACAACAAATTGGGAATTAAAGTCTAGAACTATACAGCAAATATATGAAAAGTCTCAGAGACAGAGTGAATTAGGACAACCAAGTACAAAATCCTGGATATGCTCACATAGTCATTGTCTACAATTTGTGAAAACAGAAATTTTTAAAATGCCAGGAAATTATGTGTGAAAAAAAACTTTTTTTTCACCAAAATGACTTTGGAAACTACACGTGTTTAAATGTGGTATCTGTTCCACATAATGTTATTCAGGGTACAGTTTGAGGCAATTAGAAATGACCATTTGGAGTCACGTGAACCAATGGTAGAGATGTCATGTTTCAATATCCTCTTTTCCCTTTATGTAATTTTTGTTTATAGAACATAGTGTTGTTGTAATTTTATAGTAATTGAAGAGACACATTGCATCTTCGAAGTCATGCTACCAAATGGATGGATCTGGAGGCCATCATCCTGAGTGAAGTAACCCATTCACAAAAGAACTCACATAACATGTACTCACTGATATGTGGATATTAGCCCAGAAACCTAGACTACCCAAGATACAATTTACTAAACACATGATACTCAAGAAGAAGGAAGATCAAAATGTAGACACGTCACCCCTTCCTAGAATTAAGAACANCCATCAGTGGGAAGAGAGGCCCCTTGGTTATGCAGACTTTATATGCCCCAATACAGGGGAACGCCGGGGCCAAGGGGTGGGAGCGGGTGGGTAGGGGAGCAGGGCCGGGAGGGGGGAGGATATAGGGAACTTTCTGGATAACACTTGAAATGTAAATGAAGAAAATATCTAATAAAAGTTGAAAAAAAAAAGAAAAAAAGAAAAAAAAATTTTGACAAAAATGATAACAAAATCATACTCAAAATATGCTGTTTATGAACTAATGTAAGAGCAGTATGTGTGTGTGTGTGTGTGTGTGTGTGTGTGTGTGTGTTATATTTCTTTCATGATCTTCCTGCCAATCCTGTTTCCTCTTCTTTATGTCTTTTCTATCAAATCCTCTGAAAGAATAACTACCTTCTCATTATTCTTTTTACTCCTCTGGTATTTTTCATGCCATCTCCTTTAGTGCCATCTTTCTATAAGGGTTGTCCTTCATTGAGTACCAATGACATTGATTTCCAAATGGGCGTGCATTCTATGCACCGTGTCTCATAGAAAAGGGATCTCATTGAAAGCTTTTGTTGTGCCTGTTTCATATTTAAAGTAAATGTCTTTTTTATTATTAGATATTTTCTTATTTTACATTTCAAATGCTATCCCGAAGTTCCCTATAACCTCCCCCCACCCTTCTCCCCTACCCACCTACTCCCACTTCTTAGCCCTGGCATTCCCCTGTATTGAGGCATATAAAGTTTGCAATACCAAGGGGCCTCTCTTCCTGATGATGGCCGACTAGGCCATCTTCTGCTACATATGCAGCTAGAGACACAAGCTCTGGGGGATCTGGTTAGTTTATATTGTTGTTCCTCTTATAGGGTTGCAGGCCCCTTCAACTCCTGGGGTACTTTCTCTAGCTTCTCCTTTGTGGGCCCTGTGTTCCATCATATAAATGACTGTGAGCATCCACTTCTGTATTTGCCAGGCACTGGCATAGCCTCATATGAGACAGTTATATCAGGGTCCCTTCAGCAAACTCTTGCTGTTATATGCAGTAGTGTCTGGGTTTGGTGACTGATTAAAGTAGATTTCATAAAACACAGAGAAGTTGTTATTAACAGTGTTTATGATAGTTCCTAAACTCAGGGCGTTTTAACTTCTCAAGGAATTTTTCAAGTACTCTCTGCACATAGCATATGATTTAAGAGATTCTGAAAGGGGAATGGTAAGAGAAGACAATATAAAGATATATGAAATAATGGTGATGATATAAAAAATCCAATGGTGTGATCCGATTAACCTTGTCCCATAATACTTGTCTATGACAGCATTTAGATCAAAAGAAAGTGATCCTTACATAATGTGAAATTAATCTATAGAACTCTGAATCAAGCAATATTATTGAGGGAAATTGTTCAGCAAGCTTAAAGGTGGAAGTGAGTAACCTTTTAAATAAAGAGAAATTGCAGAGTCCATTTCAGAGGCTGAGATTTTTTTTTTAGCCTCAGTTGCCATGATGGAAAGTAGAAATAATCACCATTGAAATACTTTGTAACCTATTGCAGTAAAAGCTCCCAGTGTACACAATCAATATTTTGTCTTTAGATGGACTCTAATTAAGTATGCATCTCTGTGTCAATATGCGCATACACAAACACAAAAAACACAACAGAAACCTGCAAGATACAAAAATATGGCTGAAAAGATGGCAAGCAAAGCACTTGCTCTGCAAGTGAGAGGCATAATGTTCAGGTTTACAGACCCACATAAATGCCAGTGCTTAAGTCACCATATTCCATAATCTCAGTGTGCCTGAGGCAGGGACAGGGTATCCCCAGAGCAAGACAGTTACAAAAATAGCTGACATGGGGATGTCTGGATTAAAGTGGAAAATGATGGAGGGAGATCCTCAATTTCAACCTCTCACTTTTACACTCCCCCATGTAGGCACATATGTGTAAACATTCAGACACACATGTAGGCACACACATATACACACACCTGTATACAAACATATACACAAAATATAGATTAAAGCAAGTATCAATAACTAAATTTCATTATATAATCCTCTATGGAAATAAAGAATCTGGAACCAGGTGTGGTGGCACACACCTTTAATCCTAGCACTTGAGAGGCAGAGACAGGAAGAGTTTGAGTTTGAGGCCAGCCTGAGTTTGAGGCCAGCCAGGTCTACAAACCAAATTCCAGGTAATCCAGAGCTACACAGGTAATCCTTGTCCCCAAAACAAACAAAAAGAAAAATAAATAAGAATCCTGATGGGAGTGTTGAATAACAGGCACCCTTTCTATAAAAGTGTTAAACAGAATACCAGATTTATATAGTGCTAATTCTTTTCCTACTGATCAATATCATAGTTGCTATTAAAACTAGAGTGATTGGAGATAACCAGTTTAGAAAAGAGTCAAGTGTCAAAGTCCCCATTGAGGCCATGTTCATGATTCATTGTGAGATTTCAGAATGCTGCTGCCCTGTAAATAATAATAGCTTTGAAAGCAGACAGCTCTGAGTTTTAATTGAAATGCAGCACTTTAACTAATTGCTCACCTATTTAGCTTTTATATATTATGGTTCTCTGGTTTGTATCTGTAAGAGAAGGAAATGTGTTGAAAACTGAAAGTTTCCCAGTTTTTTAGTACTCAATGAATGTAATTTCTTCTTTGATCAAGAGTTTGTTTTTGTTGGATTTCTGAGGCATCTTAAGGAGATTAAAGTCACAAAAGGAGACGTACATCTGACTTAGTCAGGTAGGACTATGTTTACTGATCACACAACAAGAAGGCATAATCTCACCCAGGAGAAATAGAGCCTTATACTCCACACACTGAGAGTGGGTGAAAGAATGCTCATGGGAAAAGACAACCACTTATAAAGGTGGGAAAATTACTGCAGCATATTTCCTTCCATAGTCTCTCCCTGCCAGCTGCAAGGGAATCTGAGAAGTATAAACTTTATACAGAAAACTATCATTTTTAAAATTATTTTTTACATCCATAAATGACGATAATAATTGATTCCCAGGCTATGTTAAAGAATTATTGAGAAGAAAAATTAGTTTGCATATGTAAAGTACATTCTGAATTAAACACAGAGATTAGGGTTGTTATGTTCTTACCATTCTCAATTGACCCTTATAAAGAGTTGTCAAGGATAGAAGTATAACAAGAAATTATGAGAAGACAAAGGCTAAATAAACTTGTAATTCTACTTATTTATGCACTTGTAAATATCTTATGTATAAATGTTTAATAAGAATAAGAATAATAAGTTTCCCAATCAAAATATTTAAACCATGAACACAATTTTGAAGCTACATTTTTGCTTATTGGACTGGAAATCATTGAGAGAAGACCTTTCTCAGTCAATATGCTAGATGTCTTTTAAATGGTTCATTTAAATCTTGTAGCAAGCCAAGTTTGCATAACTACTTCTGTATCCATTTGTCCCTTGCTACGGGCCAGAATTCAAGCACAGACTTCAATAGGCATGACACATTATGAACAGCTCAGAAACAAAAAAATCTCGTTATGATGAACATTATGGCATCACAGGGGAGAGAGATATCATTTCTTTTACAAATAGGAAATCTCCAAACTAGAGATTTAATTTTTCCATGCAGTTACAAAACCAATAATACCAATACACTGCTTTGGGGGCAAATTAAACTCTGAACACATGGGTGGTATTTTCTGAATTTGAAAAAAAAATTCTAAAATTAAGAACACCTAATTCTACCTTAAGATCCAGTAATAACTGTTAACACTTACTTTTATGTATAATCCCAGACATGAAGAGGAAAGTGGAACATTCTAAAATTCACTCCAAGACTGACTTCGCTCTGGTCCTGTAACTGGATGAACTAATAGCCCTTCTGGGCTCCATGTTCCATTGTCCACTTCCTAACACCATCATAACTCTGTGTTCCTACCTAGCTCAGAGTTAGCCTTGTCTGGAAAAGGCAATGACCAGAAGCTTGGTAATCAAGGAGAAGGAGGAGCAGGAGCAGTTACAGAAGAGGAAAGGTAAAAGAAGAGGGAAGAGGGAAGAGGGAAAAGGAAAGAGAGGGGGGGGAGGAGGAGGAGGAGGAGGAGGAGGAGGAGGAGGAGGAGGAGAGGAAGTTGCCATCTGAGTTGCTTAGCTTGAGCTGAAAGATTTCCTGATTTCCACACCATTCGTGTTTTACAACCCCAGCAGTGTACAGTGTAGCAGAATTTTCAGTGGGCTATCAACTTAAACTACCTAGATTCTGGTTACTTCTATGACTTTCCCAAGGCACTGCTGATTCTATACATGTTGAATCTTCAGTCTACGTACCAGCCACTTCTCCTGGCTTCTGAGTAGAGCCTTCTCATCTCAACTCCTATCACATTTGTATATGTACTAAAGCCTGTATAAATATTTGTGATTGTTAAACTAACTATGTGATTCTAATTGAATTAAACTAATTTCCAATATCTTTAAAACTGAATTCTTAATTGATCCAGTTTTGTTGTTGATCCAGTTTAAGCTTAGCCCTATCTAGCTTACAAATGGATGACACTCAGTCTATGGTCATTGTATTTGGCTTTGCCAATTACTAGGGGTTAACCTCTAATCTGCTTTTCTAACTGCTGGTCTGGCTACTTTCCCAGCAGTTTTCCTCAAGTACTTGCTGTTTCTCCTGTCATATGCTCTCCTGGTGGCTTCCTCCTTCATCTGTGTCCTTCTTCTCTTCTCATGCTGCAACCTCCAACCAGGTAACACGAAACATGCCTACCTCTAAGCCCTCCAGTAATTGGCTTTAACCATTTTTATTTAGCCAATAGTTTTAAATTAAGGAACAAGGTTTGCGCATCAAGCTGCTCAATGTGAGAATCTACTCATAGGCAACTAGATTTTCAGTTACAGAATTTAGTATTACATTACAGAGCAACAGACAAAACCTCAACACATTTTAGATTTTTTATCTCCTTACTTCCATGGCTATATATCATTTAATTCTTCTAAGATATTCAAAGGTCTTTTTCACAGTTTCATAAGTAAATCTTACTTTGCTTCAGAGATAACTCATTAAATCAGCTGTAAGTAAAACTCTATCATTCATTCATTTATTCATTAAACAAATACTTAGTAAACACCTATGCTGTACCAAGCTGTGTGAAAAGAATTAGTTAAAAAATGGCCCAATTCTCACAGAACTTAAAAATTATCGAGAAACTGAGATTATTAGGTAATCTGATCTTTCAACTCTAAGGAGTGTTGTGCTTTTCCAGTTCCAGAAAGGTTGACCTAGTGATCTGAGTATTTCCCCCTAGTGACGAAGAAATGAAAGATAAAGAAGCAATCATTCAGTCAAGACAAAAGGAAGGAAACTGCATGATGAGTGTACAGTAGTATACTGAGTATAGATAGAGGGAGGGAAAGAGTGAAAAGCATGTGACTGCAGCCGGACAGTGGTGCCAGGCCCAGGAAATATGCTCCATGCTGTGTGAGAACAGGATCCAGACTATACTGCTCGACATAGTTAATATTAACAGTAATATAAAGTCATGGCAATTTATTCCCATAATATAAAGATTATTCTGACCAACTAGTAGTGAATGAATTAGAGAAAGGGAACTGTTTAGGGAGGGGTAAGGAAAGTATAGCATCCGATGACTGGTTCTTTTTGTAGTAGAAAGCCTAAGGGCCTGATGAGTAGTTAGAATTGTAGTCAATAAAAAGAGAAGATGATGAAAGCAAGACACAATTAGGAAATAGAATCCGCATAGCATGGTGCTGTCATAGTTGTCAGGAGTAAGAAAGGATGACCAGTGAGTCATGCCAGGTCTACAGATGACATAGATACGTAGATGGTGGATTCAGTCACTGAATATGATAGCTCCCCTTGACTGTCCGCTTGATGAGATCTAAACTAACTATGGAAACATGTTTCTGCATAAGTCTATAAAAGTTTATCAAGATTTGTTCATTGAGATGGGTGGCACCATCGTGTGGGCTGGAATCTAAATCTGTGTAAAAAGCATAAAGTTTGAAAAATATTATCATTTTTCTCTATGTTTTCTGATTGAAGATGCAATGCGACCAGCCTGTATCATACTCCTGCTACCATGTCCTGTCCATCATGATGAACTAGAACCTAGAATTGTGAGCCAAAATAAACCTTTCCTGCTTGATGTTGCTTTTCCAGAGTTCTCTGTCATGACAATTAGACAACAGAGCCAAAAGCAGATGTGGAAGAAGAACAGATGTGGGACATCATGGATCACTGCAGACATTTGAAATCTTGGATACTGAAGAAAAGTGCGGTAGACGCAAGGTGCGTGTTAAAGAGGATTGAAGCGGTATATCCCATAAATCAGAGGTATGAAAACTAATTTTCCATTCTAAGGACTTGTCACATAAAATACTAAGCCTCCATTTCTTAATATTTGACAGATTAACTAGAAGTACTTATCTTTTGAAAATGATTAAACTTAAGAGAAATTTCAGTGAAGATGAGAATTATCATAGAAGTTGCATAAGAAAAGATACTCCAGAATATCTTCTTGGAAAATATGGGGGTAACTGGAAATTTATTAAGTTTCATAATAGTCAGAATGAGTTAGGGAGAGTCAAAAGCCACCCAGGTGTCAGTAATCTACAATGTTAGGTAAGCTAGGACACCATGAGATTTTACCTGATTTCCCTGGTCATGAAATAAGATAAAGTCCTAAGAATAGAGCCTGAGTGTGGGGACACCACAGACTTAGGGGACCTGTAAGAGAAGGAGGTGATGCAAATTTGGTCTCAAGGACTGTATTGGTTCTATACACATGAAGCCAGTAGGATATGTTGATTATATCCACTAAAAATAAAACTTGGAAAGTATTTTTAAATTCTCAAAAATCACTTGCCATCAAAATCTTCTCTAAATATGTTTATTTTGGGATGAGATAAAAGTCTTAGTTTATTCTCACTAGCATATTTTGTTCAAGAAAGATATTTTTGTATGTAAACTTAAGAATAAATTAAAATAATCCTGGCATGAAAGGATTTTTTTTTAGAAAATGAAATATATTTTAAAGGACTGCAGTAGGCTTAATATAATTGCACCAGGGTAGAAATTATGCTGTGGTATGTATAAAGGAAATTCTGAATTATTTTTGCACAGATCACTACAGGCCTTCCTCAATATTTAAATTTTAAATTGAAGCTGTTGTTGGTTTGGATGAGATGTCTCACACAGGCTCTTGTATTTGACCCCTTAATCCCTTGTTGGTAGTTTTGTTTGGAGAGCTTGTGAGATTTTTCTGGAGGAGGTATATAACATGACAGCAAGTCTTGAGAGTTCATACCCTCTCCCCACTTCCAGTTCATTCTCTCTACTTTTTATTTTTTACTCACTTTACATCTAGATCATATGCCCCTCTCTCCTCTCCTCCAAGTCCCACCCTTACAAATTTTTCCTCACCTTACAAATCACTTCTCAGAAAAGGGAAGACCTGTTTGGATACCACCCTAACCTGGGGCATCTTGTCTTAGCAGGACTAGGAACATGTTCTCCCATGAGGCCCAACTAGGAAGTCCAGGTAGGGAAAGGCAGGGAACAGAGTCTGAGACAGCCTCAGCTCCAATTGATAGGGAACCCACATGAAGACCAAGCTGCACATTTGCTACAAATGTGTAGGGGGTATAAGTCCAGCTCTTGCATGTTCCCTTGTTGGTGGCCTGGCTGTGTAAGCCCCCATTGTTCCAAGTTATTTGACTTTGTGGATCTTTTTGTTGTGTCCTTGACCCCTCTGATTTTCTCACTTCTATTCTCCTCTCTCCCATAGTACTCCTGGTCTTCACCTGACTTCTGCAACCATCTCAGTGCTTTCTTTATGTGATTGAAGGCATAGACACTCTGCTTCCTGATCTAACCCACCTTCTGCCAGGCTATCCACATCATCATGGACGATCTCTCTGGAACTACAAACATAATTAAACTCCTCCTGTTATAAGTTGTTTCTGGTTATTGTGTTTTATCACAACAGAAAAATAACTAATAGAGGGGCCAACCTTATTGATATAATTTGGTTCCTAGTATTCTCCAAAGGTTCATGTCATAAAGGTTTACTTCAAGAGTGGACTATACAGAGGTATGGAAATTTTAAAGTCAGAGGCTAGTGAAAGAACTTTAGGTCACTCGGAATGTGCCTTTGAAATAGATTGTTGAATTCTTGTTTTTCTCTCTTTATTTTCTTCTTTACCATTATATGAAATGTTTAACTTCACCATATATTTCCTGCAAGAAATACATTATTACCCAAGCAACAGAGCCAACTGATTACAAGTTAATAAGTCTAAAACTGTGGGTCATCTGTCATCTTACACCTTTTCATAAGTTAACTATTTCGTGTGTTTGATATGGTAGTGGAAGTGGAAAGCTAATATAGCTATATAATGGACAATAAAAATAACTATAAATCCTTCAGTTATACAATTTCCCACCATTTCTCCCCTCTTTACTTCAATGGCAACATAGAATACACATATGCCATGTTCTCTGATTGGCATCAAATTATCATCTTATATAATTAATCATTATCAATAATAGGCAATGCCTTGTTTTTCTCTATGTTACTAAGTAGATATAATAATATGTTGACTCAGTAATTTCATTGTATCTACATGAATCAAATTTAAGATCTCAAAACATCACATTCCCTAGCATTTTCTCATGTTAATAAAACAAGAAATCTTATAGATTTAATTCATTTATATTATCATTCATTCAATAATTGTCCACAATGTGTTACTCCTCATCCTGAAGGAAGCCTATGGACAGATTAGGACTATAACAGATTCAATCACTATATTGACTAGATAGAGAGTGGGCAGCATTGTCTACTCTCTGAGTTTAGTGGGATTGCTTCAAGTTTCTCTCCATTTAATTTGATGTTGGCTACTGGTTTGCTGTATATTGCTTTTACTATGTTTAGGTATAACTTTTAACATAAAGGGATGCTGAATTTTGTCAAATACTTTTTCATAATCTAATGAAATGATCATATGCTTTTTTTCTTTGAGTTTGTTTATGTAATGGATTATGTTGAAGGATTTCCATATATTGAACCAACCCTGCATCCCTGAGATGAAGCCTACTTGATTGTGGTGAATGATCATTTTGAAGTATTCTTGGAATCTGTTGCCATGAATTTTATTGAGTATTTTTGTATCAATGTTCATAAGGGAGATTGGTCTGAAGTCCTATTTCTTTACTTGGTTTTTGTATGGTTTAGGTATAAGCATAATTGTGGCTTCATAGAATGAATTGGGTAGTATTCTTTCTGTTTCTATTTTGTGGAATAGTTTGAAGAGTATTAGTATTAGGTGTTCTCCTGAGAAGCCCTGCAAGAGCCTTACAAATACAGAGGTGGATGCTTGCATCCAGCCTTTGGACTGAACATAGGGTCCCCAATAGAGAAGTTAGAAAAAGGACTGAAGGAGTTTAAGGGGTTTGCAACCCTATAGGAAGAACAACAATATCAACCAACCAGATGCCCCAGAGCTCCCAGGGACTAAACCACCAACCAAGGAGTACACATGGCTCCAGCTGCATATGTAGCAGAGGATGGCCTTGTCAGGCATCAATGGGAGGAGAGGTCCTTGGTCTTATGAAGGCTCGTTAGATGTCCCAGTGTGGGGGAATCAAGGTCAGGGAGGTGGGAGTGGATGGGTGAGTGGAGGAATACCTTCATAGAAGCAGGGAAGGGAGGATGGGATCAGAGGTTCTTGGGGGAGGAGGGAGGGAACCAGGAAAAGCAATAACATTTGAAATGTAAATAAAGAAAATTTTCAATTAAAAAAAGCAAGGACATGGTGGCATAAGCCTTTAATCGAAGCATCAGGAGGAAGAAGTAGGCATATCCCTGAGCTCAAGACCCGCCTGATCTATAGAGCAGTTCATGAATAGACAAGAGCTACACAGAAAAACCCTATCTAGAAAAAATTAAAACAACAAAAATAAGTAGAAGATAGATAGAAGATAGATAGATAGATAGATAGATAGATAGATAGATAGATAGATAGATAGATAGATAGATGGATAGATAGATGAACAGGGATACTATTATAAGCTGAATAGTTCAGGTTCTGTTATACTGAATGTCAAAATGTCCAAGAGAATGATTACCAAGATCACATTCTGAAAGTAATGGCCTTACAACATACAGTAGATCTATAACCCCCACTAGATAGGCCTTCCAATAGCAGAGGGACATAGTCAGATGTTATCTCCTAGCCCATGTCCTAATCCCTAGAATTGATGAATATGGTACTTGAAGTGTTAAAAGAAGTTTTGCATGTCTGAGTAAAGAATCTTGAGACTGAGAGATAGTTGGGAGATATCTGGGCAAGGCCAGTACACCACAAGAGTAGTTATTAGGAGAGGGACTGTAGAATGAGCAGATGGAGAAAGGAAACAATATTGGAAACAGAGGTCATGGAAAAAAGAAAATGCTAAGTTCCTGATTTGGAAATATAGAAAGAAGTCATACACAGGAGATAACACAGGAGGAAATCCAGTTCTACGTAGATGGACTGACTCCAGAGAAACTGGTTTTGGATTTATGACTTCTAGAACAACAAAAAGTAAATGTATGTTTTGACCCATCGATATTATATTAATTTATTATAGCATAAGAAAGAAGAAGTTAATGTATAGCATATTTTTCCCTGATACCTGATAATTTTTTCCTTGGTATAATAAGAGGGCTTCATTTCACCAAAATGACTATACAATGAAAATAAGTAAGCAGATGGGAGAATATGAGCAGGGCATATCATATAAGGGCTGTTGCATCTCCCTTTCCTCCTGAAGTCAACGCTGTCTTAACTTACTCTTCGGTGATGTGAAATTTCTCAGTATCCCAGGTTCAAGATCAAAGACAGAGAACGAGGCAAGAAAGACAAGAAAGAAATTCAGACTGCCTCTTTTCCTCTTCAGTAACACTTGGATGATTGATTACCTTTCTTTCTGAGAGGCACTCTGGAGTCTTGCTGGGATTTCAGAGGCAGCTCCATGAGGAGAAAAAGTTGACCCACAGTGCTGAAGGCAAGATTATGAGTCTCTCCTACTGTGATTTTGGGAGAGTCAAGCTCCACACCCATGGATCTGCTTACTCTGCATCACAGTGGGAAGGCTAACAAACTACTGCTTACTACCTGGATTCCTTCTAATGGTTCTGGTTGTCCCTTTACTGCAGCTCAATGAGATGATACCTACCTGTCAAAGGTTCAAAACTCTATTCCATAGAGTGTAAATATTCCGTTTCTGATACACTGAACCTCAACTTCCCAGGAAGAAGATGCACCAAGATTATGTTCAGAATCACCAACCTGGTCTCACAACCTCCTCTGTCCTTCATGCTGCAGATCTCCAAATGCCACTGAAAAGGCCTATCAATAGTAAATGGATGAAATTGCTCATGTGTTATCTCCTAGGCAAACATCTGCCTCTCCTCTCTATAGATTATGCTAGCTCCATAACATGAACATCTGTAATAGCAGCTAGTTTTCGAAGCCCTAGTACCATATTATCCCACTTCCTAAATAATTTAATAGGGCCTAGAAGTTTGCCACCTACTTAAGCTCCTGGTTGTAACAGAGTCAAAATTCAAACCCATACCACTTTGACCCTGGAAATTACTCTCTAACTAGGCATTATGGAATATCTCTCCCACAAATTCATGACTCAATTTCTCATACACAATCATTGGCACGAATCTATAGTGGTCTGAAGAGTTTGAGTGCAGAGGTGATCTCCTTTTTTTATTTTGATATCCCTTCCACTTCACACAGTGGTGAACACTTCCAAGGTACCTGTTTTTGTTTTTGTTGTTGTTGATGTTTTGTTTTGTTTTGTTTTGTCTCTTTGGTTTTTTTGTAGTTTGTTTGTTTGTTTGTTTGTTTGTTTTTTGTCTTCGAGACAGGGTTTCTCTGTATAGCCCTGGCAGTCCTGGAACTCACATTGTAGACCAGGCTGGCCTGGAACTCAGAAATCTGCCTGCCTCTGCCTCTGCCTCCCAAGTGCTGGGATTAAAGGCGGGCACCTCCACGGCCTGGCCAGGGTATCTGTTATACTAAACACCATTTCAAGAATGCCACATGAATGTGCTCATCTCATCCTCTAGGCAGCACCACAATGTAGGTACAGTTTTAAGGTTTTGGATCACAGCACAAATGAGTGGCAGTCTCATCTGTCCCTTTAACCTATGCATCCATCTGCCTTTGAAAACAGTAGTAAATGTCTACAGTTATAATGTCTAAGCCTTTTGGGGTCATCAGCATTTCATAGCCATGATTCTCCCAAACAAATGTATAGCATCCAGGCACGAGCCTGAACCAGTAGACAAGACAAAAATAAAAACCCAACCTGGCAGTCTGTGCCTCTTTCCATCTGCCGTCACCACTGCAGAGCTCATCTCTGTTATTACCTGTCTGGCTTTCACAGTGAATGTTAATATTATCACTTACATTTCTGCAGGAACGAAGCTCGCTTCAGTTATTCAGAACATCAATTGCCCCTAGGTTTTCAGAGACCAGAAAGCTGCTCAATAGCCTGAGAGAATTCTTGAATAAACAACAGATTCAATGAAGGCAAGATCTGGTTGATTCCTAGTTATCTGGCATAGATGTTGATAGTCTCGTTATAAATATTGCCATGTAAGAAAGTCGCAAATTCCATTATCAGAAAGACTAGGTCTGTAGTTAATGTGATAGTTATTAATCTGACATTAGAAAGTCTCTGACCCAATGAGTGTGAAAAATCTTGTTAAAGAGCAAAGCCAGATATATCGAGGGTGACATGCAGAAAACAGCTTTTCACAAGTTGATCAGAGAGAAAGGGACAGTTAGAAGCAAGGCTTCTAAGTATATTCTCATCTAAGCATAGAGAAATTGCCTATTCCATTTGACAGAATACAATAACACTGACTGAATATTTCAAATAGGACTCATTTTAGACCCTGAGATCTAATCAACACATAGCGTGAATGACCAGTCCTGAGTTGCGGAAAGAAAAAAAAGTTACCGGTAAAGGTCAAGCTAAAGAAAGCAGATTTTAAATCTAAATTCAATCATCTGATCTGAGATTGACTCATGAAGCTTGATCTGAGGAAAAAAGGAAGTTATTTACCCAAATTCAGTATTACATTTAACAGTAACTAGAGAAAATTGAGAAAGAAACGCTTGACCTGTGATAAAGACTGATACTCCATCTATAGCAAAAGGCGAACATCACATCTGCCCTCATGTGATATTCAATGAAGTAGGATGTACCTCACATATAACCACTCACCAACATGCTTCTCTTTGCACAACTTTAGACCACAGATATTATCACAGAAAACTGGTTAAATATAGAGAAGGGCTTTATTTGTTAAAAACTGGCTAACTCTTGCCTTGACATGTTTCACATATTCAATGTGCTTAGGCACCTTCTCATTTACCCCCTCCTCTTGCCTGGTGATTTTACAGCAAAAGCCTTTCTATACCTGCCCCTAGTGGTTGGCTAAAGATAATCTGGTTTATCACAAGAGCTTCCAGAAACTTCAAACAACATTAAACATGTTGAGTATCGCTTGGAAAAAAACAAACAAACAAAAAAAAACAAAAAAGAAACAAACAAAAAAAACAGGGCAGCCAAGAATGAGTGCATTCTCCCAGTGTAATGTCTCACAAGATTTAGCATCCCTTTCCTTTCTTACACAAAACCACATCTCCTGTACAACCCTCACAATATATCAGTAGTTTTCATGTCTCAGACATGTATATATGCATATAAATTATGAGAATCATAAATCAAACAGATCCAAACATCGAGTTCTACAGAAAAGCAAACCAGATTGCCAGAAAGAACACCCTTGAATACTTTTCCATCTACTGGCAGTCTGTACAGCCTACTGAAGGCTTCTTAGCCCTGTCATCTGAATTGCTCAGGAGGCCAGAAGCTCCTCCCTGCTCTGCCAAATCCAGTCCAGCACAGCCTGTCCAAGAAGAAAAAAAGGCTAAAAGTTACTCGTGCTGTGTCCCAGAAACTCTTTATTGTGTCACTTTAGGGACTCATTGACATTTCTATTTCGTATTAATCAGTTTTAATATATTTTACAAATGGTTCTGGTAGCAGAATTGCCGGGCTTCTGCATTTACAGAACTCACCTCGCTTCCCAGATATCCCATTTAGCAGAACATGTGTCATTTTCTATAAATATTGAAAAATCAATAACCCCTGCCAGAAACCCTATATTTGTTCAAATCCCAGGCAAGATAAATGATGAATAGAAATACCACTCTTCTTTAAAATTCAGAAGCAAGGCAGATGTGATTGTTTATTCGTTTGATGTTTCCACAGTGTGTCTGGCTTCCATAATCAGAGATTCGGCCTGACTCCCTCCTACTGCTTCTGTTGCATTTAATTATTTCAGAGTTTCCTTTAAATGAGCATTTAGATGTGGTGTGCCATCTTCCCAAGTGGAAGAAGCCAAGATCTACAGAGGAGCAGGTGGGCAGGGCTGGAAGGAGAATGGCTTGAAGAGTAAACACTTCTCCACCATTATGACAGCTGCTGCCACAGCAGTCTCTAAAGGGGGTTTGTTTGATTGGTTTGGTTTGGTTCTTTTGACCATGCACCAAACTAATTTTTTTTAAAAAAATGAGGCCATTTTCTCTCCCTTCTCAATCTTTCTCATCCCTTTCTCCCTCACACAGTATATAGACAGATGATAGATAGATAGATAGATAGATAGATAGATAGATAGATAGATAGATAGATAGATAATAGAAAAGAAAGCAAGAAAGCAAGCAAGCAAGCAAGCAAGCAAGAAAGCAAGAAAGCAAGAAAGCAAGAAAGCAAGAAAGCAAGAAAGCAAGCAAGAAAGAAAGCAAGCAAGCAAGCAAGCAAGCAAGCAAGCAAGAAAGAAAGAAAGAAAGAAAGAAAGAAAGAAAGAAAGAAAGAAAGAAAGAAAGAAAGAGTAGATGGATGGGATGATAGAGACAGACAGACAGACAGACAGACAGACAGACAAGAGGTGATACAACTGTTGGCAGCATAGCATGCTAAGCATCAGGAACCTTGTAAGCCAACTGGAACAGAAGCATTCTCATTGCTACTGCCTAGCAGCAGGGTATAGTATTGAATTAATGGCCCTAGTCCTAGAAAAGCCAGAACTCAAAGTAAGTATCATTTCTGTGCTGTGAGGATGTCTCAGAGGTTAAAGCACTTAAGTCTGGTCACTTGATCTTGAGTCCCAAGAACCTAAGTAAAGCATAATGCACTACTTCATCTGTAATCCTAGTCCCTCCCTCTGTGCTCCCCCCCACACACCCCTGCTCCCTATGGTGAGATGAAAAGTGGAGGTAGGAGAATGACAGGATGCTTGTGGGCCAGTTAGCTTGCCATATACCATGTGTCAGCAAACAGCAAAGACATCCTGCCTCAAACAAGGTTGAATGGAAGATCTACCACCAAAGGTTGTCCTCTGACGTCTACATACAAGCTGTGACACAGGTGGACCTGTGTACTTGCGAAAAGAAAAAAGTTACCAGTAAAGATTCAGCTAAAGAAAGCAGATTTTAAATCTAAATTTAATCATCTGATCTGTGATTGACTCACAAAGCTACACATTGTGCATACACATAATAAACAGGCATACACATAACATATACACACACAGTCAAATATACAAACACATATGCACACAAAAGTGATTTCTGCTAGGATTGTGTTACTCGCTAATATCATAAAGTTAAAAAAAACTGTTAAGTCAAATTATTATAATTTGAATACCATCTGTGTATATGAATGCTATATAATATTTTGTAAATATGTAAATTTGCATGTTGCATACTTTCACTAAATATTATCAGAATATGCATTATTTATGCAAGGACTATTATTTAAATACTTTTTAAAAACAGAGAGAAATAATACAAGCCAAAACATACTTTTACTTTCCCAATAGGTTATCTTGCAGCCATTTTCAAGACAATTACTTTCAATCTTATTTTGAAAAAGACAAAAACATTTTTTGTAAATAGCCCAATGATAAGCAGCTCATTTTTGTCAGGTCACAAAGTTTCTGTCTCTACTAATCAACTCTGCAATTTTAGCTTAGATACAACCCTAGAAGACTCTTAAACCCACATGCACAGTTATGTTCTGATAAAACTTCACTTATAAAAACTAGTAGGAGGCCAGAGAGGACCCTGGAAAGCTGGAAGTTGCCAAGGTCTGGTTTAGAATATGATGAAAAAATATTTAAGACAGTGGTAGGAAGGAGAGCCTGTAAGAGCTAGTGCAAACATACATAAATCCATTTTGTCAGATGTGCTTGCTTATTCTGTATTCATTCTTCTCCAAACCCAGAATTATGCTATTTTTATGTGTTTTTTTGTGTGAGTCAGGGTGGGGAGAGTAGGGAGAAGTAGGTACATGTACAAGCTGGCCTTAATTGTTAGTCCTTGGATGCTCTCCTCCTGTTTGGGATTGTTTGCTTTTGTTTCATCTTGGTTTTGTCTTGTCTTGTCTTGTCTTGTTCTGTTTTGTTTTAGATAGCATATCTTATTAGAGGAATTCACCAACTCATTCAGACATTCTGGCCACTCTCTATGTCTCCAATGTTGGGATACTATGTCTGGCCTTTTGCATTTAGGTTCTGAGGATGGAGCACAGCTCCTTGTGCTTTCAAGGCAAATGCTTTAGTAATGGAGGCACACCACCAGCCCTATGCTATACATGTCATGGCTACAATATGTCCTTCCTTATTTTAGAACATGGGGATCAACATGCCAATGGAAGGAGTTACAGAGACACAGTTCAGAGCTGAGACAGAAGAAAGGACCATCCAGAGACTGCCTCACCCAGCAATCCATCCCATATACAACCATCAAACCCAAATACTATTGCATATGCCAGCAAGATTTTGCTGACAGGACCCTGATATAGCTATCTCTTGTGAGGCTATGCCAGTGCCTAAAAAATACAGAAGTGGATGCTCACAGTCATCTATTGGATGAAACACAGGGCCCTAATGAAGGAGCTAGAGAAAATACCCAAGGAGCTAAAGGGGTCAGCAATCCTATAGAAGGATCAACAATATGAACTAACCAGTACCCCCACCCCCGAACTGTGTCTCTAGCTGCATATGTAGCAGAGGATGGCTTAGTCAGCCATCAATGGGAGGAGAGGCCCTTGGTCTTGAGAAGATCATATGCCCCAGTACAGGGGAATGCCAGGGCCAGGAAGCAGGAGTGAGTGGGTTGTGAAGCAGGGCAGGGGGAGGGTATAGGGGGCTTTGGGGATAGCATTTGAAATGTAAATGAAGAAAATATCTAATAAAAAATGAAATGAAAAATAAATAAATAAATAAATAAAATAAGGATAATGAGACCAATACATACGATACAAGCAGCCTAGAGACATTGTTTGATGGCCTAAATTCAGATATGCCTAAAATCACTATAGCTACGGATGCCATATGTGCAGCAGCCTCTGAATTCCTTCCTTGATTTAGTTACTTGTTGCTAGGTTCTTCACTTACAGCCAATGGTGTGTGGTGTAAACTGAGTCATAATTCTTTATTCCATTTAATATAAATATAACCCAATGAAAGAACTTTTCTCCCACTTTTAAAATGAGGAAATTGCGATGGAGAAATGCAAATCACCCAACAGAATACTTCCAGCAAACAGCAGTGACAAGCTTTGAGTTCTAAGGGGGCTGACTTCGATATGCAGGAAATCTAGGTGGCCATGACATGGAGAGGGTGTCTCCTGCAAGCCCATAAATCTGGGTGCAGCTTCACAAAATAATGAGCACACAGAATGAGTTCTAGAAGCCACCACTTGTGTCCCTGAGTTAAATTCCTATTTAACTAAGAGAAAATAGGTATCGACCACAGTTGGCTTGATTGCAAATGTCAGGCTCTTTGAATTATTAGGAACTGCAATGAAAAATTGATTACATTTAAAACATCCGGTGAAAAGTTTTACAATCACACATTAAGAAATGGTGTTAGGCAAATAAGAACTAATTGTTCTCAGCTGCACTGGTAATAACCTTGTCTGCCCTCCTGTACGATGCATATTCATTTCATTTGATCAGGAAAGTAAATAAAAATAAAAAGCCCCAGATCTCTTTCACATCCAATCCCTGTAATTCTAAGCTACAGAGAGCAGTGAGGCTGTGAACGGTTTCACTGAAAACGTTCTGCCTAACCAGGACTGGGCTGAGAACATCAAGAAAGCCATAGGGAAATGATATATGTCACGTAGTGTGCATCAACAAACAAACAAACAAACAAAAAACAAAAACCAAAAACCTGCAGTGTTCATTTGAGGGCAAGTTATTTGAGTTATTTGCAAGGCAAGTACATTTTCTGTCTTGTGTCGTGGCGAGCATCAGCTGGATACAGCATGACCCAGAGGAAAAAAAAATCCCACCTAATCCATTGACCTCATCAGCTTGGGAATTATGAAAAGTGAGAACAGTCGACTGGTCAGCTCCCCACTGCTCTCATGGAGTCTTTTATCTCTTCTCTGATTTGTCTCCTGAACTTGTCAGAGTGGGTGAGGTTCTGCTGAATTGACAAACCATGCCGAAATGTTCAGTTTCTTACAATTATGTTTCCTTTCTCATCTGGGAAAAAAAAAATGAACTTCTTGGGATCTGAATGTGAGTTTATGCCAAGTGGACAGCAGATCACCCTCTCCACATGAGAACTCACCACCATACTGTGCCACATTAGTGAGCATCATATGCTACACGTGACTTGAGTGTTGACCCTTATTTGGATGATTGTTTGAAGGCTGATTTGGAATTGTGTGTTTCTATTCCAAAATTGCAAAGACACTTCATCTCAACAACAGGACACATGCTATCCTTGTCACTGTCATGAATGTTCTGATTATCTCTTCCATGACACCTTTGCCAATTTAACCACTTCATAACATAATCACACTCGTGGATGATGCTCTACCTCCGAGAACTTAAACTTGAATATCCTGCTTTCCAGTTCCACCTTGGTTCCCTTCCTGATATGCAGTAACATCACTCATAGTCCACTCTCCAAACTAACCTATGTCTCTTACAGAGCCTACCTAAAACCCTAAAGCCTGTCAGAGGGTCTCTGTAGCTTGGTGACTGTAAAATGCAGCTGTGCATCACAGTTACTGTTTAAAAATTCTTATGCCACACTATATCCCTGTGGTAACTAAGTGAGGAGAAGTTTATAAGCACTGACCTAATGAAAGGTGTGACTATGGTAGGTGAAATGATAGGTGAAGTACTTCAAGAAGAGGGAAGACAGTGGCCAACACCCACAGGGCAGCTCACAACTGTCTCTAACTTCAGTTCAGAAGGTCACATGCATTCTTATGGCCTCTGCTCAGGGCCTCATCAATTGATAGTGTCTCTCACTGACGTATCTTCACATGAGTTAAGGGATAAAACTTTCTAAGCACCTCTTCCCCCAGTGAGCATGTTATAACTCCTCCTGGCATAGACATGGTAGTTTAACATATTCCCATGGGAAGTCCTTTGCTTTCTTTTCCCCTCTCAAAATAGAATTCTCCAACAGGCAAATAAATTTCTAGGAACATCGCAAAATTCAGTTATTTAAGACCAAATCCTTCCTTTTACCTCTTGGTATCAGGAAGCCAGCTCACAAGCTCCACTTGTTAAATATTTGGAAACCATGAAAGCTGTTTTCCAACTTTATGTTAACTTGAAATCAGACATGATGAGACCATTTCTGCCATGAATATTGGAAAATTTTACATATTGAGACTTCAAAGCAATAAAGCCAGTTTATTCCTAAACTTTATTATTTATGGAGTATACAAAAATTTCCAATTCTTAGAATAACCATGAACTAACTAGTACCCCCTGAGCTCATGTCTCTAGCTGCATATATAGAAGAAGATGGCCTAGTTGGCCATCAGTGGGAAGAGAGGCCCCTTGGTCATGCAGACTTTATATGCCCCAATACAGGGGAACGCCAGGGCCAAGAAGTGGGAGCGGATGGGTAGGGGAGCAGGGCCGGGAGAGGGGAGGGTACAGGGAACTTTCTGGATAACACTTGAAATGTAAATGAAGAAAATATCTAATAAAAGTTGAAAAAAATTTCCAATTCTTTATATTTGAATTGAGATTTCATTGTAATATTATAAAGTCCTGTTTTCCTTATTCTGCATTAAAAATTCAGAAGCACAAAATGCTTAAACTGCTTGCTTATCATAACTAAGATTCAACCACAGAGCACACTCCTAGTTTATATATAACCTCTTCCCAAAGCAGCACTTCACTTACAAGGCTAACAATTTGTAAACCCAAGGCAAAAGTTGTAATTGTTTTCTGCTTGATTCATTCATTTGTGTCTTTTATTCATCAATAAATATTTACTGACTCCTCTGCACTGGGGATTAGGGTTACCATGATAAATAAGACGTAGTTCCTGCTCTCAAGAATTCCTCTACCAGTTGAGAAAGAAAATCATCTTAACAGATAAATCATAGCAGAATGTGATGTTTAAAGCCCTGAGCCTTCATTTATTCTCTCCACTGGGAAGAAATCAGGTGTGTGCCCATGAATTGAGCCCCTAAAGTTAATGGAGACTTTCATGCAACCTAGAATAATGCTTTCAAACCCTCACAGCTTCATTCATCTCCATATGCATAGCTCCTGACATGATAGCCCTACCCAGTATACCCTTATTTATATCATGTGCTCAAAGATCAAGGACAGTCATTTTTCCTTCCCAGTTGTACATCAAGCCATGCAAACGTATTGTCATTGGTTTCCAAGCATCTGCCAACAGGCAGTATGTCAAATAAATAATTTAAACGAGCTGAGGCACTACAAGAAAACAAAGCCATCAGTCATTTTAGCTGCATTATTGATTGCCAATAACAGGATAGTTGCTAAGACAAATGGCTCAACTATTACACTAGTGAGGTTTTAGCCTGTCCCAACTACATAAATCATGTGGAACAGCTTGTTGTTTTAACGTATACAAACATATTCATAATCCCCCTTATTTTGCTATTTATCTTCACTAGCTGTTCATATACAGAAATCTCAATTACTTAATTTACCCACCTACATTTACACTTATCTCCCTAGGTAACATCAAATGATTGCTGTTTACACCCAGTGGAAGATCACTTCAAGTTATGTCAGTTTCAAAAAGACCTAGCTATAAGCTTAGAGATAAAAAGAGAAAGAATAAAATACAATGGCTTTAAACAAATTTATCCAATTCATGTAAACGACAGTTTGGTTAAATATACACATGTAACTATTGGAATTTCTATCTCATTCTTGGTATTCTTTTAAAAGTGGAGATAATATTACTTGATGTACGGACACCATAGTATGTTTTGAAAATAAATAAAGTCATTATAAAAGCTAATCTGTATGGATGAAGCTTCCAGATAACTACAATTCTGAGAAATAATGGAGCTGTAAGTTCATGCTACTTTTATATATTCTGGGTGTATGTGTCTTATCTGTCCACTCATGGTGTAGCTATCCTTATCTCTCTTTTATATTTTCAGTTATTATTAGTGTGTGATGTTTACATGTATCCCTATATTTAGGAACCTTCCTACACTCCCACTTTCCTCTATCCCCTCACCTCCTCCTTGCTTATGTCTTCCAACACTAGCAGCTCCTTCTCTAATTTCATACCACATGTGCTTTCCTGTCCCCCTTGGTTTGGCTTTCTCTTCCAACTCAAACACAGAAATATAAATTCCCAAGCTCAGAAAACTTGAGCTCTTCATTTTCTGACATTGTGTTGCTTCATTTTTATAATAAAGAAGAAATATAATAAGCTTAAGAATCGGACCAGCCTGACTTCAAACCCTACTTACTAACATAATACAGAACAAGTGCTTCTACACCTCAGAATCAGAGTTTCTGTGTTTTTTAATAATTGGGGGAAAGTAGAAACTGATAATCATCTCTAAGTTGTCATTAGGTACATGAAGTTTGGGGCATCAATTCAACACACATGCCTTGCCATGGTCCTCCTGAGAAAATCTAGAGTAGTTTTGTGCTTCAGTCTTAAAGAGTTGTAGATTTGCTAGAGTAGAATGAGGAGGTACATGCAATTATGAATGATCATTCCATGTAGAGGGAAAACATGCTAATAAAGAGAGAAAACAAAAGTTGTTGAGAAAACAGTGAAATGTTCAAAATGACTAGAGCACAAATCACTAACACAAAGCAAAAGGACAGGAGTATATACAGGCAAGCAAGACAAGATAAAACAGGGTTAACACATTGGATCTAAGAATGTATAGCTGAAAACAGAGAAGACCTTTAACAGCATCATATCTCATCAAACCACATAGAAGATGTAAATGCCTGCATACATCTTAAATCCAAATCAGAAGGAAACACTACTTATAAAATCCCCAAATATTCAAAATGGCTTCATGATAAGAATGTTATCTCTAGGATTTCTGAGAGATAACTAACTATGCATAAGCCTGATAGAATAGTCTATGCTCAAAGATCCATTCTTGCACGTGATCTATGTGCCGATGTTCTCTGCTGCCTCTAAGAACTGATGAATGGCTGGTGTGATTTTGACCACCTGTACCCAGGCATTGTGGTAGAAGCTGTCAGATGATTTGCTATTTTGGATAATTGAAATTTTTCCTTCATCTATAAAAATACTGTCATAATGCATTGTATTTCCCAATATAATTTCCCAGTGCATTGCAGTTCATTCTTGCAGGCACATTTAGATGTGCTCTCTCAAACTAATTTTTTCCTACACCAGAAAAGACACTAATCTATGAGACTGCATAGATCAGAATGGCACAACTAGAATATACAACTGTAATAATTCCTTTTATTTGCATAGTGCTTTTATTTATAATTTATACACATCTGCTTCAAGAAAGGATGTGAGACAACTATACCACTTTATAATTCATAAGATAGTTCATCTCCTGACAACTCTGTGAGGAAGGGAGACTAAAGCACGGGATTCTTTTATGAAGAAAGGGATGGAAATAGGCTCGGAAAGGCAAGAGGACCTACTGACCCCACCTCCAGATCTTCGAAAACCTTACACTATGCTCTTCCAAATAAGTTAAGCTGTCTGTCTTAACAAATTGTACACTTAGCAGTTCTTTGAAAAGTTTCACTGGGAAGTAAATAAGAAATCACTGTGAATATGAGGACACTTTACAAAATCACTTCACATAATCCCGTGTCCCACCCTCAGTCACTCAAAAACAGTTGCTAATACATATTTGGTGCCTACTGTGTTCACGGTTCCATTGTAAGTGGTTTCCCTTTGTGGACTCATGAAAGTCCTGTGGAGTAGGTAATACTAATTCATGTTAATGCTGAGAAATTGCCACCAAGTGTACAGTTTTGCAATTTGAAACCTGACAGGAGTGATGAGGGAATAAAGAAAGGACAGACCCAGGTTCAGAAAAGCTGCGATGGGGTGTGTTGTGAGCTCTGATGCACACACACCAGCATCAGCTGAGAACCTCAGCATGTTTACTATACACTGAAGGAGGAGGCTAGTTACATGTGTCACTGAATGACAAGGAGGAAGGTATAGCTGCTCTCATTAGGAGATCTCTATAGGAAGGATATTAATCTCAAGGTGTAAATAGCCTGGAGGAACAAGCTATTGTAGATACTTTCTGTACATATTGTCAATATCCAAGCATGGACCAGGGAAGGCTTTGCCATTCCCATGGGCCTGAGGCATTGGGGTCTTTTTTTTTAATTAGATATTTTCTTCATTTACATTTCAAAGGCTATCCCAAAATTCCCCTATACCCTCCTCCTACCCTGCTCCCCTACACACTCACTCCCACTTCTTGGCCCTGGTGTTCCCCTGTACTGAGGGATAAAAAGTTTGCAAGACCAAAGGGCTTCTCTTCAGCATTGGAGTTCTTAATATGGCCATATTCATATCAATAAATCCATTTGCTAAGAACTTCATCTATTTCTTACAAGAAAACAGTATGGATAGTAGGAAAATGGGTAAATCACTTTCCTGGAGAGCAGATTTTAGAGCTGTTTTCCACATACAGACAGACTTCTGTCAAGAACCCATATGTAGAATGACCACTATGTTTTTGTTACTTTCTTCCCCAGAAATTTTCTTAGAATACACATCACAAACAATAGACTTTTCTCTTTTAAAAAAAAAACAAAAATAAAACAGGTTTACACACACACACAGTAAGGGAGAGAGAGAGAGAGAGAGAGAGAGAGAGAGAGAGAGAGAGAGAGAGAGAGAATAGTGTGTATTCTTTTCAATATTCTCAATAGAGCTATAAACCTTTTTGAGCCCACATTCAAGGAGAATTGCCAACAGCATTCTCTTCTTCCAAAATTCAAGATGATTTTTTTCCACTATAACCTCTATAGCTGGTACCAACACCTAGTGGGGACAACTTGACTTGGCCCATTTATTGTTTTTCAAAATAACAAAATATCTACAGATGTTGTATACCTGTACAAAGTCCAGTTAAATAGTAATCACCAAATATATTGATGGAGAAATAATACTGCATCACAATTCCCACTTTCATAGTATATCTGAACTGCACTCGCCAGTATGCTATTCTATTCCTACCCGTGTGCCCTCTATGTCAACACCTTCATCCATAGGGGCACAAATGCTTTTAGCCATGAGTATGAGCCATCCAAGTAGCTTGGAATATTGCTGATTCTTCTAACATGAGCATATGGAGACCAAACTAACTAAGCTCAGCCAGGAGACCTTAACTATATGAGGAAAAGAACAGTCATTGATAACACCATAGAGAAGGATCTTAAGAGTTCAAAATCTAGCCATTCCAGGGGGACCTCTGTTCTGCTACCTCTCCTTCACCTCCATCAGAATCCTGAACCATACAGGTAAGCTTCCCTTCCCCCACTCATCTTTCCTGCTAGCTGAGCCCTTGGAGCCAAGTCAAGTTGCCCTGAGCAGTCTGCCATCCCAGGGGATCCCCATTCTCCCTCTACCCATCCCCCCACCTTTCATCAGAACTGAGACTTCTAAGTCACACAGGTTAGTTTCCCTTCCCCCATCCATCTATCCTCTGCCTGAACCTCATCTTCCTTCAGGTTTGCACCTCCACTTGAACCTGTGGCAGACTGACATGCCTGCCCCACCCCCTAGACCCCACAGCTCTGCCATATCTAGGAACACCAGTGAGACCTCAACCCTATACCCAGGCCAACTGGAACCCCCACAGAGACCAACAGACATGAGACCTCTCTCTCCCTGAACTCCATTATCCTTCCAATCTGTACTCCACCTGAACCCATGACAGATAGATATGCCTGCCCCCAGACCCAAAAGTCATTGTCTCCCAGGAGGTCTGCAGTTTTTCACATACTGCCAGACTTCTGTCAAGAACCCATATGTAGAATGACCACTATGTTTTTGTTACTTTCTTCCCCAGAAATCTTCTTAGAATACGCATCACAAACAATAGACTTTTCTCTTTAAAAACAAAACAAAACAACAACAAAACAGGTTTACATACACACACACAGTAAGAGAGGACTAGAAACACAGAGACACAGGGGGCATGCTTCAATCAGGGACACAGAAGGTTTGCCCTAACCAGAGACAGCACTACCTGTCTCCCAAAAGGCCTGTCCTAACCCAGGTCACACATCTCTACATGGTCTGCTACAGTCTGAGACACCCAGACCAGTTAACATCAGATATAACCAGACAGTGAAAGGCACAAGAACATAAACAACAGAAGCTAATGTAATCTAGAATCATCGGAACCCAGTTCTCCTTCCACAACAAGCTCTGGCTACCCTAATACAACTGAAGAGTAAGAATCTGACCTAAAATCCTATCACATAAAGATGATAGAGGCCTTTAAGGAGGATATAAATAACTTATTTTAAGAATTACAGGAAAACACAGGGAAACAGGTAGAAGCCTTTAAAGAGGAAACAAATAAATCCCTTAAAAAATACAGGAAAATACAATCAAATAAGTGAAGTAATTGAACAAAATGGTCCAAGACCTAAAAATGGAAATAGAAACAATAAAGAATTCACAAATGGATGCAACTTTGGAGAAGGAAAACTTGGGAAAGAATCAGGAACTACAGGTGCAACTAATACCAAGAGAATACAGGAGATGGAAGAGAGACTCTCAGGCATTGAAGATACCATAGAAGATATTGACACAACATTGGCCAAAGAAAATACAAAGTGTAAAAAGTTCCTAACCAAAAACATCCAAGAAATTTGGGACACAATGAAAAGACCAAACCTAAGAATGATAGGAATAGATGAGGGTAAAGATTCCCAGTTCAAAGGGCAAGAAAACATTCAACAAAATCATAGATAAAAAACTTCCCTAACCAAAAGAAAGAGATGGCTGTAAACATACAAGGAACCTACAGAACCTCAGATAGATTGGACCAGCAAAGATTGTGATAATAATCTAAACAGTAAAAGTACAAAACAAAGAAAGAATATTCTATGACAAACCAAATTTAAACAATATCTTTCTACTAATCCAGTCATACAGAGGATAATAGACGGAAAACTCCAACACAAGGAAGATAACTACACTCAAGAAAACACAAGAAATTAATCAAGATTAAATCAAGATCAAGTAAACTATCTAAACAGTCCTCATAACTGCCAAGGAAATAGAAACAGTCATTAAAAATATAAAAACAAACAAACAAAAATTCCCATAAAAAGAAAACAAAGAGGCAAATGTTTTAGAGAAGAATTCTCCCAGACTTTCAAAGAAAAGCTAATAACAATACTGCTCAAAATATTGTCCAAAATAGAAACAACAAGAAACACTACCTAATTTATTCTATGGAGCCACATTTACTCTGATACCTAAACCACACAAAGACTCAAGAAAAGAAAGAGAACCTCAAACCAATTTTGCTTATGAATATCAATGCAAAAATACTCAACAAAATTCTGAAAAACAAAATTCAATTTCAAATGAACTGAAACCTGATGCAATCCGACTAAATTAAGGGACAAGACAAGGCTGATTTCTCTCTATTTATTCAATATGGTACACAAAGTTCCAGATAGAGCGATTAGTCAACAAAAGGAGATCAAGAGAATAGCAATTGGAAAATAAGAAGTAAGTCAAGTTATCACTATTTGCAAATGATATGATCCTATACATATCTGACCCCCAATCCCACAATCAGCCACCAAACATAGACACTATAGCATATACCAGCAAGATGGTGCTGAAAGGGCCCGGATATAGCTGTCTCGGGGGGGGGGGGGGAAATATACCAATGCCTGGCAAACATGGAGGTGGAAGCTCACAGTCAGCTATTAGATGGAACACAGGGTTCCCAAGGAAGAAGGAGCTAGAGAAAGTACCCTAGGAGCTGAAGGGGTCTTCAACCCTCTAAGTGGAAGAATAACCATGAACTAACTAGTACCCCCTGAGCTCATGTCTCTAGCTGCATATATAGAAGAGGATGGCCTAGTTGGCCATCAGTGGGAAGAGAGGCCCCTTGGTCATGCAGACTTTATATGCCCCAGTACAGGGGAACACCAGGGCCAAGATGCGGGAGCGGGTGGGTAGGGGAGCAGGGCCGGGATGGGGGAGGGTATAGGGAATTTTCTGGATAACACTTGAAATGTAAATGAAGAAAATATCTAATAAAAGTTGAAAAGAAAGAAAGAAAGAAAGAAAGAAAGAAAGAAAGAAAGAAAGAAAGAAAGAAAGAAAGAAAGAAAGAAAAGTGGGAGAGGGGAGAGCTGCAGAGAGAGGACCTCAGAGATCTTCAGGAGGCCCCCTCAAATCTCCATGACTCCTAAAAGGCAGATGTGAGGCTACTCTGAGCTGATTAAAGCAGCACCTGTGAGAAGCAGAAACTACCAAGAGGGAACACAGGACCAGACATGGATTCTGTTTGTGCAAGCTTAGAGGAAAAAGAAAACAAAACAAAAAAACACCTCTTCAAATAAGACAAGGTTCAAATAAATACAACTCATAATAAAATTCAAAAATACTTATAGAGGCACAAAAACACACATCCCTAAACTCCCCCATGGTTATTATCCAATAAAAAGAAATAAACAGGCATACAATGTACAATGTAGCAAGAAAATACAGCCCATAATTAGACAGCAAAAAAAAAAGCACAGTTAAATTAGTGAACAAAAAAACAAAACTGTCAAATGCTAATTTCATTCCTGCCCTCACCCAAAAATCTGTCATAAACAACAAAAAAGAGAGAGATTTTTATATAAAAGCCCAAGCAACTCAGAACTAGCAAACCCATAGCTCAAAAACATGATTTTAAAAAGTTCTTGAGACGAACATTTTAGCAGGAGTCTACATCAACATAAAGATTCGTAATACTGGAAACAGGAGCAACAGGAATAAACATTAAATACCTTTACTTTTATTTTAAAAATCTCACCAAAATACCTCATTAAAGAAAAACAATAACAATGTAATGGGCTTGTAATACATAGAAGTAAAATATACAATATATGTGGCACAAAATCTGGAAAAAGGAAAATGTAAGTCTAATTTTTATATATGTGCTTTAAATAATGCATGGTGTCATGGATATTATTTGAAAATACCTTGTATTAACTTAAAGAGAAATACTACAGAGGGGAGAAAGCTCAGTCAGTAAAATGTTCATTATACGTGTATAAGAACCTGAGATTTTAACTCAGAACCAATGTGTGTGTGTGTGTGTGTGTGTGTGTGTGTGTGTGTGTGTGTGTGTGTGTACAGTGGCATAGATTAGATTTGCAGTTTTAGGACTAAGAAGGCACATAGATTTCTTAGGCTGACTGGTAAATAGATCTACCTTCCTTTTTAAGGCCAATGAGAGATTTTTACCAGAGAAAGACAGAGACAGAGACAAAGGGACAGACACACACAGAAAGAAACAGAGAGAGACAGAGAAAAACACACACCAAAAGGACAGACAGACAGGCAGGCAGGCAGGCAGGCAGAGCAATCGAGCATTAAAGTCCGGCTTGTTTATAGTTCCAGAGGTTTAGCTCATTATCTTTGTGGTGAAGGAGCACTTTGGCATGCAGGTACACATGGCGCTAGAGAGGTAGCTAAGAGTTCTAAAGAAGCAAGAGAAAGGAGACACTGACCCTGGTTTGGGCTTCTGAAGTCTCAACCCCCACTCCCAGTAACAACCTCCAACAAGGCCACACCTCCTAATTATTTCACAAAGGGCCACAGCCTCGTGACCAAGCAGTCAAATCCTTGAGCCTATGGGGCAGTCTTATTCAGTCCAGCACAGTTCTCCAATAACAATGACGTCACTAACACTGAATAGTTTGCTAGGTTTCTAGTCACAAGCATGGTTTCACTCTTCTTGAGTAGGTCTTCAGTCCAATTAGAAAACTGTTGGTTACAAGATATGCATGACATTGCTGTACACTCAGGGTTATCATTTTATGCTGGTTGATGTTGTGATTCATGGGCATCATAGCTATGTGTAGCTGTTGATTGATTCCCTCCTTTAGATGTTTGCATTGCATCTTATGCTACCATGAAATGTAGTTCTGAGGGAGGAGACATTCAGGTCAATTCCAGCTCAGGAATCACTAGACCCTGTGTCTGAAGTACCAGTTCATGGTATATTCAGCAATATGAATTTACCTTCCACCTCTCCTTGGCATATATCCCAAAGGACTTGACAACCCACCCCACACATATTTGCTCAGTCATGATCATTGCTGCTCTTTTTACAATAGCTAGGAAATAAAAACATCCTAAATGTCCTAACAACGACAAATGGATAATGAAACATGGCACATATGTACTACGGAATACTGCTCAGATGAGATGTAAAGAAAAATGCAGAAATGAACTTTGCAGGTAAATGGATGGATATAGAAAAGATTATAATGAGTGAGGAAACACAGACCAGAAATGCAAATGTTGCAGTGGGTTATAGTTTTTGTTTTGTTTTGTTTTGTTTTTTAAATAAAAAAACAATCAAACTTATAACAAAGAATGGAATCAGGTATATAATGTCATTTCATGTTAGTAAAAGTTCATCCTGAGGACAGAATTCTACATGTTTATTTCCATAACAACAGTGTCAGAGTGAATGATGCAAAACCTAATAAGAAATAGATAGTGACTAGAGATATTATTCAGTGGCAGAATGGTTGCCCAGCACAAAACCTTGCTCAACATTTAAAATAAAATAAAGTAAAATTCCATATGCAGATAATTGTAGGGATTTGAGTAAATATTTCTAAAGGAAATATCAATTCCTTATAAAGTATTTATTTAAAAATAGAACAGATGGGAGTGCTTATCAACTTTTAAGTAAGGCCATCTTGAAACTGATGCAAATCCAGATTAATACATTAAATAAAAAAAATAACTCATCCCAGACCATTGCAAGAACGATGAAACAAATTCCTAGCTTTTATTGTATTAATTAATATTAGTCAGAGAATATATAAGAATATCAAAGTTACATCCTAGAAATGTGAAGTTGATTCAAAACTTGAAAGTCGGTGTATGTTATTAAAATATTGTAGACAAAAAAATTTAAAGATAATAATAATCAATAATGCAGACAAGGTGCTTAAGTAAATGGGGTATTTCTTCCTAACAAATATTCTTAACAAATAAGGAATATAAAAGTATTTTCTTAGTATAAAATAAAGAACACAAATAAAAATATTTTTCAATATATTTTTCCAGTAAGATAAAAACAAGAACAGAATCTAATCTCACCATTTAACAACTTCTTATTCCATGACAATATAACATTGTTATCACATAACAATACTCCATGCTATTACATACAATACTCCATGCTATTACATAACAATACTACATTATTATGTGTTAGAGGTTCACAGGACAACGATCAAGATGAAATGACATGTACTCAGATTGAAAAGTAAAAATGAAAATGTCCTTACTAATAGATGACATGATCATCTTAGAAATTTGTAGGAAGTCAACCTATAACTGCTAGAATTAGTTTAGTAAATCGAAAAAGGCATCAGTTTATTTATAGGTCTCTATTTTATTGCATTTAATCAACAGCTCATTTTTGATGAATGGATAGCCCAGAAGCTCAGAATACCCAAGATACAATTTGCAAAACACATGAAACTCAAGAAGAAGGAAGACCACAAAGTGTAGACACTTCAAGCCTTCTTAGAATGGCGAACCAAATACCCATGGAAGGAGTTACAGAGACAAGGTTTGGAGCAGAGCCTGAAGGAATGACCATCCAGAGACTGCCCCATCTGGGGAACCATCCCATAAACAGCCACCAAACTCAGACATTATTGCAGATGCCAACAAGAACTTGCTGACAGGAGCCTGAATGGGAGTGGGTGGGTTGGAGAGCAGGGATAGGGGGGAAAGGTAGGGGGTTTTCAGAGGGGAAACTAGGAAAGGGGATAACATTTGAAATGTAAATAAAGAAAATATCTAATAAAAAATCTGAAACAAAAATAAAAGAGTAAAAAAAAATAAGAAAATTGTAGGAAGTCAACCTAAAACTGCTAGAATCAGTTTAGTAAATTGAAAGAGGCATCAGGATATTTATGGGTCTCTATTTTATTGCATTTAATCAACAGCTCATTTTTGAGTATCCATTATAAACTGTAAACTGTATTTATGAATCCCTTATGTGTTTGTGAATGTTTAGGTTAATTCTAGTCTGAGACCATTTTAAATAACTGTTATGAATATTTAGTTTTCTCCTCTTTTGACCTATGGTTTCATTTTAATTATATAAACACCTAAAAGTGGAGTGGCTGAGTCTCACAGTACATATATATTTGACTTTTTTTAAAAATTACAAAATTATTTCCCAAAACTGCCATACAATTCTAGTTGTTACACATCATTACCAACATTAGATACAGCCAATAATTTTAATGTTTTATATTCTAGGGAGAACATGGTACCATATAACCGTGCTTTTAGGTGGCATTTACCAACTGGATAATGTTCTTCGGTGTCTTCTCATAGGCTTATTTGCCATGTGCTTAACTTCTTTGGCAAATTTTATGTGTATTCTCAATCAGACTTATAGATTATTAAAATTTTCAAAAAGAATTGCTTTTCCAGAGATATGGTTCTAAAATATAGGATGGACTTATCTGGAATATATGAAACCCTGTAAAATGAAAAATGTTTAGTCAATTTTTAAAATAAATTATGTCACTTCATGAAAGGTGAAAGAAATAAAGGATAAGATGATTATCATATGTGAACATCCCAAAATAAGAAGTCTTGGGCTGGAGAGATGACTCTGTAGTTATGAGCACACACTGCTCTTTCATAGGAGCTACCCACGTGGTAGCTCACAATCATTTGTGACTTCAGTTACCTGAATTCTAATGCCATCTTCTGGTCTCTGAGGGCACAGAATGCACATGGTGTACATAAATGTCCAAGAAACACTAGCACACGTAAAATATTTTTGTTGTTGTTTTTTAAAGAATGATCTCCAAATGCTTTTAGAATCTGAGAGGCCTGTCCCTGGAGCACTGTACAATGGGTCAGTGGTGTGATGAGAGGTTGGATTGAGAAAAAGTCATCCATGACATTGAAGGCATCTTAGTGACTTTGCTAGATGTTCAAAATTTAAAAACTTCCTTCAGTATTTTTTGTCATTAGTTTCAAAACTTTAAAACAGAATGTGTTAAAACTCTTAGATGTCTCTATAAAATGCTTTTATTAGTAATCAGATATTAATAAGAAAATGATGACAGAAAAATAGGCAAGGCATTGATTGTTTCTTCCCTCCCTCTAGCCCCATCTTTGTCTTGGGACACTGCAACTGTGTGACAGGTTATTCTGTAACTACTGTTCTAAGAATCTTACTCTGAACATCCTAAATGGGAAGAAAGCCGATCTTACTCTCCATAACTTGCTTTATATATTGTCACAAGTGAAAACTAACTTTTATATACATCTGCAACATTTTATTTTTCTTTTCTATTAAAATAGCATTCCACAACTACTTTTTGGAACCCAGTACATTGCCTCCTAAAACCACTAGCTTTATTAGTATATTGCTACTAGTATATTTACAGAATACTGTCATCCCAAATATATCAGGATACTGACAAATAAGTTAATATTAGCAAATATCAATATAATCACCTCTGGATTTAGAATAATAAAACTTTCTATAGTAAAGCCACCTGAGTACTTTTTTTTCTTTACTTCACACCTATAGTCAACCAATATCCTGCATTTGACTCTCTCTCTCTTTCTCTCTCTTTCTCTCTCTCTCTTTCTCTCTTTCTCTCTCTCTCTCTCTCTCTCTCTCTCTCTGTGTGTGTGTGTGTGTGTGTGTGTATACACATGTGTGTGTCACTGGTGGATAAAAAGAGCCTTGCTCATGTTATCAAGTGCTCTCCTGAAGATCTATGCTCCATCTCCTGAAGCTGAGCTTTATGGTAAGGCATGTTCCTGATTCCCACACTTTTCTGTATATACATTCACCCCCACACAATTCATAGAAGTATGTTATAAGGATCCAATTTTACATAAGTTGAGTCATTCTGTTTGTGGTAGCTATGAAAGTGTGCTGCTCAGGCTTCCTTTATTAATAGATCATAAAGGCCTAGTTGGCGTAGTTGGTGTCCTATACCACACTTCCTATAAGCTGCTGCTAACCAGCGACTTAGGAGTGTTACTCATGCACTCCATTCTGCACAACACAGGACTTCTGGAGTGGGTACCTTTGCTGATTGACTTCTATCAGGAGTTGGGTCTGCATTGTGGTCAGGATGCACACATATGCTTCTCCTTCAGATGCACCAGTGTCCTCTCCTTAAGTGTATTGTGCCCCTAGTTTGGTCATAATGTGTTCATTTTACAGTTCCCAAACTACAATGATATTCTTTTCTAATTTACTTTCTGTACTTAGCTTCTACATTTTTGTGATTTATTCACATGGATACATTTATGTCTAGTTCATTAATTTTAATCATTGTGAAGATTCTGTTACATGAGAGTCCTAGAATTCATTTCTCTTTTTTTTCCCTTTTAATGGGCATTTATGTTGTCTCCTATGTCTTTTTCACCATTACAAGTGATACTTCAATGAATATTTTAAAACACAGGTCATAATCTATGCATTCCTTCCCCAGCTTTTGTCAATTATATCAAGTTTTACATCTCCAGACAGCCTGCAGGAATGTCAATGGTTCTACTCACTTACCACCCTTGAAATCACTAATTGTTTTACATTTTTCAGTCTCGGTGGATTAAATTATAGCAGCTCCTGCCAATTATATCCGGTTTTGTATCTCCAGACAGCCTCTGAGAATATCCATGATCCCGCTCACTGAGAACCCTTGAAAACACTGTTTGTTTTCATTGGATCTGCGGCTGAACTTCTGCCATCGAAGCAGTCTTAAAACATACTGTCTGGGTACAAGATTTCCAGCATAGCCCACATTTCTATCTATGTATTAATAGCACATTGTTCAAATTAGCAAAACATCACAGTAATTCTTTGATATCTGAATGCTAGGCCCACCACTCCAGTGAAGTCTGCTTGACAGGCTGAGAGGCCTGGAAGCACTCATGAGGCAAAGAGTTTCAAGGAAACTCAGCCTCCTGGAACCTTGGCATTCTCATAGCCCTTATACTCAAACCCTATCCCTGCATTAGTATGGTGTATGCTCTCTTTCAGTATTGTTTTATTATAAGTGCCTTTAAAGATTGAATTTTAACATGGTGAGCCTCCACCAGTGTTCCAATGTCCTAGAAAATCCTTGAAAATCCTTGAAGCCGAAGAGCTTGGAATTCAGTAGGAATTCAGTGAGAAGGTTACCTATTCAGTAACATTCAAATTTACTTCTAGTAGAGACGGTGAAACTAATTAGGCATTAAAAAAACCTCTGGTTTATTGTTTTATTTAAATTAGGTCCAGTGTCTGCTTCCAACCATCATTTTCATTGCTCCCTATTAGTTCTACTGACTTGCTCCATCCTACAGAAGACTCTTGTATCTCCAGTCTAAGCTGTATAAGGTCTGTTTTCTCACTGACAGAGCTTAGGGACATTAGCACCAATTCTCTCCAGAGTATGGTTGTAACTTTGCTAAATATGTGCTTCTGACATCCCATGACCACAATCAGTCAGCAACTTTAAAAAGTATATATATGGACTAAGCTTTCCCTGCTACTCTTGCCATTAAATATTGTAAGGTGGCTCAGTAGACTCACAAAAAAAATGCTTAAAAATAAGTAAATAAACAATCAGAGAACAGAAGATGCAAATGTTAATTATTTCAGAAAAAAATAACCCACAGAAGAGGAAATATAGACCTCAGTGAAGACAGCAAAATCAGGAAGACAAAAACTCAGGTCAGTTGGATGGCATTTCCTCTTTCCTGAGAGATATCATATATGAAGATAATCAGACATTATGAAAATAGTCTCAAAATGAGAATTTCTGAACCCAAAGGACCTTATTTCAGTTTATCAACATAAGTTAATATGATCAAGCTTCAACTGAATTCTCAATTTCCAATTGCTTATGATCATGAAGAAAAGGATTTAAAAGTCTGGCAGATGGCCAATATGCAATTTCAATGGCAGCAAATAACTTCGATGCTATTCCATTCTGCTTATTATTAATCAATTTTTGTACAATAAACACTTGCAGCAGGTTGAGTGTGTTAAATGAAAGAAATTAGATGAAATATTACCTTGAAATTTATGGTGGTCACATACACACAACTTATCTAGAGGCCCTGTATTTTACATACGATTTTTAATGCTACTTGCCAATAAAAAATATGAACAAAAAAGACAGAACAAGGCTTTACAGATCAACATTAATATATCCATGACCTCTTTGTAAGTTTTTTTCTCCTTTAAGGTATCCATGTTAATGAGAAATATAATTTATAATAAACTCTGGTCAACCAGAAATCCTTCTACAAAGTTAAGCAAGGAAAGCACTTTTATATTGAATAAAAGCTTTAAGACGAATGTAATTCTCATCACAGGCCACCCTTCATGAGGCCCCCAGAACAGAAAGAAATCCAGACCTTTTATACAGTCGAGTAGACACACTCTGTTTAACACTTGGTCTCAAGATAATGCCTTGCCCCCATGTAGGAAGACTTCTAACATTATTTCTTGCATCTGGCTCATCCTCAATTCACAAGGTAGAGAGGTGGCCAACTGCACTCGAAACTGGCTTTCTGCTAAGGAAATACAAATTTCTTGTGGGTTTAGAACAGGCAGTTTGGGAACTTGAAGTAAAGTTCATACTCAAGTTAAGCTCCTATATTTTCACAGAAACTGGAATATAAGTGTGCTGCTTTCCTTAATTACATTTCAAAGAGATCAGCCTTTGGTCCTTGAGAGAGAGATTCCCAGATTGTAAAGCTAACAAGAGGCTTAAGTTTTTTAAATTTTACATATGTTTCAAAGAAAAGAAAAAAGAACTCACCATTACAATTTTTCTGATGTATTTGTTCTGAGGAAAGATTAGTGGGGCATGTGTCTCTTCTCCTCTTTCCAAGAGGGAGAATTTTTTGTTTTGTTTGTTTTGTTTTGCTTTTTTGAGACAGGGTTTCTCTGTGTAGCCCTGGCTGTCCTGGAACTCACTCTGTAGACCAGGCTGACCTCGAACTCAGAAATCCACCTGCCTCTGCCTCCCGAGTGCTGGGATTAAAGGCGTGTGCCACCACGCCCAGCAAGGGAGAATTTTTGATTTGTACTTGTTCTCATAAGAATGAACCCAGTACTGATGCTTGAATAACCTCATGGAAAGCCCAGATAAGCTCTCACTGGAGCAGAAAGTGAAGTTCTCATCAAGTCAAGGTTCTTAACACCACTATGCAGTCCTAGAGATCTCAGTTCCTGTTACATTGAAGCACAGTAGATTGATCCAGAGTTCACAGGCTATCTGGAAGGGATACAGATGCAGCTCCTTTGCGCTAATGATGCCTCCTTTGGCCAGTTTGTCCTCAGTGATGGCCTCTCATCAGATAGCAATGGCTACGCAGAAGCTCTCTTATCTGAATCAGAGAGGTGTATATCTTGTACACACAGTGACATGTCTACCAATCTGCTGTATTTAACTAATACTCCTGCTGAGCTATTTAATGCTGAACACACTTTTCGTTAATAACATGCAGTTTTGTGCTTATGATAATGGGAATGGGAAGCTTGCAGATAAGAAGATGCATGAGTGTACAGAGGGCCATTTGGAGGCGATGATATCCATAAATGGACATTTTAAAGGCACAGTAATACCTGAGAAAGTAGGACGAACTCAGCCTAGCAGGGATCACAGAAAACCAAGCCTGCATTTGTGTCTACACTTGACCATAGATTAGATAGTTCTTTCTCATATCCACAACACAAAACATATGCACATGTGTGTCTGAGGACTGGGTCTGTTTTCTAAGGAGAAATAAAAATAATAACATTACTTGTTTGACAGGCTGATGGAAAAACAAAGTGAATTAATAGGTATGGAAGGGTTTTGAGAAACATGCAAGTATGATACAATGTAAGTCTTCCAATTTCTGTAATGATCCACTGTGAACAAATTCTAAATCCTATAGGATTTTGGAGCTGAGTCCCACTAAAAATTTAGCAAAGGGAATGGTTAAGAAATGCAGTGTCTGTAGTAAAATATGTCAGACCTACTAATGAGAGATAAGTGTTGGAGATGCATTCATTTTTAGTTAACTTTTTTAATTATTAATTTTTCATTCTACTTATTGCCCTGCTCCCAGTCACCCCTCCTATAGTCCTTACCCTTACCCCCTTACCCTTGTCCTCTGAGCAAGTAGTGGGACCCACATAAAGACCAAGCTGAACATCTGCTACATATGTGTGGGGAGGCCTAGATCCAGTACATGTATGTTCTTTGGTTGGTAGTTCGGTCTCTGAGAGCCTCAAGGGTCCAGATTAGTTGACTCTGTTGGTCTTCTTGTGGAGCTTTTATCCCCTTTGAGACCACAATCCTTCTTCCATAAGAGTCCCCAAGCTCCACCCACTGTTTGGCTGTGGGTATCTGCATTTGTCTGAGTCATTTGGTAGATTGGACCTCTCAGACGACAGCCATGCTAGGCTCCTGCCTGCAGGCATAAATAATGTCACATAATGGTTATGACCCATGGGATGGGTCTCAAATTGATCCAGTTATCTATTGCCCATTCCTTCTATCTCTGCTCCAACCCCTGCTTTTCTTGTAGTTGTGGTAAGTTTTGGGTCAAAAGTTCTGTGGGTAGGTTGCTGTCTCTATAACTCCACTGGGGTTTCTGCCTGGCCACAGGAAGCAAAGTCCTCAGGCTCCATATCTCCAATGCTGTGAGTCACAGCTAAGGACAACCCCTTTGATTCTTGGGTGCCTCCCCTATCACAGGTTTCCCTCTCTTCCTAGACACGTCTCCTACCTCCACTCATTTCTATTCATTCTCATGGCCATCCTGCCATCCCTGCTCTCCCACCAGCACTTCTCTCTGTACCTGACCACATCCTGCTCTCCCCACAATCCCCTTTCCCACCAAGTTCCCTTCCTCCATCTGCTTTCCATACCCATTCCATTTCCCCTTCCAAATGAGGCTCAGGGAGGATACATTCTTACATACTGACTTTAATCTTTGAAAGATGCTTTGTGCCACATAGAAAGAAAATAGAAGAGAATGGTATGCCCTACTCATGAATTTGGGAAGGTTTAGAGGAAGGAAATAAAGGAAAGAATATATAATGCTATTATAATTTCGAAAAAATTTAAAGTCCTTTAAAGTCCGTGTTTTTTATTACATTCTTTCCATGGGACTACTAGAGAAATAATGATGTTCTACATAGGACAGTATTTTGCCATTGATTGGATTCATTTACTATAAAATGGAAATGTATGGCTTTAAAGTGGGGAAATGGTAAATTTTAGATATTCACAAGTAGACATACAGGATAGGCTTGCTTCCTATTTAACTAAACTTCTAAACACATACTTAAATATTTAGATCAGCAATTATCATCTTTTATTACACTATCAGATGTTGTATTTTCCTAGCTGAGCTCTCAGACTAAGCTTTGATATATAATAAAGATTACAAGTAGTCTGCAGTCTTATCTCTTCAAGTTTTCCTTTGAAACTGCATTATCCTTTTTACCAGCCTGAAATTTGCTTAGCACCTGAGCCTATCTTGTCATAAACTCACACTCAACTATCTGAAAATAAAGACAGAGTGTTCTTTAAAACATGAGCCCATATTATAAAGTAACATGGTAGAAAGGCTGGACAGGTGGTTGGGGATGTTCCACAGTAACAAAGTAATAAAAGTTAATTTGGGCAAAATAGAAAATAATAACGCCCAAGCCTATTACCTGATTTCTGGATTTGATATA
The DNA here is from genome assembly GCA_902729485.2 of Mus minutoides. Lineage (NCBI taxonomy): Eukaryota > Metazoa > Chordata > Mammalia > Rodentia > Muridae > Mus > Mus minutoides. The sequence goes on along the minus strand of LR749566.1, from coordinate 422,754 downwards.
CAAGTTATTGGGAGCTGTTTGCTCCATTCTACTAGTTCTCTCACTTGTTCCAAACATGCTGACTCCCTTCACAACCATCTTACACTTCTATTAGTGCCTTTACCCTGCACATTAACAGTGAGAACCTCAGAAAATAACTTTCTCAAGTTTGTACAGTCACTAGGGGTATAAGCTAGAGTTTGAAACCCTCCCCCCAAAAGCAGGCCACTTCACTGTACCACATTGACCCTCTCTTTGTTTCAGAAAAGATAACGGTTCTGAAGGCCACCTACTAAACCATCAAGATTGGAAATGTCATCTGCATTGATCAGTCTGGATGGTCTCAGTCCAACTTGGCTAGGCCTTTTGTTCAGGATACAGATGTAGATAAAAACAACAATACAAATTTGATAGAGCTGCAGGTGTAGATATGCAATGGTGTAGTATAGATGGGGATGGTTCAACAGAGATGTAAATATGGATGGAGACCTGTGAATAAGATTATATATAGATGATACAGATAGAAAACTTCCCAGCATGTAAGAGAATATTAAAGTTTAGCTCTCATTTTTTCATTTTTCAGAACTTAGTAATTCTTCTTTGCTCTCATGGAAAAGGCTAATCTGACACGGTACCCACCAATGATTTGGAAAGAAGCAATGAGAAGGAACAAACAGCCTTTTACACATAACAGAGGGTGTGCCCTGCTCCCCATCCCTCTGAACCTGAACTGCCAGTGTCCTCTGTACATTTTTTACCTGACTGATTCCTAGCAATGGATATATAAGAATCCTTGTGATTAGAATTATTTTGCACAGACCGGAGCTGGGACTTCACAGCCTCCAATCTCTCTCCCTTTGACTCTGCACATCACAATGCCTCAAAATTGTTTTAATGTTCAGTTGTCATTGCAACCTTTTAAATCAACTTATTTCCTTTGTAGAAGTGAAGGTCAGAGGCATCTGAAACAGATGAGGCTGTAGCTGTGTGGGGCCTCAGAATGTAGATATTATTTGATGCAGCTCCTGGAAGCTTTGTTTCTCTAGAGATTTTAGACTGGAGATGAAGCAACATCAACTTATAATCCTCCTCCCTGGAGGAGTAGGTCTGAGGGAGGGAAGTAGAGAGAGGGATTAGGAGAAGAGGAAGGGAAAGTGCAGTAATATATGTAAAATACGATAGAAAAGAAGAGGAAGAGGAAGAGGAGGGGGAGGAGGAAGAGGAGGAAGATCCTTAAGCCCACCAAATAAGTTCTCTTCTACAGTGCACTCATTAATGCATATGTAACAAATCAAATTTCCAAGCTCTTTCTCTCATACCAGAGAAGAAAATGGAATTAATCCTTCAGTTGTTTAGGTGAGAAAAAGAAAGAGTTGTGATGGGACTCGGGCCTCAGTTTTGAAAGAAAACAACCGATACCAAAATAGACTCTAATGTTTGTTGTTGTTAGTAGTATTTCAATCACTCCTAACTCTTCTTAAGATGGAATATAAGGAAAAAAGCAATCTAAAAAGAGATTGTTTGCTCTTTTGAAAAGCCATATCAGGTTACATGGAAACAAAAAGCAATTAGGGCCAATTAATAAGGATTATATACAAGGATGATATATTTTTAAAACCCAAACATTTTAATTTGTATTTTAATTATTTGTTGAGTTTCATATATGTATATAGTATATTCTAGTTACTCTCACCACTCCCCATTTTCCTGTCCCACTTGCACCCCTGCCAACTCCCTCTTCTCCATATAAGTCCCCTTTATGCATCCACAACATTTTTGGTTTGCCTAGTAACACACTGATTTGAACCAGGGCTATCTGTGTGACCACAGGTTTGAAAGTGTCCACTGAAGCACTCTTCTTCCAGGGGAACATAAATGAAGAAGTTGACAGCCATCCACCAGAACCTCCCAGTAGCTAATAATTCAGGAGAGATGGGTAGGGCCCAGTCAGCCCCTCTCTGATCCATGATTGACTCATAAGAACCAAAATATTATGCAGGCCCAGTGCAGGCAACCTCAACTGTTTGGAATAATGACTTCAATGACTTTCTTGTGATCCCATCTCCCCATCTTTTACTTATAGTATTTTGTCTGTCCTCTCTTCTGCAACTTTTACAAACTACACTGAACCTGAGAAACTCTGCAATGGTTCGTTTTGATCATCAAGAATTGGGAAATATTTGTGGGATTAATAAAGCAACCTCTGGATGTATCTGTAGAAAGTGTTGATTGAGACTCTTCAATCATGAAGGTCCTGAAATGGATTAATCCTGTGATGGTTTCATCATATGAAGACATTATGAAGAAGTTGTGACATGAAGGTGTAGAGCTTAATTGAATGATGTAGGACACTGTGTGTGACCTTAGTACTATATCTTCCTTCATCCCTTCTGTATCTCTTTTCTTTGCATCTACTGTCTCTCTTATGAGGTGACCTAGCTCATCAGGCCCTCCCTTCCATGGTGGACTGAACGCTATGAATGTGTGAACAAAAAAAAAAGCCTTTATTTCTTTGGTTATTTGTCAAGAATTTTGTCACAGATTAGAAGGATAATTAACACATCCCCTATGGGAATACATCATTGTATTATTGAGATTTTTCACTAATCTTGTGATGATATTGAACTGGATAAAGAAAATTTCAGAATCAGATTGATGAATGTCATTTGCCTGGATGTAGAACAAGGCATTGCCCCTTGGCTATACAGTAGAGGAGGATTTCAGCAGAACCTAGTCTTTCAATGCAAAGTTATGGTTTTGGTTATGAAGAATGGTAGAGAGGATTCTATTTCTGCTGCAATTATCCAATAATATATTTATTAATTGTCTAGTCTATAATGTGATATTGTAAAAAAAAATGTTTTTAGCAAGTATAAGAGTCTACTTTAGAGTAAGGTCAGTCTTAAATCTCTTCTGCACACAGATGTGATGATTTCCAAGGCCACAAAGTAACTCTCTTTTAATAAAGTTTAAACCTGGCTATTCAGGACTGGAGGAATGGCACAAGGGTTAGGAGTACTTTGCGCTCTGTCATGACGGCTGAGTCTGAGAAGTACCCATGGGGGATAGGAGAGCAATGGCTCAAACACACAGAGCAACAAAAGCACCTGGTTTCAGTTGGGGGTTAATTCTAATGCTTTGAGTTAATCTCCTCCCCCAAAATCGGGAATCTGCTTGACAAATGCTGAAGGTCCTTGTCCCCAGTTGGTTTTTGATTGATCAACAAAGAGCCAACAGCCAATGGCTGGGCAGGTAGAATGAGGTGGGACCCTTGGGTTTGCATGATCTAGAAACAGGAAGGAGGGGAGAATTGCTATGATTCAGAGGGAGTCAGATCAGATTTAGAGCTGCAGAAGGAAAAACCATCCAAAGTGTAGGTGACAAGGAATGAAGCCCCTAGAAGTGCTTCCCAGAAGCATCTTGGACAGCAAGGACTAGGGAGCCACTCAGAAGAAGCAGGGCAACGGAGATAAAATATAGAATTATAGGGCAGTAAGCTAGGATTATAGAAGGGAAATGTGTGTGCTAGCCATGGGGAGGATTAGAACTGCTCAGCCTTTGAGCTAGCTAAGGCATGTTAAAATTAACTGGAGTGTGTGTGTTTGTGTAGCTCCTGGGTGGGTACACACAGTGAGATAACCAAAGTGGTGTTAGCCAACTACCACTACAGGTTTCCACAGGTACACACATGTATATGTATGCACACACACACACACACACACACACACACACACACACACACACACAGAATAAACATTCAAATTTATATTTTTGTACCACTCAAATCTTTGGAACTATTCACCCTACTTCTAATCAGCAGTGCCATCTCTTAGGAACTAGAGAAAAGAATAGTACATATGTAAACCAAAATAACACAAAGGCTCAGTATCTATTCTTAAGAAAAGTACAATAAAGATTGTCAGAGGAGGATTTATATTGAGAGACAGAATCCTACTGCCCAGACTGAATAGACAAGGTCATCAGTGCTTCCGTAAGCTGGTGCCTTCCTGAGTTCATTAGGTGTTCAGTGCATCCTCTATCTCCACAATTTAGCAGAATACAGAGCAGAAGAAGCTCAGTTTATATTCACTGCATGAAGTAAAAATGGCTTATTTTATCTTCCTGACCTCAATTTTCCCAACTTAAAAATGTGGTGTAGCTAAGGGTTTTGTAGGCTTCATAACATCCAACTTAACAATTAACTTCAACTGGCTTTTTAAAACATCTGTGCTGAATCGCAGTGTAAGAGATGGAAAACACAGATGATGGCAAATAGAAAGACTGAGAAGCCACACTCTCAGCCACCCTGTCCTCTCAAGTGCCATTCTCATAGACCACTGATTCCAGGCCAATGATTCTAAAAGTCCTTCATCTCAGGCTCATATGCCCTGCCATGACCACCTCCTGCCTCAGAGAATGCTTCCTTCCCTATTACAGGAAAGGCAGACCTTGGCTTGGAGCAAAGAAATACAAATCTTTACCATTGTGCCACACCCTTCTTCCCATGTACAGAACTGGGCCTGAAAAACAAAGAACCTTGTCTGTCCATCATTGGCCATGTGCCACAAGGCTCAGAAGCAATCAGTAGCATTCCTGGGTATATAATTGCTCAAAGATGATTTAGGGCCTGAGATGTTGTTAATGGGTGCAATCAAATTTTCGTTTCAGATGAAGTTTCAAAATCACCAGAGGCTAATGTCAAAGAATAAAATTACCTTATTAAGAAAAGGTCAAAGCAGAGAACTTGGGGCTAAAATACTTCTGAGGATACAGGTAGACAGTCTGTGAATAGTAAATGGGGAGGGAAGAAATGGGTCATTATGTTGTTTAAAGAGTGGGGTCTGTTGTCTAGAAATATGTACCACATGGAATTTTAAAGCTTTGCAAGATCCTTATTGTTTATCTGAGATGGCATCAATAATAGCTAACACTTATTTTGCCTCCTTGCTAATTTCCACACACAATCTTGAGTATCCAATTGCATTACCACAGAGAATCCACTCAACAATTCTGTTCTATGAGAAAATACTAAGAAGTAGTAAGGCCAGGATTCCGACAAGGGCCTATTGGCACAGAAGCTCATTCATGCATGCCCTCCACTCTGAGTCTCACTGAAGTCTAATTGAACAGTATTGATGCCCCTGGGATGCTAGTGTCTCTCTTCCTGACACTAAAGCCCCTAAAAATTAGGAAAACTCTCCCACTGACCCCCATATCACCTCCAAAACAGCCTTTTCCTGTTTCTGTTCTGTCCAAGTCAGGTACATTCTTTAAAAGATGGAGGTGCTAGAAAAATGACTAAGTAGGTGATGTCACTGTGCAAGCTTGCAGACCTGAGATCAAGCCTCAGAACCCATATGCAAACACTGAGTGTTGTGAGAGATGCTTGCAGTTTTTCTATGGGGATGTTGAAGGTAAGTAGATCCCTGAGACTTGCTTGCTAGACAAGTCCTGTTTTGCAAATTCCAGACCAGTGAAAAACCCTATCTCAAAAAAGCAAGGTAGATTACCATAAATAATTTTGTCTGAGTAAAAACAGACAAATTTGATTTCTAGTTTTCAAATACAGACAAACATATCTACACAGTGTGTGTGTGTTTGTGTGTGTGTGAGAGAGAGAGAGAGAGAGAGAGAGAGAGAGAGAGAGATTTAAGCAACCATCTTCTGCGTTCTATGGTTTTGCATTGATTCCTCACTCGCTTAGTTGCTCAAGCAAATAACAATCAAATACTCGCCCACCTCAACTCATCTGTAATACTGACACAAACGTTATAAGTGGTGTGCTGATGGTGTGAGATAGTCATATCACATAGCACAGTTGAGGATAGAGAAACAATAACCAAATTCCTAGCTCTGAAATAAAGCACTGAGTAGCTTTGGAAAACTGCCTAAGTGCTTTAAAATTCAGCCTTCTTATCTTAATAGAAGTTCGATTCTAGCAGCCTGTGTACATTAGAATAGTCAAATGAGATTAAGTGAGCCTATTCCTAATGGACGGTGACTATCAATGTGCAAGTCTGCCACTCTTAAAAGTTAGTAGTACATTGACACCAGGTGTTCAGCCCTAAGAATAGATTATCTCAATTTAAAACTCAGCCTTGGGGGCTAGAGATGTATTTGACCCAGTGGATAAGAGCATTTACTACTGCTCAATCCTAAGATTAAATCCCCAGCATCCATGTAAACAGCAGGTCATGGTTGCCTGGTACTCCAAAGCTATGGAACTCAGCAGGGAGTAAACACAGAGGATCATTGAGGCTTGCTAGCCACCAACCTAGTTCCAAGATTCAGTGAAAGTCCCCCTCTCATGCTAAAAAGGCAGAGAGTGATAAATCTGGACACCCTACAGTCATGTGCACATGTACTGCGCACACACACTCACATACTCACATGAAAAATGATTGAATCTTTTTTTAAGAGTTTTGTTACTTTGCTGATTTTGACCATGGGAAAATTTATTAATGTCACTGTACTTTGACATCTGAACTACAAGATATCATGTATTGTTGGAAAGATATCATATTGTTGGAAAGATTAAAAACATACTTAAAATGTCTAGCATAAAATGGATGGATCTGGAGGGTGTCATCCTGAGTGAGGTAACCCAATCACAAAAGAACTCACATAACATGTACTCACTGATATGTGGATATTAGCCCAGAAGCCTAGACTACCCAAGATACAATTTACTAAACACATGAAACTCAAGAAGAATGAAGTTCAAAATGTGGTCTCTTCGCCCCTTCCTAGAATTAAGAAAAAAGCACACATTGAAGGAGTTACAGAGATCATGTGTGAAGCTGAATCAAAAGGATGGACCAAGCAGTGACTGCGGCTGCCAGGGATCCTTCCCATAATCAGCCACCAAAAATAAACACTATTGCATATGCCAGCAAGATAATGCTGAAAGGGCCCTGATATAGCTGTCTCGTGGGAAGCTATACCAGTGCCTGGCAAACACGGAAGTGGATGCTCACAGTCAGCTATTGCTGTCTCGTGGGAAGCTATACCAGTGCCTGGCAAACACGGAAGTGGATGCTCACAGTCAGCTATTGCTGTCTCGTGGGAAGCTATACCAGTGCCTGGCAAACACGGAAGTGGATGCTCACAGTCAGCTATTAGTTGGAACACACAGGACTCCCAAGGAAGGAGCTAGAGAAAGTACCCAAGATGCTGAAGGGGTCTTCAACCCTATAGGTGGAAGAATAACATGAACTAACTAGTTCCCCCTGTGCTCATGTCTCTAGCTGCATATATGGAAGAAGATGGCCTAGTTGGCCATCATTGGGAAGAGAGGCCCCTTGGTCATGCAGACTTTATATGCCCCAGTACAGGGGAACGCCAGGGCCATTATGTGGGAGGGGGTGGGTAGGGGAGCAGGGCGGGGATGGGGGAGGGTATGGGGAACTTTCTGGATAACACTTGAAATGTAAATGAAGAAAATATCTAATAAAGAAAAAATAATTTTAAAAAATGTCTAGCATACACAACTAATGGCAATAATTTAATTAGTGTATTGTACGAAGTCTTATAGTTTTTGTAAAACATATTGAAGATAACACATTTTTTTACTACATGCTATGTACTTAGATATTATATGTTAATATGTTATCATTCTTTTGACATTGGTATTTTTGTTTTAGGGATCTATCATATCACAATTCAACCAGAAAAACTAATTCAAGTCTCTTGTGTGGATGCAGAAACCTCTTATAGAGGTGAATCTGAGAAATGTGAACAATTGTCTAATAAACCATCAGATGCTAAAGTTTCCTTTTTGTCTCTTTCCTATAGTTATCCCTGTTGGCATGTGTCTGTGTGCTTCCTGACTAATTATGTTTAAGTTGATAGTACTGATCATATTGACACAAAATACAATGCCAATCCAAGGGTCTCATACTCTTCCCAGCTCACCTCTTATAATGTCTTGCTTTGTTCTGTACCTTCATTTCATATTCTAGTAGAGAGAGGTTGCCCATTCCTGGACTGACAGCCACAGATGGTTTAGTCAACTCTGGCAAGAATATATCACAAGCCGGGCATGGTGGTGCACGCCTTTAATCCCAGCACTTGGGAGGCAGAGGCAGGCGGATTTCTGAGTTCGAGGCTAGCCTGGTCTACAAAGTGAGTTCCAGGGCAGCCAGGGCTACACAGAGAAACCCTGCCTTGAAAAAAAAAAAAAAAGAATGTATCACAAAGGACCTAGGCTGGGATTTAAGGCAACAGAAGGCCAGAGGCAATAACTGGAAGGGAACAAGGGTGGCTGGAGCTTAAACCACCAGGTACAGGATAAGGGAGGCATATGCTTTAATCTGGACCAGTCAGTACTGGCATCCTCCATGCTCTAGCTAAACACTTTAAAACAAAGGCATATTCCCTCAGCTGGACTAGACCCTAAGAGGCCATAGTATAAAGGCTACTGAAAATTATTATTCAGAACATAAAAATGAAATAACCATAATAGGGGAAATTCTAAACTATCTGAACCCTGACTGATGTAAGAACTGCTAAACATTTCAATGTTGTACCTAGACCAGTTTTAACTGTACTCACTTCTTAAACCCAAGAAGAGCAGAAACTGAGATAGCTGAACGTCTGTGAGTAAGCAGTTGCTCTCCAATTGTGCAAAATTAATTAACAGAAATCACAACCCAACCACAGTTTTCCTTTCAGCCAGCTTTGAAATATGGCCCCTGTCACCAGCACTCAGCAGCTGTAGAGACCCCTGGAACAAAATATATGTGATAAATGAAGGCAGGTTCTATGTTAATTGTCTGGTCTGTGGCCAGAGAAGATGTTAAGGAAATAAGAATGCTATAAGGCACAGAGCTGAAAAGAACAAGAGAATGGTAACTCATAAGAGGCTCGTGTCTTCGGAGAGAAACATGAAAATAGAAACTGTTCTAAGGGAGTTTGTCATTTGAATTCAATAATAAAGAAAGAAGACAAACTTAGTCTCCCAGGTCAAACAACACACAATGCAAGCAATGGTCTCTGCTCACTCCTGAAATCCAATTGGGAGCACAATAAAGGGATGTTTTAAAGGCATAAAGTTATAAGGACAAGAAAAATAGAAGCTGCAATAGGCGTACTACTGGGTGGCTATGGAAACCAGGATGCCAGTAGAGGAGAGGAGACCGATTTAGCACTACAGTGGGGATTCAGCCAACAGCATGAAAACAAGAGAAGCAAGTCCTTTCATGCCTCAGAGCCCTCCAGAAGATCCAGAAACTAGCAACACTGAGCATCTTTGAAGACAGGGGTGAGGGTTGAGTTAAAATAAACAGAAAAGGGGAAGTATGTTCATACAGAAATTACAGCCTAAGATCACCTCTCCTACCACACTATAAAGGTAATGTTTATTACGGAGAACGCTAAGTCATCAGCTGTCTGAGCTAAATATCTCAGCACAGAGAAGCAGATCGACCTTAGGGAAAGAGGGATAGAGTGAAGGAAAAGCACCCCAAATTTTCAGGCCCTGGTCTTCATTTTTTATTTCCTTGCACTATACTTCCAGAAGACATCCAGGTCCACCATAGAAAAAAGACTAGAAGACATTTCCTCTGGAATATGGCCCACCACCACTCCTCTCAAACACTAAATGATAAACTTTAAAAACACAAACATATGAGGATCCCCCAGAACTCAGCATTAGAGGGGATAGCATTAATATCCTGTTTAGAACTGAGCGTTCAGTCTCTGCTTCTTTACTATCAGTGCCTGAGCACCTGTGAATTTTACATCTCCCATTATTCACCAAAGAGTCCACATGGTAGAACTCATGGCTCCAGCTGCATATCTAGCAGAGGATGGCCTAGTCCGTCATCAATGGGAGGGAGAGGTCCTTGGCCCTGTGAAGGCACTATGCCCCAGTGTAGGGGAATGCCAGGGCCAGGAAGCAGAAGTGGGTGGGTTGGTGAGCAGGGGGAGGGGGAGGGGATAGAGGGGTTTTTGAGGGGAAACCGGGAAAATTGATAACATTTGAAATGTAAATAAAGAAAATATCTAATTTTAAAAAAGGAAAAGAAAAGGGAAGCTTCTCTGATTAAAGCTGAGATAGCACTTGTATAAGTATAAACATAAGTTTTAGAATGAAGTGTGGCACCATTTCAATCTTGTTAAACAATAGTACTAAGTTCTTTCCTAAGGTTATAACCTCCATGATTATAGATTTTTAGCTGCCTCAAATCCAATCAGTGAATGACAGGTTACCCTTGTAACAGTTGTCCCTAGTGTACCAGTGTGCACACCTTCCTTGGAAAGCTGGCATTGCAATTAGTAAGGTACACAGATGGGTTATACTTTTGATGACTTTCCCCCCTAGGCAGCTTGCATTATGTCTCTGGCACTGTGAAAGTTAGTCAGATCAAGGAGGACACCTCAAGTTCAGATCTTCGTTTGATTTCTCTATAATTTACAGCCAATGTGTGTGGTGTCTTCTGGCGTAGGGGCTTTTCATGAAGTTCTGGTGGTAATCAAGATGAATGAAAAAAGCCTTTATTATTGAAGGGGGCACATTTCCTTATGCCTCTCTGACCAACAAGAAGATACCCCATGTCTACTTCTGGGCTTTTTATGTAACATAGAATATCATCTAGAAGCAACATCATCCAACCATACAAAAATGCAGGATAACTCTCTCCATCTTTCTTTTTCCTTTTCAAGCAGGGTTTTTCTGTGTATCTCTGTACCCTGTAACTCATTCTGTTAGCCAGGCTGCCCTTGAACTCAAAGTCATACCTGCCTCTGACTCTTGAGTGCTAGGATAAAAGACATGTGCCTTGATACCTGGCATCTTCCTTCGTGTATGTGTATGTGCATAGATAGATAGATAGATAGATAGATAGATAGATAGATAGATAGATAGATATAGATATAGATATAGATATAGATATAGATATAGATATAGATATAGATATAGATATAGATATATTGGAAACATAAAAGATTTGCAGGGCCCCTCCCCAGGGTTACAGAAGCAGTGAATCACTGCTAAGGGAGGAGACTGGCCAACTGAGCTATGTAGATAAAACTCTGACTTAAAGAGCTGCCATCAAGTTATGTAGAGAACCCAATTCCAAGCCACATAGTCACCAAATTTAGAACACTGGGAATAAGGAAAATATTTCAAAATATTCCTAAGAGAGAAATCAAGGAAACCTTCCCAGAAGGATTCCTAGAATTCTCATCAATACTGGAAACTGAAAGAATTGCCAATGCAAAAAAAAAAAAAAAAAAAAAAAAAAAAAAAAAAAAAAAAAAAAAAAAAAAAAAAAAAAAAAAAAAAAAAAAAAAAAAAAAAAAAAAAAAAAAANCTGTGGAAGAAAAATACATTTCTTACTTAGAAGTTTACATTTACCAACCTCAGAAAGGAGTGTGGTTATTGCAGAGACATGTCTAGAGAAATATGCCAATGAGTGGGGATTTTATGGAGACACTTCTAGATACATCTATCAACCTTAGGACTAAGTAGGGATACTGTGGAGATATTTCTAGACATGTAAGTTCCGTGAGTTTTATTTACAATGTTTCTTTCCTCAGGAAGTTGCTGGAGGTCATGTGTTACCAAAAAGCAAGCCAAGGAATCAGATTTAGTATCAATAGTATCTCAGAGTGACAACTGGGAGTGGATTGGTAGATCACTCAAAAAGTCTCTGAGGACAGAAGATGAAACTGCCTAACATAAACATCTATCCTTGAAGAAATGAGAAAACTGAAGGAAATTCTCTATGTGCCTGGGCTTATTCAAAGGAAATGGACACAAAGTGCGCAAGAAACATGAAATGAATAAACTGTATTGTCTTAGAAAGTGACTAAGTGAAATGTAACAAGAAGACAAATACAACGTCCAGAGTAGCTGAGTAAGAAAATGAATTGTGTGTGTCACATGACTCAGATATACATATGTTTATGTAACCATACAGTGCTATATTAATTACCACAATGTAAACATTGCATAACGAATGGTAGTAAGTCCACTTCTTATTAACATTATGGGGAGATCATAGATAAAAAGTGTGCAGGTACCTGGGGATGGAGATTTTAGTCTTTGTCTATTGTAGAAAGCCATTATGATATGCTGAAAGGTGGTATAAAAAAAGTCATTTTGTCTGCTGTTGTGGTTTATACCTATAATCCCAGCACTTAGAAGCTCAGACTAAAGGGTGTTTATGAGTTTAAGGCCATACACATACATATAGACATACACATAAATATAAGCACACATAGATACATACACACATATACATACACACATACATACACAGACATATACACATACACATGGATGCATACATACATGCACAGGCACATACATACATGCACACAACAATACAGCAATACACACATGTATACATTGACATATACATAGAGATAAATACACATACATATGTAAGTACAAAATAATACATATACCCACAGACACGTATGCAGATACACAAGGATACATATACACAGAGATTCATTCACAGATATATGCACATAAAAGCACGTACTTACACCTATGCACACACACAAATACATGCGTGCGCGCGTGCACATACACACACACAGACATCACCCTGTTGCAAATATGAAGAGCTCAATAACGTCCTTTGTTATTCATCACAACTTCATAATAAGTCTTCTGCTGCATCTATCCCAATGATAAGGAAACAGAGTCACAGGGAAGCTATCCTGGCAAGTGGTACACATGCAGTAATCAGCCAGCAGTTCATGCCAAGTAACCATGGAAGGAGTCTATTCGAAAGCTGAGCTGCTAGCTGTCAGCTCAAACACTGTGTCCTAACAGGATACACAATTAACCACTTGCTGCAATCAGATGACTGTGTATGACAGATAGGCATTCAGAATTCTTGTGTTAGAATGAAATACAGTCCCTTAGAGACTGAGTTCAGTGCTTACTTACAAAGCACAGCTCTGAGGCAAAGCTTGTTAGATATGAAATTGGCCCTGGCAAGTTGCTTTTAGTTGCCATAGCTGGCCTTGATCTCAGCTCCCCTGTGTCTGTTGTGGTCAGAATGTGTGCCATATGTGTCCTGTCAGAGAGCACATATATTTTCCCATTTTTCAAAGAGGAAAATTAAGTCCTAGTAGATTATATTCTATCATCAAGGTAAGACCCAGAATCACATCAGCAATACTTCATTCTCATTTTCACTAATTGAGAGCCAGCATAAGTGAGAACTCTTAGTGACTAACATTTATCCAGTATTTGGAGAACTGGGAGGACCATAATTAGCACTAGCCATGAAGACTTACTATACAACAGCAGAGGAATGATTTGAGCAGGTGACATTCCAAGGACATTTTTAAATAAATGATGAACCTTTAAAGTAATGGAGCCCATATTTATCCTGCTGCTCAAATAGATTGCTGGGATGTGGTTTATGATATTAAAATAGTGATAAATATATATTTAATTTCCATCCATCTCTACGAGGAACTATAATATAAAGTTTAATCAGCATTTTCCCTAACATTTGAAAGGCAATTATAAGATGATATTAACATCCATCTTACATGGCTCCTTAAAACGCTTGATTGTTTAGCATTTAAGTAAGCAGGCTTACCTAAAACATCATCAAAGAGGCCTAGAGAAGAAATCACCTACTTATCACGACAGGTCCAAAAACAAGTCTCTCATTATCTGTCATCTTGAGGAGTGTACAATATCACTACAATAGTAAAAAATCAACCATCAGATATCTCAAATAAAAGCAGATTATCTTCAATAAATACATTTTTTTATTTAAACCTCTTAGTCACTTCAACAACTTAATTAAAGGAGCAACAGGATATGAGAGGAGAGCCAATGAAATAGCTTTTACCACAAGAAATGAGAGTTAAGATAGAATTCTATTCGTAAAATTTATTGCAGCCTAACCTGAACTTTAATAAAAATTTTCATGCTTACTTTTCTTTATCAATATTCTATATCCTTGAGTTATATATCAGGAGCTAGCTGGACAAAGCAAGAAGTTAGGTCTACTGGACATATTCCTTATTTTTCCAAGTAGCCATGCTAAAGAAATGAGAATTATTTTCCTCTGTAACTTACCACTTTTATACTTTTGATATTCTTGCCTAGTTGCATCCTTCATGGCCCTTACTTCATTATTCCCCACTACTAATTCCTTAGTCATATCTACATTATTTTCCATTCTATTTCCTCCTAACTTTATCTTATCTGCCTGAGTTCAGAGTAGAAATAAGTGAGGCCTCAATATTTCTCTGGAATTTACATCCTTCAGACTTCCATCAAAAGCTTTTTTCCACATATATTCCTTCCTCTAAGCTTAGTTGATATTAAATTGAACACAAGCTGTGTGACACTGATTTTTGGTTTCCTACAGGATCCCCAGTGTCTAATACATCTTGATATCTGGTAGATGTTAGCAAACACTTGTTGGATATCATAATTTATATAGACAGTTCTTACTCTACACTTAACAAGCCCATGAACACTCATATTAAGTTTTGAAAGCTCTGGTTCCAATCATAGTGATTGCAACCCTCTGGGACCAGGATCGATGCTCAGTGGTTAAAGGTACTTGAGGCACAAACATAAGAACTTGAGTTCATATGCTCAGCACCTACAAGAAAGACCCAGAATATGTTATATGTGCCTGCTGTCCCAGTGCTGTGCGGAGGAAACAAAAGAGGATCTCTGGGCTATCCCAGTCATAAGCCTAATTCCAGATTCAGTAAGAGACCCTGTTTCAAAGGAGTAAGATGAGAGTCTTGCTTTACTTTTGCATCTATGAATTCTCACAGGTATGTATATCATGCAAATTTAGTATACACACATACTTCACACACACACACACACACACACACACACACACACACACATAAATGAAAAATTCCCAACATTATTTTAAATTCTGTTCTAACCATGCCCCCTCCAAGAAGTACTGTTGATACTCCTATGTAAAACTCATATCTTGTAAGTTTATATAGGATTGGTGTGACATTTCTTATGGATAACTGGACAAACATCTATTTACTCCAAATAGGGCCTTAACAAAAGATATAATACATGATTCCACCAAAGTCTAGTTAGGTGAGTCAGTGAGTTTCTTGGTGTAGTATACAGTAGTGTGGTTGAGGAATCCCTAGAGGGAGAATAACGGACTCAAAGGCAGCTGTAAGTCTGATGACGGGTGCTGATGCATCTCTGGGACCCCCTAAACAACTTCATTTAGTCCTACAGGGGTCTTGCTACACACAAACTATTTACTATTTATGTAACCTCTTGGGAGGGCATGCTGTAAATCTTGTAACTGAGTTTCCTAAGTCTTGTACATTTTTGAGTTTCCTGAATCTGCTACATTTCATTAGCTTCCTAAATCTTATGAGCTCACTTCCCTCCTCTAGAAGGCAAAATATTCAATCTGCAGGCAACAGCTACAAAGCAAGTACTCTGACTTTTTAAATATATACTTCTGTTACAGGAAAATGTACAAAATTTAAATTTCTCATTGCAACCATTTTATGATTTTATTGCATTTATTTATGTGCATATTGGACAGACAGAGAGACAGTCAGAGAACACAGCCATGCCACAATGAGTGTAGACAGGTCAGAGGACAATTACATGAGTTGGTTCTCTCCTTCCACCACATGGGTCCTGGGTATCAGACATATCATCAGGCTTTTCAACAGTTGCTTTGACTTGCTGAGCCCCATCATAACCATTTACAATTTATGATGTAGTATATTTTAGTATATTCATATCCACCATCACTACCAAATTACTTTCATTATTTGCCAGTGACATTCCCACTGGCCAATGAAAAGCACCATGCTACTTTCTGTCTCTTCCTCACATAAATGGAATAAAACTATATTGGTCTTTTGCATCTGAATTATCACACTTAACAGAATGTTGTCAGTATTCGTCAGTGCTGTGTAGAACATGAGAGAATTTTACCTTCTCCAGACTATGTCACATTCTACAGGTAGTGCATGTTGTGTCCCATTTACCCATTCATCCTTTAATAGACATTTCAGCTTTCCTTAATGAGGAGTAGAGTTATGGAGACATTTATACATGCTAAACATCTAAAAAGTAAAGAAGCTATTATTTTATGAGGAAAGTATTTTTTCCTCTCAATTTTTTATTAGATATTTTCTCAATTTACATTTCAAATGCTATCCCCAAAGTTCCCTCTCCCATTCCCCCCCCCCACCCTGCTCCCCTGCCCACCCACTCCCACTTCTTGGCCCTGGCATTCCCTGTATTGGGGCATATAAAGGTTGCAATACCAAGGGGCCTCTCTTCCCAGTGATGGCCAACTAGGCCATCTTCTGCTACATATGGAGCTAGAAACACGAGTTCTGGGGGTTCTGATTAGTTCATAATGTTGTTCCTCTTATACGGTTGCAGACCCCTTCAGCTCCTGGGGTTCTATCTCTAGCTTCTCCATTGTGGGCCCTGTGTTCCATCATATAGATGAATGTGAGCATCCACTTCTCTACGAGACAGCTATATCAGGGTCCCTTCAGTAAACGCTTGCTGTCCTACTCAATAGTGTCTGAGTTAAGTGACTGATTATGGGATGGATCCCCCGGTGGGGTATTCTCTGGATGGCCCATCCTTTCCTCTTAGCTCTAAACTTTGTTTCTGTAACTCCTTTCATGGGTATTTTGTTTCCTATTCAAAGGAGGAATGAAGTATCCACACGCTGGTCATCCTTCTTGATTTTGTTGTGTTTTGCAAATTGTATCTTGGGTATTCTAAGTTTCTGGGCTAATATCTACTTATCAGTGAGCACATATCCAATGACTTCTTTTGTGATTGGGTTACTCACTCAAGATGATAGCCTCCAGATAAATCCATTTGTCCAAGAATTTCATAAATTCATTTTTTAATAGCAGAATAGTACTCCATTATGTAAATGTACCACATTTTCTGTATCCATTCCTCTGTTGAGGGATATCTGGGTTCTTTCCAGCTTCTGGCTATTAAGCTATTATGAATAAGGCTGCTATGAACATAGTGGAGCATGTGTTCTTTTTACCAGTTGGAACATCTTCTGGGTATATGCCCAGGAGAGGTATTGCTAGATCCTCCGGTAATACTATGTCTAATTTTCTGAGAAAATGCCAGACTGACTTCCAGAGTGGTTGTACAAGCTTGCAATCCCACCAGCAATGGAGGAGTGTTCCTCTTTCTCCACATCCTCCCAGGCATCTGCTGTCACCTGAATTTTTGATCTTAGCCATTTTGACTGGTGTGAGGTGGAATCTCAGTGTTGTTTTGATTTGCATTTACCTGATGATTAAGGATGTTGAACATTTTTTCATGTGTTTCTCAGCCATTCAGAGTTCCTTAGATGAGAATTTTTTGTTTAGCTCTGTACACCATGTTTTAATGGGGTTATTTGTTTTTATGGAATCCAGCTTCTTGAGCTCTTTATAGTTGTTGGATATTAATCCCCTATCAGATTTAGAATTGGTAAAAATCCTTTCCCAATTTGTTGGTGTCCTTTTTGTCTTGCTGACAGTGTCTTTTGCCTTACAGAAGCTTTGAAATTTTATGAGGTCCCATTTGTCAATTCTTGATCTTACTGCACAGGCCATTACTGTTCTGTTTAGGAATTTTTCCCCTGTTCCCATATCTTCGAGGGTTTTCCCCACTTTCTCTTCTATAAATTTCAGTTTTATGTGGTTTTATGTGGAGGTCTTTGATCCACTTAGACTTAAGCTTTGTGCAAGGAGATAAGAATGGATCAGTTCACATTATTCTGCATGATAACAGCCAGTTGTGCCAGCACCATTTGTTGAAAATGCTGTCCTTTTTCCACTGGATGGTTTTAGCTCCCTTGAAAAGATCAAGTGACCATAGGTGTGTGGATTCATTTCTGAGTCTTCAATTCTATTCCATTGATCTACCTGTCTGTCACTGTACCAGTACCATGCAGTTTTTATCACAATAGCTCTGTAGTACAGCTTAATGTCAGGCATGGTGATTCCCCCAGAGGTTCTTTTATTGTTGAGAATAGTTTTTGCTATCCTAGGTTTTTTATTATTCCAGATGAATTTGCAAATTGCCCTTTCTATCTCAGTGGAGAATTGAGTTGGAATTTTGATGGGGATTGCGTTGAATTTGTAGATTGCTTTCCGCAGGTTAGCCATTTTGACTATATTAATTCTTCCAATCCATGAGCATGGGAGATCTTTCCATCTTCTGAGATCTTCTATTTCTTTCTTCAGGGACTTGAAGTTCTTGTCATACAGATCTTTTACTTCCTTAGTTAAAGTCACAACAAGGTATTTTATATTATTTGTGACTATTGTGAAGGGTGTTGTTTCCCTAATTTCTTTCTCAGCCCTTTTATCCTTTGTGTAGAGAAAAACTATTGATTTGTTTGAGTTAATTTAATATCCAGCTACTGCACTGAAGCTGTTTATCAGGTTTAGGAGTTCTCTGGTGGAAATTTGGGGTTCCCGAATATATACTATCATATCACCTGCAAACAGTGATATTTTAACTTCTTCCTTTCCAATTTGTATCCCCTTGATCTCATTTCATTGTCAAATTGCTCTGGGTAGGACTTCAAGTACTATATTGAATAGGTAGGGAGAAAGTGGGCAGCCTTGTCTAGTCCCTGATTTTAATGGGATTGCTTCAAGTTTCTCTCCATTCACTTTGATGTTGGCTACTGGTTTGCTGTATATTGCTTTTATTATGTTTATGTATGGGCCTTGAATTCCTGATTTTTCCAAGACTTTTATCATGAAAGGGTGTTGGATCTTGTCAAATGCTTTCTCAGCATCTAATGAGATGATCATGTGGCTTTTGTCTTTGAGTTTGTTTATATAGTGGATTACATTGATGGATTTCCCTATATTAAACCATCCCTGCATTCCTGGGATGAAGCCTACTTGGTCATGATGGATGAGTTTTGATGTGTTCTTGGATGTGGTTTGTGAGGATTTTATTGAGTATTTTTGCATTGATATTCATGAGGGATATTGGTCTGAAGTTCTCTCTCTTTGTTGCATCTTTGTGTGGTTTAGGTATCAGAGTAATTGTGGCTTCATAGAATGAGTTGTGTAGAGTACCTTCTGTTTATATGTTGTGGAATAGTTTGAGGAGAGTTGGAATTAGGTCTTCCTTGAAGGTCTGATATAACTCTGCACTAAACCCATCTGGTCCTGGTCTTTTTTTGGTTGGGAGACTATTGATGACTGCTTCTATTTCTTTAGGGGAAATGGGACTATTTAGATTGTTGATCTGATCCTGGCTTAACTTTGGTACCTGGTATCTGTTTAGGAAATTGTCCATTTCATCCAGGTTTTCTAGCTTTGTTGAGTATAGCCTTTTATAGTAGGATCTGATGATGTTTTGGATTTCCTTAGGTTCCATTGTTATGTCTCTTTTTTCATTTCTGATTTTGTTAATTAAGATTCTGTCCCTGTGCCCTCTAGTGAGTCTGGCTAAGGTTTTATCTATCTTGTTGATTTTCTCAAAGAACCAGCTCCTGGTTTGGTTGATTCTTTTAATAGTTCTTTTTGTTTCTACTTGGTTGATTTCGGCCCTAAGTTTGATTATTTCCTGCCTTCTACTCCTCTTGGGTGAATTTGCTTCCTTTAGTTCTAGAGCTTCTAGGTGTGCTGTCAAGATACTAGTGTATGCTCTCTCTAGTTTCTTTTTGGAGGCACTCAGGGCAATGAGTTTTCCTCTTAAAATTGCCTTCATTGTGTCCCATAGGTTTGGGTATGTTGTGGCTTCATTTTCATTAAACTCTAGAAAGTCTTTAATTTATTAATTTATTAATTTATTTCATCCTTGACAAAGGAATCATTGAGTAGAGTGTTGTTCAGTTTCCATGAGAATGTTCGCTTTCTATTATTTATGTTGTTATTGAAGATCAGCCTTAGACCATGGTGGTCAGATAAGATGCATTGGATAATTTCAATATTTTTGTTGTGAAGGCCTGTTTTGTGATCAATTATATGGTCAATTTTGGAAGAGGTACCATGTGGTACTGAGAAGAAGGTATATCCTTTTGTTTTAGGATAAAATGTTCTCTAGATATCTGTTAAATCCATTTGTTTCATGACTTGTGTTAGTGTCCATGTGTCTCTGTTTAGTTTCTGTTTCCAGGATCTGTCCATTGGTGAGAGTGGGGAGTTGAATTCTCCCACTATTATTGTGTGAGGTGCAATGTGTGCATTGAGCTTTACTACAGTTTCTTTAATGAATGTGGCTGCCCTTGTATTCGGAGCATAGATATTCAGAATTGAGAGTTCATTTTGGTTGATTTTACCTTTGATGAGTATGAAGTGCCCTCTTTGTCTTATTTTATATCTTTGGGTTGAAAGTCAATTTTATCCAATATTAGAATGGCTACTCCAGCTTTTTTCTTCAGACTATTTGCTTGGAAAATTGTTTTCCAGCCTTTCACCCTAAGGTAGTGTCTGTCTTTTCCCTAAGGTGCGTTCCTGTAAGCAGCAAAATGTTGGGTCCTCGTTGTGTAGCCAGTCTATTAGTCTATGTCTTTTTATTAGGGGAATTGAGTCCATTGATGTTAAGAGAAATTAAAGAAAAGTAGTTGTTGCTTCCTGTTATTTTTGTTGTTAAAGTTGGGATTCTGTTCTTGGAGCTGTCTTCTTTTAGGATTGTTGAAGGATTACTTTTTAGTTTTTTCTAGGGTGTAGTTTCTGTCCTTGTTTTGGTGGTTTCCATTTATTATCCTTTGAAGGGCTGGATTCGTGGAAAGATATTGTGTGAATTTGGTTTTATCATGGAATACTTTGATTTCTCCATCTATGTTAATTGAGAGTTTTGCTGGATATAGTAACCTGGGTTGGCATTTGTGTTCTTTTAGGGTCTGTATAACATCTGTCCAGGATCTTCTGGCTTTCATAGTCTCAGGTGAGAAGTCTGGTGTAATTCTAGTAGGCCTGCCTTTATATGTTATTTGACTTTTTTCCCTTACTGCTTTCAATATTTTGTCTTTATTTAGTGCATTTGTTGTTCTGATTATTATGTGTCAGGAGGAATTTCTTTTCTGGTCCAGTCTATTTGGAGTTCTGTAGGCTTCTTGTATGTTCATGGGCATCTCTTTCTTTAGGTTTGGGAAGTTTTCTTCTATTATTTTGTTGAAGATATTTGTTGGCCCTTTAAGTTGAAAATCTTCTTTTTCATCTACTCCTATTATCCGTAGGTTTGGTCTTCTCATTGCTTCCTGGATTTCCTGCATGTTTTGGGTTAGGATCTTTTTGCATTTTGCATTTTCTTTGATTGTTGTGCCCATGTACTCTATGGAATCTTCTGCACCTGAGATTCTCTCTTCCATCTCTTGCATTCTGTTGCTGATGCTCACATCTATGGTACCTAATTTCTTTCCTAGTGTTTCTATCTCCAAAGTTATCTAACTTTGCGTTTTCTTTATTGTTTCTATTTCCTTTTTTAGGTCCTGGATGGTTTTGTTCAATTTCATTACTTGTTTGGTTGTGTTTTCCTATAGTTCTTTAAGGGATTTTGTTTCCTCTTTAAGGACTTTTACCTCTTTAGCAGTGTTCTCCTGAATTCCTTTAAGTGAGTTATTAATGTCCTTCCTGATATCGTCTTCCAGCACCATGAGATATGATTTTAAATCTCAGTCTTCCTTTTCGGGTGTGTTGGGGTATCCAGGACTGGCTGAAGTGGGAGTGCTGGGTTCTGAAGAAGGTGAGTGGTCTTGGTTTCTGTTATTAAGATTCTTAGGTTTACCTTTCGCCATCTGGTAATCTCTGGAGTTGGTTGTTATAGTTGTCTCAGGTTGGAGCTTGTTCCTCCTATGATTCTGGGCCTCTGTCAGCTGTCCTGGGAGCCCAGCTCTCTCCTGAATCCCAGTGGTTGGAGTAGTCCCTACAGGTGAGCTCTCCTCTTGCAGGGAAGGTACATGGAGTTTCGGTGTTCAGACCTGCCTCTTGGGTAAAGTTGAAGGCCCTATATAGGGCCTGTCCTAGAAGATGTGTTGCCTCTGCGGTCTGCACACTCACCTGCACAGACTGCTCTCTGAGGGATTCAGGATCCAAGTTGGCTCCCTCACAAGCTCAGACAGGCAAAACCCTCCTGGTCAGACACCTCTCCTCAGGCCTGGAAGGTGCCCAGATGTCTGGAGCCTGAAACTGGGTCTGTCCCAGAAGCTGTGTTGCTTCTGCCTGTCCCAGAAGCTGTGTCGTTTTTTGCAGTCCGCACTTTCACCTGCACAGACTGGTCTCTGTGGGACCCTTTGCAGTCTGATAGCTGACCTCTGCAGACTGGTCTCTGAGAGACCTGGGACCCAAGATGGCTCTCTCACAAGTTCTGGCAGGGAAAGCCCTCCCAGGCAGAGACCTCTCCTCAGGCAGGGAGGGTGCCCGGATGTCTAAAGCCCAAAGCTGGGTGTGTCCCAAAAGGTGCGCTGCTCAACAGTTTGCTCACTCACCCTTTGCAGTCTGTGAGCTCTATGAGGAAAGTATTAAATGAAGAAAATCTTGAGGTGCTGCATACACAGGAGGTAAAGATGACAAATTAAGTCCAGTTCTCCTATGAGCCTAACTAAGCTTGGAAATGTCTTGATTCCAAGCAAGAAAAAAAGAAGAAAAATCTGAGATGCATTTAGGGCACTCAGGTAGTGCAAATCAGCTTCTCTTAAACTCCTGACATTTAAAAGATAACTGCATGATAACTTTACACCTATTCTTAACAAAAATGACATTATCTTGTCATGAAAATTGCCAGGGCAGAATTTACATACAAAGACATACAAAGTGGGTTTTACTGTTCCATGTCAGGCCTGAAGCTCTCAAGGTAATTCCATCCACACTGTGTGCCCTTGAGGAAATATCTGTTCCCTATGTTTGCATTACAGGCATATGAGATGGCTGAATCATTAGGAAAAACACCCAAAGCCAGAGATCCCCAGAGACTACCTTGGAAACCAGATGACAGTAACTGGGAAGTGTAGCAAGAACTCACCTCTGGGGCTCCCTGCACTCCCTTCTACAGGCCAGCACTCAGTTCACAAAATGAAAGAGGACAGCACAGAGGTGTTGGTGCTCCAGGGAGGGCTCTGCAGGGTTACCTTTGAGACTTTTCTTTTTGAGTCTAGCTTTAGAGGGACTCAGGCAGTTCCCTGGGGTTAGGAACTTTGTTTCACAGCCTCAAAGCCCACAGGGGAGCAGATAAGGGATGTAAAGACTTCTGCAACAAAGGCCAGGGATGGCTGCTCTGTGGTGCGTGCTAGCCATGAAGGCAGTAGTCAATAGAGTAGTAAGTTAGCCTTCAGCAGCCTCAACTTTTATCTCTGGATCCAGAACTTGCAGCATGGGTAGCAGTGGATCTGCTCTGATCTGTTTGATCTCTTTGAGTTTATAGATCCCTTCTCCTTCCAGGTTTCTTGACTGACAACCACAAACTGAGTGATACTCAGTCTGAAATTGAAAGAGGAAGATAAAGGGCAAGCTTATTATGGTTAGTAATTTCAACCAAATTAGTGGACATCATTTTTTTTCAAAAGCAATCTCAAATTCTGAGGTGGGGTATAATGCTAGATTGACATAGACCACTCCAGATCTAGAATCCCTTCCACTCAAGGGATTGGAATGTTTAGAATTGCTGCTATAATGCAAGAGATTTAAAGTGAAGAGAGTCCCTAATCTGCCTTTGAATGTTGCCTAGAAAGTTTGCATTACAGTGGTATTGGACTTGCAGCACTTATGGCCCTCCATGCAGTTACAAGTGAGATTAACAGTGGATTTCAGCAAAGAAAAGGAGACTTGTTCTCCCACTCAAGACCGTGAATCACACTTTCACCTCCAGTATCCCTCCTTTCATCTGCTAGTGGCTCAGTAGACAAGACATCTATCTCTCAGTAATTAACCCTCCTTTTCCTTTTCTTTTCTACAGCAACATTCTTTACTCAATGGCTATCAAACGGAGAGTGAAGGGTCAGGTGCAATAATGAAGCACCATATTCATAAATGTTTACCCTTGCATGTGGGTTCCAATATTTTAATTTGAATACTACTTTGCTAAAGAATGATGTAGCCACAGAGGGACAATGTCACATGATCTATGTGATAAGTATTGTGGTTGAGAATGGTAAGCACCACACTCTTTTATTAATGCATTGGGTACATATATTTATGTGAGTGTGTAGTAAGTATATGTACAGGTAATAATGTCTATGAATGCTGAGAAGCCATTAGATACTCTGATCTATCATTCTGACTTGTTCTTTTAAGATAGTTTCTCTAACTGAAATTGGAGCCAGGCTGGCAGTCAGTAAACTCAAGCAAACATCTTCTCTCTTCTCCCACAGTACTAGGATTTAATGGGCTTGATGGCAGCGCCCAGTTTTATGAGTGCATCCTCCGAGTTTGAACTAAGGTCCTCACGTTTGCACAGAAAACACTTTTAACGCAGTGAGCCATCTCCCCAGCCCCTAGCTCTTTATCCTCTGACCTAATCAGGACTTTCTCACTTTGATGCATTTACTGTATTCACTTATTTATAAAGTGAGCTAAAGGCAACACAGAGAAACTGGGACACAGGCAGAGAAAAGGGACCAGTAACATGGCCAGCCTGAGATGATGACAGAAACTGAAATGGGATCCGATAACGTGGTGTCACACCCTATGCACAAACCCTGCCTCAGCTAAGCATATCCTTATGCTGTTCATGTTCTGTTTTCCAGAGTGGGAAGTAATAGTCTTCAACTGAGTGATGACTGTGGTCAGTTGATTATAACTCAACTGTGACAAGAGTGATGTGACAGTATTGCTGAGACTGTATGCAAATGCAGCCAAAAAATCAATTAGCAATGACTGCTACAGCAGCCACTAGAGAGATGGGGCAGCACTTAGCCTAGGCATTGGCCCTTTCAGTTCCTTCAGCTACCTTCTTCGACTAGTAGAAATCCTGTTCTGGACCTTGAGTCTGCCTTCACCTCAGCCTCACAGTGACCTTTCCAGAAACACTGGAGTAAATCCTTCTGGAAGGTAGCCAGGCCAAAATGAGACCATAAAGCCACCTGAACAAGCAGCGAGACTGTGGAGGAATATTAAAGGCTGTGACTCCCCTTCAGTGCCCTTCAGATGAATCAGGAGAAGCATGTCTGAGCTAGTGCCACATAACATGTAAATTGTCTCTCTGTGGACAGTAGGGTCTGAATTCTAATAAGTTTTACCTATCCCTATGAGCATATTCAGAAGAAGTGGGCATGAGAAGATGGCTCAGTGAGTGAAGTGCTTACTGCATAGGTATGAGGACTTGCGTCGGCTACTCATCACCCAAGCAAAATGGTGGGAAGGGCAGCCTGTGCCTTAGATTCCCATGCTGGGGAAACAGAAATAAGAGAATCTCCAGAGCCTGCTGGCTAGACAGGCTACCCCAAAAGACAAGTTCCAGGTTCAGTGTATTTTTGAGACCTGGTCTCAAAACTAAGATGGATAATGATAAAATAAGACACACAGAATCAGCCCCTGGCCTTCATACATATACTCATGGGTGCATGCCTGCATGCACAGGTTCACACACATGAACATATGTGCATACATACATACAATGTCCATGTACACAAATCCAAACATAAAGGAAACTTTTTGTTTGTTTTTGTTTTGTTTTGTTTCTTTAAGACAATGTTTCTGTTTATCCCTGGCTGTTGTGGAACTCACCCTGTAGAACAGGCTGGCCTCAAACTCAGAAATCCACCTGCTCCTACCTCTGAATGCTGGGACTAAAGTTGTGGGCCACCACTGCCCAGGTAGGAAACCTTTAAATAAACAGAGAAGTTACATTTTCATCATCTCTAACATATCTGAACCTCTCTTCTCTTGGGCCCTTTCTTCCATTTGTTTTTAAATAGGCATCCACAAAGTCCCAGTGAATTGATCTTGATAAGGGATTGGATAAAAATCCCACAGGAAGCTTTTATACTCTATTAGAATTGTGAATGAGGCAGAAAACAAGGGTTAAAGTCCCAGTGTTATGAGAAAAGGTCTTAGAGGAATTACTTAATTGTGTTAGAAAGTGGAATCCAGGGAGATTAATACCCTCCTAGTTACAGTTGTTTGGGGAATTGAATTGTGTGTGTGTGTGTGTGTGTGTGTGTGTGTGTGTGTGTGTGTAAAGATGATAAGAATATATAGAACAATCCTGACCCTATAACCTATAAATAACCCATAGACATTCAGTCCATAACACTTATTGATAGATTGATAGGAATAGTACACACACACACACACACACACACACACACACCCCTGCTTAGGTAAATGGAGAAAGGGAGACAGAAAGACAGAGGATCCCAATATGACAAGAACCCAAAATTACTGAAGGGCAACAAATATCAACACACATTTTAACTTCCAAAATTCTACCCTGTGAGGATAAACAGAATCCAAAATTTTATATATGTATATCTTTTAAATGGATTGAAATCACTTTTAGTGTAATGAACAATACCATGTAGCCATGAGATGCTATTTGCCTGAGGGAAACACTGAACAATGTCATTGAACTACATACAGAATATCTATCACACTGTCAGCAGCCACAAAAGCTGCACAGGAAGCTCATGCTGGTGCGTGCTTCTGTTACTAGGTGGCCCCACATCACTGGCTCTCTTCTACATGATTATCACACATGCCACAAGTTATGTGCATCGGGCATTCCAGGTGAATCAATTCTATTCTTCTTGGTCCCACTCCTTTAGAACCACTCCTTTTAACCTCTCTTGATCATTCCACTTGGGTGGTGAAAGGAATCCACAAAAATGAAACTAGAGAAGTCCAGGCAAGCCCTGCAAAGACTCTTCCTTTCATGCTCCAGCCATATCAGGTTTAGGAAGAGAGAAGGGTGCACTAATATTTAGGTAAAGCTCTTTAGTTTTTTTCCATAAGGCTTGCTTGAGCTTTGAGTTCAATCATATGTTCCTCAGGCCCTTTCTTTACTCAGTACTTGCTCATCTTTGAATGACAAGGGAAAGCGGGGAGCTATGACTTCAGCTCCCAAACATCATGTTCAATCTACAGCCTACAATGTACATACGGTAGGTACAAAGAAGCTATGAATGTAGTCTAACCCAAAACTGTAAACTTACTTCCAACATTAAGAAATTTTTTTTCTGTAGCTCAATTACATGATTCCCAAGAGACAAAATTTGTAGACAATGGCTCGTCACAGTGTCAAGAAACTGGACACACCTAACAGAGGTTAGTTTGGAGAAAAGACTTGTTGGCTACCTTTTCCCTTGGTTGGTTACCCGTGAGTGTTTTTGCAAGTTAATTCGGTATGTAGACAACTTCCTTGGGAGGAGAGTACACTGTCAGGCGGTCAAATAGAATCAATTAACCAATGAAGTTATAATCATTCACAGGGGTTACCTAATTAGGGCTAAGAAATGAAGTCCAGAGCAGTTCCTTGGCATTGACCCTGATACAATTCCAAGAATAATAGAGTCTTAGAAATCAAACATAAGGCTAACTATTTAAGTCATGTGAACATTTACCCAATTAAGATCTTGTTGGATACACAGCTGTCATCAGCTCTGAAAACCCTGTTTGAAATGACAAAAGGAGGGAGGAAGGGAGTCCGTACAAAGTAGCTTCTGAGGCGGTCATTAGGCGGTGGACTCACTACAACACATGACAAGTCCCCACAGGCAGAAAGAAGCCTTTCCGAAATTTCCAGAAGAAGACTGCAGAATAAAGGAAATGTGTTGGTATTTGGTCCCATGAATGAATTTTATCACATTTTAACTCTGCCAATATCTTATATTTGTTCCTTCATATTTTGAGCTTTAAAATATTAATATTTGGTTACATGAATAATGCTTTTCATGTCTTCAACTGATCAAAAGTGTTTTGGAATTAAGTCTTTCAAGTCTTTACTTTCTGCATATTGAATAAGATGACTTATAGTAAGGCTGATCCTATTAAACTTGACATCTAGGAAAGGCTAAAGGCATGTGACTGAGTTGTCTGAAGTTGGCCCACTGTTTTACATGGCCTGTGATGGGTGAAATCTGAGGCAAGGTCCCCAAAGACTTTATCCCAGGATTGATTTTTGCTGCTGATATGCCTTTTCCTGTCACCATTACATAGCCTAACGATTCCTGGTCATTAGCACACCCTGTTGGGCAGATTTTCTACAGATTAATATGCAAGTGGGTTTTGGCCACAGAATAACTAAGAATTAAGAAAGGTAAATATTACCAAAAGTAAGTAACTTTTGCTCTCACAAAACAAAGTTTTGCTCTTGAAAACTGTTGACACCATTCATGCTACCTTCCTCAGAACCTGGTGCTGTGATTGGACCACAGCGGTGGGTGGATTGATGTCCCTCTCCCTCCTCTGGGAGTTCTGCTTGGCTACAGGAGTTGTTCACTTCAGTCTCTATATCCCACTCTGGTAGTAATCTCAGCTAGGTTCTCCTCATATCCTCTCCTGTCCCAGGCCTACACAGTAGTCACTAGAGATGCTCATTCCCTGCTGAATTCCATTCTCACTCACAGCCCCCTCCCACTCCCTCTCCCCACACATGATCACCATCCCTTTCCCCTTCCTTACCTCACCCCCTCTCCCATCCATTTCTCTCTCTATCCACTTCTGATGATTATTTAGTTTCCTCTTTGGAGTGAGATTTACATATCCTCCCTTTGGATCTCCTCATTACCCAGGTATTTTGGCTATATGGATTGTGGGATGGTTATCCTGCACTTTATGGCTATGTCCACCTATAAGTAAGCTCATACTATACTTGTCTTTCTGGATCTTGGTTGCCTCACCCAGAATGGTATTGCCAAGTTGCCTGCAAAATTCATGATGTCTTTCTTTATCCAGTCTTCAGTTTAAGGACATCTAGATTGTTTCCAGTTATGGTTATTATGAGTAAAGCTGCTGTAAACATAGTTGAACAAGTGTCCCTGTGGAATAGTGGGCATCTTTTGGGTATATGCCCAGTAGTGGTATAGCTGGACCTTGAGCTGGACCTTCTGTTTTCTGAGAAACTGCCAAATTTTCAAAGTGGTTGTACAAATTTGGACTCCCATAAGCAATGGAGGAGTGCTCCCTTGCTCTACATCCTCACCTTGAGTCTTTTGACCTTAGCCATTCTGATGGGTATAAGATGACATCTCAGGGTTGTTTTGATTTGCATTTCCCAGATCACTAAGGATGATGAACATGTCTTTAAGTGCTTCTCAGCCATTGGATATTCTTCTGTTGTGAATTCTATGTTTAGGTCTGTATCCCATTTTTTAATTGTGTTATTTTGATTGTTAGTGTCTAATTTACTGAGTTATTTTTAAAATTTGGATATTAGCTCTCTGTCAGATGTAAATGTTTACTATAAAAATTTACTTCCCACTCTCATTCAATCATTCCACGAAACTATAACAATCTTTCAGGGTTTTAAGTGAACTTAGAGAAATTAGTGTTGTTTTTAAACATTCTATAAGAGAGGGAAGAGAAGATGTTAGAGGAGGAAGAAGAGGAAAGGGAAAATGAAAGAGAGGGTATAAGAGAAGAGTGGAGGGGAGAGGATAGGATAAAAGAAGGAATGGAAAGAGGAGAGGAGATGACAGGGCAGGACAGGAGACTGGAGGGAAGGGGAGAGGAAGGAAGGCAATGGGAAAAGATGAGAAGGGAGTTCTTACTATATGTTCCAGGCTAGTCTGGAATCCATTCTATAACCTAGATTGGTCTTGAACTCTCAAGCCTTCTGCTTCTACCTCCTTAATTATTTTCAAAATAGTTTCTATTTTAAGATTTACTTAGTTTTATGTGTATAAGTGTTCTGCCTGCATGTCTGTCTGTATGCCATAGGTATAACTGAGAAGGCCAGAAAAGGGCTACAGATCCTCCAAACTAGACTCACAAACAGGTATTAACCTCCAAGTAGGTGCTGAGATCTTATCCCTAGTCATCTGCAAAGCAGCATGCTTTCTTAACCACTAAGCCATGTGCCTACCCCCTCTAAATATTTCCTTAAAGAGCTAATATAATATGGTCATTTAATCATTACATCTCACTAAAAGGGGGTGTGTTTCTCATTAAATTTATTTTTCTCCTTAGTTGCTTCTTAATTGGAGCCTCTTTTCCCCCGCTATAAATACATACTATATAAAAGTAAGAATGGGAGGACCCCAACTGACAAAAGAGTACAAACTAGAACAGAGGTGGAGAGGAAGAGGAGCAACCAAAACAGACTGTGTAAGAAATGTCATACCCAAAACTGATATTTTGTAATAAAAGCTAATGAAATGTTAAATTTTAATGAGTTGTTTTCTATCATGTTATAGCTGGAAAAAGAGTGTCTATATTAAAAATAAAAATCATATCAACTTGACAACTGAGGAAATAAGATTGGGAGAAAGAAAGCACTTGCTCACAGGCACACAGCTAATACATAAGGCAGACAAGATTGGACCTGCACTTAGACAACTACATAACCACTGCCTCATATCTCCTAGAAAAGCAAACACAGCTTCTAGGATCCAAGATGGAGACTGTAGATAATTCACTCAGACTTAAGTTTTCTATGAGTTTCCAAAATGAATAATCTAGACATAAGAGGAGTAAAACATTTGGGGACAAAAAAGGGAGACTCAGAATCTTCTAAAAATGCTTGTTTTATGCCTTCTTCCTGGTTTATTGCCCAATATCCCAACCTCATTCAATGAGAATACATTTGGATATCAATTCTGGAAGGTAAAATACAGACACACACACACATACACACACACACACACACACACACACCAAAAACCATGGACACACTCCCTGCAACTGACCTGACTGTTATAATTGCTTAAGTCTAAGTTGACAGAATGCTGTTTTATTTAGGGTTTCTACTGCTGTGAAGACACACCATGACTATGGCAACTCTTATAAGGAAAAACATTTAATTGGAGGTAGGTTACAATTTCAGAGGTATAGTCCATTATTGTCATGGCAGGAAGCATGGCAGGGTACAGGCAGATAGCGTGCTAGAGAAGGAACTGAGAGTTCTACATCTTGATCCACAGGCAGCAGAAGGAAACTGCTAGGTCTAACTTGAGCAAATGAGACCTTAAAGCCTGCCTCCATAGTTACACACTTCTTCCAACAAGGCCACATATCCTAATAATGCCACTGCCAATGGGCTAAGCATTCACACACATGAGCCTATGGGGCGGAGGGCATTCCTGTTCAAACCACCACATTCCATTTCCTGGCTTCCATAGGCCTGTGCCATAATATACTGCAAAATGCATTCAGCCCAACCTCGAAAGTTCCCATTGTCTTTAAAAATCTTAAATTTATTTAGAAGTCCAAAGTTCAAAGTCTCTTCTGAGATTCATCCAGTCTTTTAACAGCAATCCCCTATAAAATCAAAAATCAAAATGTAGATCACACACTTCCTACATAAACTGCACAGAATATCTGTTATCATTCCAAACCTTAGGGAGGGAGCATAGTGAGGAGATACTGAAAAAAAAAAAAAAGAAAGAAAGAAAAGGAGGTAGGAAGAAAGGAAGAAGGAAGGAAGGAAGGAAGGAAGGAAGGAAGGAAAGAAAGAAAGAAAGAAAGAAAGAAAGAAAGAAAGAAAGAAAGAAAGAAAGAAAGACCAAAACATGCTGCATAAACTTCAAGCTCCACATCCCCATGTCTGATATCAAACAGCTCTTCAAATATCCAACTCTTTTCAGCTCTGCTGACTGCAACACACTTGTTTTGAGCTGGTTCCACTTCCTGTTAGCAGTGTTCCTTTGGCAGGTATCATGGCATCTCTGACCTCTTGCGGTCTCCAAGGCAAACCAGGCTTCACCTTCACAGCGTCACACGATGGCCTCTCGATGCCTCTCTATTCAGGTACATGCCTCACACATGCCTGACCTCAGCAGCTTTCCTTAGTCACAGAGAGTCTGTAACCCCTGTCTTCTTGTCTTGACTCTAAAACTAGAGCTGTGTTGGCAAAGCTGCCAGGTTCTGCTGCTTGCTGGGATAGACCATTGCCCCTTTCATTCACTTGCATCTTTTCCAGCTTTCTGTCTATGATTGCTTCCTTCATTATCTAAGCTCTTAAACTTAGAGATCTGCCAGTATCTACCTTCTGAGTGTTGTGATTAAAGGAATACCTCACTCATCATTCCTGGACCTAAGCTGTTCTTTAATTCCTTTTTATAAATTGAAAGCTTGGCTGCTTGGGATCTTGCCCTGAGGTCACCACTCCCATTATTCCTTTTTTTTTTTTTTTCCTTTTTTAAGTACTTTCATTTATTAAGGTGTTCTGTGGGTGTGTCTCTGAGGGATCATACTGATGTGGTTTTTTGTTTGTTTTTGTTTTGTTTTATATATATATTTTTTCTTTATTTATTTATATTTCAAATGATATCCCATTTCCTAGTTTTTCCTCCAAAAAACTCCTATCCCCTATCCCTCCCCCTGCTCACCAACCAACCCACTCCTGCTTCCTGGCCCTGGTATTCCCCTACACTGGGGCATAGAACCTTCACAGGATTAAGGGCCTCTCCTCCCACTGATGACCAACTAGGCCATCCTCTGCTACATATGCAGCTAGAGTCATGAGTCCTACCATGTGTTTTCTTTGGTTGGTGTAATAGTCCCAGGAAACTCTGGAGGTACTGGTTAGTTCATATTGTTCATATCCTATGGGGCTACAAACCCCTTCAGCTCCTTGGGTCCTTGGATCCATCCCATATACAACCACCAAACCCAGACACTATTGTGGATGCCAACAAGAGCTTGCTGACAGCAGCCTGATATAGCTGTCTCCTGAGAGGCTCTGCCAGTGCCTAACAAATACAGAAGTGGATGCTCACAGCCACCCATTATTCCACTTTTAAACCATCTCCTTCAATACAGGACTTAGGTCCGTTCCACTTCCTGGTAATTGTTTTCTCCTCAAATTGCACATTTTCTACTTTTCCTTGTTCAGTGTCCTCCTTTTCATTATCGATCTTGATAAGAGAGAACACTAATAACTGCATGACAGAGTCTACACTAGGCTATTTTGAGATTTCTTCTGCCAATGGAATTAATCTAAACTCTTCATCATTTTGGCCTCTGATAGACTTTTTGGAAAGGACAAAGAACAGCCATATTCCTTACCAAAATATTATAAGAACAGTCTCCAGGCCACATATTAACATTCTTCTCCCTGAAACCTCTTGAGCCACCCTCAGCACCACCCTATTCTATGTTCCTACAAGGATGGCCTATGAAGACCTACTTAAAATATTCAACTGCTTTTCTCATCATAAATCCGAAAGTGCACACTCCTCCAAACAAAAGCTCGATCAGGCCTATCACAACAATACCCCAGTTCCTAGCAACTTCCATTTTAGTTAGGGCTTCCATTGCTGTAAAGAGACACCATGATTGTGCTAAGTCTTATAAGAAAAAAAACAAAACAAAACATTTATTTGGGGCTAGCTTATAGTTTTAGAGGTTGAGTCCATTATCATCATGGTGGGAAGCATGGTGGCATGCAGACAGACAGTGCTGGAGAAGGAGCTGAGAGTTCTACATCTTGATCCACATGCAACAGAAGGAGACTGCTACTCTAGGCCTAGTTTGAGCGTATGAGACCACAGAGCCTGTCTCTACAGTGACACACTTCTTCCAAGACCTTACCTCCTAATATCCCCATGCCCTATTGGTGAAGTGTTCACGCACATGCGTCTACAAAGGCCATTCCTATTCTAACTACCAGAGGTACTTATTGAACAAAGTCCCCTTTTATATTTCCTAGACTCACTATAAACAAACAGAAATCAAGTTTCTTGCAGCTCACCAGCTGATGACTATCATGATGTTTCAGGCTGGAATTTCCTCCTCCAATGTTTTTATTTATATGCTAAACCATATCCTCATTCTTTTGGTCCCCAAAGTCATAAAAGAATAAAAGAGTTGGAAATCAAATACTCAGAAATTCTTCCAACAGATGAGTCTCAATATTGTATTATGCGCTGGCTATCTTGACTCTGGTTCACCTGAAAAGCTAATGGGGTGAAGGTTAGACTGTATCAATCATAGGAACAATAGGGGAAAGAGAGAAGACAGAGGCTGTATGGTATAAGATGCTGGGCTCTCAGATAAGGTGAGGAGGGCAAAGAGAGGGAGGGAGGGAAGGAGAAAGTAAGAGAAGTTTTGCCCTGAGGAAGGCAGGGAAGAAATCTGGGAGTCATACAAGGAAAAAATAGGCTGTCTGGCCCTGATATATGTGGTTCTAAGAGAGTCATTGCCTTTGTAGTTTTTAAAACTGCCTAGGGTGGTTCTATACCACTAGCCCATGGGAAGCTCTAAAGTAACAAAAGTTAGTGTGCTAAGAATATGAGTAAGAAAATGTGAAAGTACAGCTTGGGTTCACCATTTATCAGTAACTTAGCCTTTCTAGTCTGTTGTACAAGTCACAAATGATGCATTTATAATAAATAAGTAAAACAGCAAACTATGAGAAGTGATAAGCACCATTAAAAGAATAAATTGAATTTTGGAGGGTCTCTGAGTGTGGAGGAAATTGCACCACTGCCCTGGGGCAAAGAAAGAGCTTGAAAGGATTTTAGTAGGATGTACCTATTTCAGCCATATATACGAATATCCATATGGATATTAAACCCAATTCAAGTTATTGTAAATTTTAAAGGTCATAAACACAAATATAAGAAAAATCCAATTTTCTTATACTTTTTTCTTTCTGTTGCCCTTACTTTCTGACTCAAATATCTACTTCCTTACCAGGTAATAGAAATTTTATCTAGTGCATTTCCAGATGTATTCAGCCCATTCAGGGGAAATACAGTCAATTTAGGGTTGAGATTTGGAAATTCAGGATTTTCAGCCCTTTCGGGGCTGTGGCTTAGGTCTATGAAGTAATGGTCCAGGGATATTGCAGGACTGCAGGTATCCCTGAAGCATCAGGGTATCCTGAGAGAGACTGCCCCAGTTCTCCGCCTCCACATCCCCTCTGCTAGTCCCTCTCACTGCTGCACCCTGGAGCATGAGAAAAACTCAGAATGCTGCCTCAATTCCTCTCACTCCTAGAGACAAGAACTAGATACACTTTACACATGTTGCTGGGCTCGCTCCCTCAAAGAAAGGAACGATCTTGGTTCCTCTTCCTGACTTCACTCAAAACTGAATAGTTTGGGTTATTTCTACCTATAAATTCTTTCTTCATATATGCTTAAATTTCTCCTAATTGCCTCCTCATAATTGGAATTGTAGCAGGGATGGGAAAACAGGGTTTCCTACAGCCAAATCTGTGGCTGCTTCCTTCCGATGCCTTATATCCAGACCCAGCACATCTTGACTTCTAGAAAAAAAAGAAGTTCTTCTGTTCAACTGCCTCTAAAAAGACCATTTATTACACAGCCTCAACTTTTGATGTTGAACAAAACAAAATGAAATAAAACCTAAAACAAAAAGTCAACACTAGCACACACACACTCTACCCTTGTCATTTCCCTGAGCTTTATAAATCAGGACTTCAACTCTAAAGCAGGAATTTACCTATCTCTTTCTTAATAACTTTCACATTGTCGGTAGACACGGGACAAAACATAAAGGATAAATTTTATCTTCTCATTCAAAAGAAGATGCATTTTCTTTGCAAGTATTTTAAATAATGCCTATGACATTAAGTTTTTAACAAAAGAGTAACATGTATAACTTCTGTAATCATCAAATGCACAAAAGCAATTTTTTTCTCTTTCTCACTTTCTCTCTCTCTCTCTCTCTCTCTCTCTCTCTTTCTTTCTTTCTTTCTTTCTCTCTGTCTCTCTCTGTCTCTTTCTTTCCTTCCTTCCTTCCTTCCTTCCTTCCTTCCTTCTTTCTTTCTTTCCTTCCTTCTTGCTTTTCTTGGTAAAAAAAGAAAACTGTTTGATATTTAGACTTTTCATCTTGTCCATACTTCTGATTCAAATGGAGTAATACCAACCCATGCACCAGAAGGTGATGTTGGGACGTGAAACAGGCTTTCTGTGGAAAGGTAAATTTTGCATGTACCCCATCCTTAGCTACATCAATTCTACATCAGTGATGTTCAGACTATTGAGCAAGAGTCAATTATGCCAAGCACTCTCCAAAGCCCAGGATCCCCAGACTGCTCCTGAAGACATTTTTCTCTCTCTTATTTAAGCCCTTGTCTTTCATGATTAAATAATTGACTCATTGGTTGCCATGGGGTGCCTTTCCCTTGGGATGTTGTAAAATAACTGCATGCCTTGACTGNATTTATGCAGGAGACATTCAGTAATGACTACAGCTAATGCCAACTGTAAAATTAGCCAAATATCCTTGGGTCCAAAAAAAAAAAAAAAAAAAAAAAAAAAGAATGCTCAAAACAATGGCTAATTGAGCTGTTTCAGTTCCCTTTTTTTTCAGGGACAGAAGCCCTCATAAAATAGTTCCACCAGAAATTACAAGCATTTGTCATGTGTACAGTCTAATGTAAGAGTTCCCATGCTGTCTTGCTTCAGAACCAGTACTAAATGCCAACATGGAGGACTTAAGAGATGCAGCAAACAAAAGGGGAGAAGAAAAACACGAGGAACCAGAAATGAACCCATGCCCATCCACACTGTACCAGTTCCACTCCAACCATGCCCATGTGGGAAACATCCGTTTACCTCCTTAAAATTAGAAAATCAGGAGACAGTGTCCAGCAGGGGAAGCCCAAACAACTTGAGGTCAGCACCTCTCACTTCTGTCTTGACACTCTAATGGCTACTTTTTAAAAAGTTTAGTAAGGGGTCCAAAGTGTAAACCATCGGGCAGTGATGCCCACTTCCTGTAACCATGGCCACAGTGAAAATCTTGTATGTTCTACTTTTCCATCACACACAAATGCATCATGGGTTGTGTGAAATGTTCTTCAAAAAGTTGCAACACAGACTGATGTCAAAGAGACAGGAGTAAGAAATTGTGAATTTGGTCCTAGTGGCATTTATAATCAGTTCTTGTGTCAAAGGTTCACAACCTTAAGTGTACTGGATACAATGACTATTGATTCACATCTGAACTTAAGGAGTGAACTCCACAAGTTTCTTCGGACTTTTCAACTAATCACTATCATAAAACCAAACTAAGGGCTGGGAAGTACCACAGTGACAGAGAGTTAGGCAGGCATTCAGAGAGCTCTGACTTAAATCTCCAGTTCCATCACACAAAACACTGAAACACAATAAAAAACAAATTTCAAACAATGTAGAAAGAGACATTCATTCACAGTGATAACAGAGTGGCTGGGGTGTGACTGCCTTTTCCAACAAAATAGTAATGAGAATGAAGTTGCTGAAGTAAAGGCACTTGATGACCTGAGTTCAATCTCCGTGAGCCACTTGCAAGGAAATAATTGACTCCTTCAAGTTCTCCTCTTATCTCTATGTATATTCTGTGGAATTCAGTTGCATATAGACACACATAATAAGTAAATACATAATAAATGTATTTTTACTTAAGTTATCAAACTGGAAATCTTCCTTGAAACAAATACCTTCTGTAGTTTCACACTGGGCAGAATAGAATTGAACTCCCTGAAATAAAGACATACAGGAAACAAGTCTGAGGTCCTCTGTTTGGAGATGGTTCAGAATGGCTGAGGAATGGGATGAGGAAGCTAGGAACCAAAAGCTCACAACATATCACACACCTACAACCTGTAAGGAAGAGCTTCAAAGAGCCTTGAGTCAAAAGAAGTCCAACTTTATTTTTATCCTTAAAGGATAAATAGGGGCAGTCCCTGGATGGTCCTTCCTTCAGTCTCAGCTCCACACTTGGTCTCTGTAACTCCTTTCATGGGTATTTTGTTCCCTCTTCTAATAAGGAACAAAGTATCCATACTTTGGTCTTCCTCCTTCTTGAGTTTCATGAGTTTTGCAAATTGTATCTTGGGTATTCTAATTTTCTGGGCTAATATCCACTTATCAGTGAGTGAATATCATGTGTGTCCTTTTGTGATTGGGTTACCTCACTCAGGATGATATCTTCTAGATCCATCCATTTGCCTAAGAATTTCATAAATTCATTGTTTTTAGTAGCTGAGTAGTAGTCCACTGTGTAAATGTACCACATTTTCTGTATCCATTCCTCTGTTGAGGGACATCTGGGTTCTTTCCAGCCTCTGTCTATTATAAGTAAGCTGCTATGAACATAGTGGAGCATGTGTCCTTATTACAAGTTGGAATATCTGGGTATATGCCCAGGAGTGGTATTGCTGGATTTTCCAGTATTACTATGTCCACTTTTCTGAGGAACTGCCCAACTGATTTCCAGAGTGGTTGTACTAGCTTGCAATCTCCCCAGTAGTGGAGGAGTGTTCCTCTTTCTCCACATCCTTGCCAACATCTGCTGTCACCTGAATTTTTTATCTTAGCCATTCTGACTGGTCTGAGGTGGAATCTCAGGGTTGTTTTGATATACATATACATATACATATACATATACATATACATATACATATACATATACATATACATACACATACACATACACATACACATACACATACACATACACATACACATATACATATACATATACATATACGTGTGTGTATATGTGTGTGTGTTAAACGAAGCTTTTATTACCTTGCTTAAAATTGTTATAAAAAGAGATGTATCCGGAAAATTAGGCCTTTTGCTTTTGTACATTCATTTATTTGTGTGTTTGTGTGCATGTATGTATAAGTATATGTGCATATGTGCCCACACATGCATATATGTGCCAGACATATATGGAATACATGTAGAGATCAGAGATAACTTGAAGAAATTAGTCCTCTCTTTCTATTATGTAGGTTCTT
Source organism: Mus minutoides (assembly GCA_902729485.2). Lineage (NCBI taxonomy): Eukaryota > Metazoa > Chordata > Mammalia > Rodentia > Muridae > Mus > Mus minutoides. The sequence goes on along the minus strand of LR749566.1, from coordinate 383,981 downwards.
AGGCAAGTACCTGTATGCACTGAGCCATATCACCAGTCCCAAATATGATCTTATTAATTTGGTCTAAGAATGATCATGCCCCCACACTGAAATATAGATCATAACCTAGTTAAATATACTATGATCTTTACTACAGTTATCCTACATGATTCTTTTGGTTTTTGCAGATTCAGGACCAATGAAGTAATCAGAGATATAAGAGAGACCATTGTTTCCAAATCTTTTTGGTCTTTAAGGGTAGTGCTAATCTTGGTCAAGCCAATAGAATGCAGGATTATTTTTCTGTGTTTCATATGGAATATCTTGGCCCAGAAGGGGTAATTTAAGTGTTTCCACTTGGTTTTTCAAGAAACAATAACTCTTGTCTAAAAGGCCTATAATGAGGATTGTTTTAACTAGCAGCTATATAATTTTGAATCCATGATTAATTCTAATAGAAGTGGAAAATGCCCATAAGATTTGTCCATGGACTTAGCTGACCCATCATGAGTAGAGTTTAGTCAAAACTCCATTCCCTTCTTCATTTAAAAGACCCCACTCTAGCCAGTGATCCTTTTGGTTGAGATGGCAACTCACATCTCAACACGGTGAATATTTATGTTGTTTCTACAGCCACTATGTCATTATGAGATACTTTGGGGGAAGAGACCCTAAAATCATGATGGTATTTATGTGAATAGACCTTTCCTCTTGTAGACCTTGCTGCTTCAAGGACTACTTGTTCCATGTATAAAAATTTCCTCAAGTTAAGACTGAGCAAGATTGGAATTATATTCTTTTAGATGTCATAGATTTTGCCCCTCTAGAAAACTATTTAGTATGTGTCCACATGCACCATTGCACATGTGTGGACATTAGAGGATAACTTGTGGGAACCCATTCACTCCTTCTACCATGTGCATACTGGAAATCCATTCAACTTTTCAGGATTGGTGTGGTGACTACCTTTACCCTCTGAGTTAGCTCAGCAGTTCAGACCTTTTCACTGCATTTTTATCATTAGCCACTGGTTTGCCATCCTGTCTGGTGCCACACTCAAGGTGAGTTTGCCCATTCTCCAAAGTTATTACTTAGGTGTTAAAACCCATAGCCTCAATGGAAGCCCCAAGTCAAAAAATTTCAGCACATCTGATTTCACTTTTTATATCTTCTTTAATGAAGAATCCTGAAAGCCTACCAGGCCCTACTAGTACATTCTCACAATTGTTTCAATATATCCTTGTCATTGTTTTGGAAAGTATGCATATTTTAATCAATTATGAAAACATATTGCAAGCTTCCCTATGCTTCCATAAATAAGAATCAACTTTACTCCTTCTTTCTCTAGACTTGAACCATACAAATGGCCTGAGAGTCTACCAAGCAGGATGGACCAGCTCAGTCTGTGTATCTTACACAGAAGTACAGTGGGCAGGAAAGGAGTACAAGGGAGGCCAATCTTGTCTTTGACTAGTTTGAATTTTCATAGCAAAACTCCAAATTGATTGGTCTATACTCCCCTTAGATACCCCTAAGTCTATATTGTATAACTTGGCAATACTGAAAAGTAACTTGTCCAAAGTACTTCAGCCAATGGAACTAGCATTTTTTCTAATTGATTATTTTATTTATTTAAATCCCAAATGTTGCCCCTCCTGGTATCCCCTCCCAGAATTATTCACCTCATTCCCTCCCCTTTGCCTCTGAGAGGTTGCTTCCCCTACCCCCAGACATCCCCTTTCCCTAGGTCATCAAGTCTGCACAGTATTAGGCACATCCTCACCCAATGAAGCCAGACAAGGAAGTCCTCTGCTACATATGTTCCAGGAGCCACAGATCAGCGCATGTATGCTCTTTGGTTAGTGGCTTAGTCTCTGGGAGCTCCCAGGGGTACGGGTTAGTTGAAACTGTTGGTCTTCCTATGGAATTGCCATCCCTTCAGTGCTATGCACATCCCAATGCAGTGGCTTGGCAGGTTGAGAGGCTTGGAAGCGCTCATGAGACACAGACTTTCAAAAGAAACTCATTCTCCTGGGAAGGCATTCTCATAACCCATATATCCCCGTGTTAGTCTGGTGTACAGATCCACATGCTCTCTTTCAGTATTATTTTATTATAAGTGCCTTTAAAGATTGAATTCTGACCTAGCTAAGCCTTCCAGTGTTCCAACATCCTAGAAAATCCTTGAATTCAGTAGGAATCTAGAGACAGGGAAACTAATTAGGCATCACAAAGAATGGAGCCAAAATAGCTCAGGGCTGGTCTGCAGAATGTTTACTATGGACAATAGCCAGTCTTACCCAGGCAAGGGACTATGAAAGAGTTAGGATTTCCCACTGAGACAGGAATCTTCACTACAGATAGGTATGGCAGACTACATTACTTATTAGTAGAAAGTCCCCCCACACTATCACTTAGAATAAAAGCCAAGTCGCTCCCATATACAGGAATTTACAATTTAGGAAGTAGATCAGGCTGTGGTTTTAGAGTATTGCATTATTCATGAGAAGGTTAGCTAGAGCAGAACTCCTTAATTAGAACCATGACTTGGTTGTGAATGCCCTTGCCCTGGGAATGTAAAGAACTCACACCTGGAACTAAGAATATAGCTGACCTTAGAAAGAGCTGACTTTGTCTCAGTTGTTTTATTGCCCAGTTCCTGCCAGTCATTGTGTTTGCATTTCCTCTGTTTTGTGTAAGAGTTATTAAGTATCTGGTGATCTCATTATACCTTGCCGTTGTGTTACCTAACTTCCCTATTTTCTTCTGTATAAAAAGTCTGATGCTCAATTTGACAAAGTACATTCAGATTCTACACACCATCTCGTATGATCTCTGTTTGTCACCCACTCTCACCAAACTTCTTCGCCCGCTTGCCTCCAGAGATCTGATCCACACAGACAGGGGACCTAAAGGGTCTGCAACACTTCAGATTCTTCAATCCTTCCTCTAATTCTTCCACAGGGTTTCCTACCTCAGTTCAATGGCTGGCTGTTAAGTATATGCATCTGTCTCAGTCAGCTGATAAGAATCTCTAAGAGGACAGCTTTGCTTGGCTACTGTCTGTACTCATAACATAGCATAGCGTCAGTAATAGTATCAGAGTTTGGTGACCACCCATGGGATTGATCACAAATTGGTCTGGTCACTGTATGGCCTTTCCTTCAATCCCTGTTCCATTTTTATCCCTACATTTTTTTTTAAAGATGGGAGCAATTCTAGGTCAAAAATTTGAAGGTGTATTTGGAACCCCATTCCTCCACTGGGAGCCCTGTTTATTTACTGGAGGTGGTCTCTTCAGGTTCCATCTCCCCATTGATTTGTCTAAGGTGATCTCCAGTGAGACTTGGGAGAGTATCACATCTCAGTTCCCTGGGACATTCTAGAGGTTCTGCCACCTCAACCCCAGCAGCTGCATCTTTCTAATTTTTTTTCAACTTTTATTAGATATTTTCTTCATTTACATTCCAAGTGTTATCCAGAAAGTTCCCTATATTCTCCCCCCTCCCGGCCCTGCTCCCCTACCCACCCTCTCCCACCCCTTGGCCCCGGCGTTCCCCTGTATTGGGGCATATAAAGACTGCATAACCAAGGGGCCTCTCTTCCCATTGATGGCCAACTAGGCCATCCTCTTCTATATATGCAGCTAGAGACACGAGCCCAGGGGATACTAGTTAGTTCATGGTTATTCTTCCACCTATAGGGTTGAAGACCCCTTCAGCTCCTTGGGTACTTTCTCTAGCTCCTTCTTCCTTGGGAACCCTGTGTTCCATCTAATAGCTGACCGTGAGCTTCCACCTCCATGTTTGCCAGGCATTGGTATATTTTCCCCCGAGATCGCTATATCCGGGCCCTTTCAGCACCATC
>LR749566.1:56869-163715 GCA_902729485.2 Mus minutoides | reverse complement strand
TCTCTCTCTCTCTCTCTCTCTCTCTCTCTCTCTCTCTCTCTCTCTCTCTCTCTCTCTCTCTCTCTCTCTCTGGGTTCACCAGGCTCTAAAACACCATGACCCTAAGATTCTAAGATATGGTAAGTAAAAAACAGTATTAGTCTATACTCCTATATCTTATAAAAGACCAAAGTGACTTCTGTAAGCTCAAAACAGAGTCAAGGGAAGAAGATCACCCAAAACACAGGTGTGTATTTAGAGCTGCTACTCAGCCTGCGTCAGCCCAGCATGAAAGGAGTGAGCACGTAAAATACACACCCCAGCTGTCATAGTCTTTCCCCAAAGTCTTCTCAGAGTTCCCCCATTGATAGAACCCCAAGGTAGCCAAAAGATAAGGGAGACCCTTGCTGTGGTCTATGTAGAAAACACATTGGAGATGTGAAGCATAAGAAAGAACAAAAAGAAGATATGGTCACACACGGGAAGATCATACCCAACTTAACACTGTAGCTGTACCGGGTGTGTCTGCATGGCTGTCTCAGGAAGAACAGACACACTAGGCTGAAGGAGGCACATCGAAAGATGATGAAGAAGTTTATCTCTCCATCCTAATCCCTTTGCTTCCTTCTTCATTTCAACACAAATACAGGACAGCATGACGAGATACAGGCAGCACTTCATTTATTGCCTTCCTACAGAAAGCGTCCATGAGCACATCCTTCAGGCACTCCAGAATATTTAAAAGCTATTGTGTTCCAAGAACTGCTAACCTCATCTCTGTTGCCAGGAAACCTGCTGCAGATTGGAGGATCTATGAGCACTCATGTCACTGCTGTCCCCAGATGATCTGGGAAGAAACAGGATTAAGGCATGGCATGGTCAAGAACCAAGTGGACAGCATTGACCTCAACCAGGTGCTGGAGGCAGCTTTGCTTGTCTTGCAGGACAGACTCACAGCAAGGGGTGAGGCAGCACGGACAGTGTGCTTAACGATCTTCCCAGAAGCCTATGCTGTGCTCAACTCTACACACACACACACACACACACACACACACACACAAAGAGAGCGAGAGCGAGAGAGAGAGAGAGAGAGAGAGAGAGAGAGAGAGAGAGAATTCACAGTGGACATAAACTTACCTCTAGAACTAAGCATAGGCTGTTCAGAGATTATGGGAGGAGGCAGCAGAGGCTGGCCAGTCAGGCTCATTGTGTAAAATGTTTTTCTTGGACGATAGAAGGAAAATAATCTTACTTTTTGTATATAAAACACAGACATGTGTGTGGCATATAACACATCTGTATCATTATGATTTCATAGGAAAGGGGATATTTAGCAGAAAAGACATAAGAGCTTATTAAAGGTACACTTTAATCCCAGCACTTGGGAGGCAGAGGCAGGCGGATTTCTGAGTTCGAGGCCAGCCTGGTCTACAGAGTGAGTTCCAGGACAGCCAGGGCTACACAGAAAATCCCTGTCTCGAAAACCCCCCCCAAAAAAAAAAGAAAAAAAGAAAAAAAAAAAGAAAGGATGAAGAGAACTGTGCATAGTGACCTCAAGTCAGCAAGTCAGGCTGATGTCTAGCACCTGTTCTGTTCTCTCTCTCTCTCTCTCTCTCTCTCTCTCTCTCTCTCTCTCTCTCTGAGTGAGTGTGTGTGTGCACACATGTTCACATGTGTGGGCATTTAAAGGTCAGAGGACAACCTCAGTACATCTTCTGCCTTGTTTTTTTGAGGCAAGGTCTCTCTTTTGTCTTGAGACCATGAGAAGGCTGGGCTAGCTGACCAGCAATTCCTGGTGACAGTGATCCTATTGTCTCCACCTCCTTAGCATTGGGATTATAAGCACATTCTATCATGCCCAGCTTTTGAAATATGTGTTCTGGGAATCTATCTGAGGTCCTTGGACACTTAAAAGCAGCAGTTTTCTGAACTCTCACTATAGCCCTAGACTTCAATCATTATTTTGCCATTTTGTTATCTGCAAAAAGAAATTAATAGTTGTACAGTCTCCTATATATTCAGTTAAACTAAGTGGCCTTAAAATACCAAAATTATTTTAATAAAGGAGCCCAATAAATATGTATTATTATTATTATTATTATTATTATTATTCCATTTAAGATATAATCCCACCTATGAATATAGCCCTGGCCTATAAGAGGCCTTCACAGGGATTGTTAGACATCATATAGAATGAAAGACAAGATTTTGGGCTTTGCAAACAGTTTAGGGTGTGGACCCTGGATTTGTTACCTGGCAATAAACTATACATCTAACCTTAGGAGCTCTTCTATAAAGTGGGTAAAAATGATGCTTACAATACTTACAGAGTTTCTACTGTGGGCCAAGCAGGAGGTTCTAGAAGAGAACAATGAAAGAAACTGTTCTCAGCAATAAACATGCAACTGAATACAGGTCACATGATGTGGCATTAGAGACAATGCATGTGAGGAGGTGTGATGGCAGTGTGGCTGGGAAGGACTCTTGGATGTAGCAGCATTTGAGTTTAGGCACAAATGGAGTGAAGGCAGCAGTGACCTGTGGAAATGGTATTCTTTGAAAATATGTAAAAAAACAGCCCCAGGCAGGGGCATGCTAGGGGTTCAGCAAAGGTATTCTGGGATTTTAAGACATACAACAAGCCAAAGGCGACAATTTTTCCCAAGCATAATAATTTTTCCCAAGCACTACAGAAAATGGACATGAGGGTAGGAAGTCTGGCAATGGAATGGTGAGCAGGCATTGATATCAATAAAGCACCCATAGTGCAATTAGTCTACAATCTGACCTTCATAAAAGCCTGCATGGAGACCAAATAATAGGAAGATTTCCATCTATATCTCATTTTTGGAAAAAAAAAACTGTTTGGAGACTGTTGGGCTCCAAGAGTCACCCACAAATTACACTAACACCAATCTCAGTCACAGTGATGGTTTATTGAATGCACACCCTAAAACTAATCAATCAGGGCCATAGCTCAGAATTTAAGGGCTTATTCACAAACCCAAACACTTCTCTGAGCAATCTTATAAAGGGAAAAATAAAAACCCACAAAGACTACAGTGAGCTCATACACAGGTACAGGAAGTATAACTCAGTGGTCAGCTCTAATGTAAGTATTTTAGCTAGCTAGACAGAACAGTAAGAACTGCCTTTTATTCTGATTGGTCCTAAGTAGAGCTTATGGTTGGTAAATTTCTTAAGATTAACAGACCTCAGAACATACAGAACATAGCAGTAGATATGTGGCAGCATGACTCTCCTTTGATTCAAGTTGTTTTTCTGCATCAATGACTGGCAGGCACATTACAGCAACAATATGAAATAGCTGTCAGGCATGGACCAAAATGGCTACAGCTATGCTGGTGGAGAACAGACTTCAACAAAGCTTTTATGTTTTTAAATTATGTACATACATATACTTGTACACACACACACACACACACACACACACACACACACTTGCCAGCGCACATGTTCACAAGCATGGCTATGCGTGCATGAGTACAGATGCCTTCAGAGACCAGAAGAGATCATCAGAACCCTTGGATAGATAACTATAGGTGGTTGTGAACTGTCCAACAATGGGGTAGAGAAACAAATTTAGGTCCTCTGAAAGAAAGTATTCACTCTTGCCCTCTAAGCCATCTTCAGCCCCCAGTTTTTAAATTTTATTTTATTTACTTCTCTTAAATTCTTGGTGTTCATATTGGAGCTAAACTCTAGGCCCAAAAAAGCATGGTTTCACTTAATGTAATACCTTGAAAGTAGTGTTTTCAGCATTAAGTGTCTTCATAAATAACTTGGAGAGATCTCATACTACCAACTTAACAACATACCTGAAGGTCCTAGAACAAACAGAAACAAACACACATAAAAAGAGTAGATGGCAGGAAATAAATACGTGATGGCCTGTAAGCAATAAATTAAAAACAATGAGAACAATACAAAGAATCAATAAAGACAAGAGTTGGTTCTTTAAGAAAATCAACTAACCAAAAGGCAGTGAGACAATATCAAATTACCAAAGTCAGACATGATAGGGGGGCTTCCTAACAGATACCAAGGAAATCCAAAGAATCATTAGGTCTTACTTCAAAAGGCTGTACCTTACAAAATTGGAAAATCTAAACAAAATTGACAATTTTCTTTATAGATACCATTTACTAATGTTAAATCAAGATCATGTAAACTATCTAAATAGTCCTATAACCCCCTAAGGAAATAGAAGCAGTCATTAAAATTTCCCAACCAAAGAAAAGCTCAGGATCAGATGGGTTTAGCGCAGAATAGTACCAAACTATAATAGTACTCCTCAAACTATTCCACAAAATAGCAACAGAAAGAACACAGCCATCCTCATTCTATGAGGCCACAGTCAGCCTGATACCTAAGCCACAAAAAGACTCAACAAAGAAAGAAAACTTCAGACCAATTTCCCTTATGAACATTGATCCAAAGCTGCTCAATACAATACAAACTGAATCCAAGAACACATCAAAACATCATCCACCATTAAAAAGTGGGCTTCACCCCAGAGATGCAGGGATGGCTCAATATAAAAAAAAAAATCCATCAACATAAACCATATAAACAAACTGAAAGAAAAAACACAAGATAATTTCATTAGATGCTGAAAGATCCTTTGGCAAAATTTAACACTCCTTCATGATGAAAGTATTGGAGAGATCAGGGACACAAGATGCATACATGAACAGAAAAAGGCAGTAAACACCAAGCCAATAGCCAACATCAAAGTAAATGGGGAGAAACTTAAAGCAATTTCACTAAAGAGAGGGACAAGAAAATGCTGCCCACTCTCTGAATATCTATTCAATATAGTACTTTGAAGTTTTAGCTAAAACGATAAGAAAACTAAAAGAGGTCAAGAAGATACAAATTGGAAAGGAAGAAGTCAAAATGCCACTATTTGCAGATATAATAGTATACATAAATGACCACAAATATTCTACCAGAGAAATCCTACAGCTGATAAACAACTTTTTCAGCAAGGTGTCTGGATAAAAATTGAACTAAAAAAAACCCCACAAAACTCAGTAGCCCTAATTTATACAGATGATAAGATGAAAAAGAAATTAGGGAAGCATCACCCTCCATAATAGCCACAAATAATATAAAATATCTTGGTGTAACTCTTACCAAGCAAGTGAAAGATATGTATGACAAGAATTTAAAATCTTTGAAGAAAAAAGTTAAAGAAGATATGAGAAGATGGAAAGATCTCCCATGCACAGGATTAACATAGTAAAAAATGGCCATCTTACCAAAAGTAATCTACATATTCAATGCAATTCTCATCAATTCCAACACAATTCTTTACAGACCTTCAAAGAAAAATTCTCAATTTCATATGAAAAAGCAAAAACCAAGGATAGCTAAAACAATCTTGTATGATAAAAGAACTTCTGGAGGTATCCCCATCCCTGATTTCAAGCTGTATAACAGAGCAATGGTAATAAAAACCACATGGTATTGGCATAAAAACAGACAGATTGATCAGTGGAATAGAATCAAAGACCCAGAAGTAAACCCACACACCTATGAACACTTGATCTTTGACAAAGAATTTGAAACCATATAATGAAAAAAAGAAAGCATCTTCAACAAATAGTGCTGTTTTAACTGAATGTCTGCAAGTAGAAGAATGCAAATAGAGATATATCTATCACCTTGCACAAAACTCAAATCAAAGTGGATCAAAGACCTCAACATAGAACTATATACACTAAATCTATTAGAAGAAAAAGTGGGGTTTATCCTTGAGTGCATTAACATAGGAGACAACTTCCTGAACAGAACATAAACAGCTCAGGCTCTAAGATCAACAATTAATAAATGGGACCTCATGAAACTGAAAAGCTTTGGTAAAGCAAAGGATAGCATCAAAAGGACAAAGCAATAGCCTACAGAATGGGAAAAGATATTCACCACCCCTATATCCAACATGTAAGGGTGATATCCAAAATATAAAGATCTCAAGAATTAGACAGCAACAAACCAAACAACCCAATTTAAAAAATAGGGTAGAGAACTAAACAGAATTCCCAACAGAGGAATCTTTAATGGCCGAGAAAAACTTTCTTAGTCATCAGGGAAATGCAAATCAAAACAACTCTGAGATTCTATCTTCCCCTTATCAAAATGTCTAAGATAAAATCTCAAGCAAACAGCACATGCTGGTGCAGGAGTGGAGCAAGGAAAACACTCTTCCACTGCTGGTAGAAGTGCAAACTTGTACAACCATTTAAGAAATCAATTTGGCAGTTTCTCAGAGTTCTTGAGAGTCCTACCTCAGGATCCAGCTATACCACTTCTGGATATGTACCCAAAAGATGCTCCACTATACCACAAAGATACTTGCTCTACTTACTATGTTCATAGCTTTATTCCTTATACACAGAAATGGGAAACAACCTAAATGTCCCTCAACCAAAGAATAAATAAGAATGTCACACATTGCCGGGCGTGGTGGCGCACGCCTTTAATCCCAGCACTCAGGAGGCAGAGGCAGGCGGATTTCTGAGTTCGAGGCCAGCCTGGTCTACAGAGTGAGTTCCAGGACAGCCAAGGCTAGACAGAGAAACCCTGTCTCGAAAAACCAAAAAAAAAAAAAAAAAAAAAAAAAAAGAATGTCACACATTTATTGTTATTTATACAATGAACTACTATTCAGCTATTAAAAACATGGGCATTGTGAGTTTTGTAGGCCAATTGAAGAAACTAGAAAATATGACTTTGAGTGAGGTAACCCAGACCCAAAAGGGCATGCATGGTATGTACTCACTTATAATCAAGAAAAAAGATCAGCGTGTGGATACTTCATTCCTCCTTTGAATAGGAAACAAAATACCCATGAAAGGAGTTACAGAGACAAAGTTTAGAGCTAAGATGAAAGGATGGACCATACAGAGACTAACTCACCGGGGATCCATCCCATAATCAGTCACTAAACTCAGACACTATTGCATAGGACAGCAAGTGTTTACTGAAGGGACCCTGATACAGCTGACTCCCACAGAAGTGGATGCTCACAGTCATCCATAAGAGGGAGCACGGGGCCCACATTGGAGAAGCTAGAGATAGAACCCCAGAAGCTGAAGGGGTCGGCAACCCTAGAAGAGGAACAACAATATGAACTAACCAGAACCCCCAGAACTCGTGTCTCTAGCTCCATGTATAGCAGAAGATGGCCTAGTCAGCCATCATTGGGAGGAGAGGCCCCTTGGTACTGCAATCTTTATATGTCCCAACACAGGGGAACACCAGGGCCAAGAAGTGGGAGTGGGTGAGCAGGGGAGCAGGGAGGGGGGGAGGGGGGAGGGGACTTTCGGGATAGCATTTGAAATGTAAATTAAGAAAATATCTAATAAAAAAATTGAAAAAAAAATGAATATTAGCTAAAAGTACAAGATAACCATGCTACAATTCACAGACCCAAAGAAGCTGAGTACAAAGGAGAGCCCACAGGAGGATGCTTAAGTCTCACTGAGAAGGGGAAATAACATAGACATCTGAGTTAAATGGAGAGGGGGAACTGGGCAGGAGATGGGGCAGGCAGGGGCAATAGCAGGGATCAAGCATGGGGAGGATGTTGGGAAAGAGAACTGGGAGAGAGAACTGGAATGGGGGTAGGGAGGGTATCTCTGGGACAAGCCAAAACTCTAAGGCAATGGGAACTCCCAGGAATCTATGAGGAAGACCCTAAGACTCCTTCAAATAGGAGATATGGAACATACATCGGTCACCTCCTGTAACCAGGCAAGACTTCCAAAGGAAGGATGGGGATTCCATATGAGCCACAAAACCTTCAACCCACATTGAAATCTCTGGAAGATCCAGAGATTTCAAGGAACACCACAAGAAAACCTACAGAATCAACTAACCTGGGCCTATGGGGTTTCACAGAGACTAAAGTACCAACCAAAGAACATGCATGGGACTGACCTAGTTCCCCTCCACATATGTAACAGATGTGCAGCTTGGTCCTCATGTGGGCCATCCAACAGTAAAAACAGAGTCTGTCTCTGACTCTGTTACCTGCCTTTGGATTCCTTTCCCCAAACTGAACAGCCTTGTCTAGCCTCAATAAAAGATGCTCCCAGTCCTACTACAACTTGATATGCCAATACAGGCTGAAATCCATGGGATGTCTCCCTTCTCTGAGGAGAAAGGGCGGGAGTGTTGGGGGAAAGGAAAGGGAATGACTGGGAGGAGAGGAGAGAGGGCAAGGATCAGGATGTAATATTAATTAATTTTCAATTTTTTATTAAAATTATAAATAAATTAATTTTTTAAAAAGGATTGAGGAAACACACTGAAATATTAGCATCACCAATTTTTCATTTTTTTCCAGGAAAGATTTGTCTTAACCTGCATTAGCTTCAGGCATCCTAGAGGTCTATACCATGTTAAAAAAAAAAAAAGTCCCATGTCCTGAAATGAGCTTAAATTAAAAGGGATATGATGAGTCAAGAAAATATTAAAAGAGTAAGCTGTTTCATAAAACAATTTCATATCCCAATGCTCAGAATACACAGCAAGATACATCTGTTGAAACAATGAATGGACAAATGAATAAATGCATGTGTGATCCCTGAAGAAGCCATGCAGTAGTCAAAAAGCCTAGAATATAGCTATTGATTTGCTGTGTGAGGCCACTCATCTGTAACTGGTAGTATCAAGTCACTGCCTGCATACCCTTCCCTGCAGCATAGGGAATCAAAGTTGCAGCTGCAGGTGTAAGACCAACACTTGACTGTACATCTTTAAAATTATTTTTTCACAATGTAGTCCTTACGGGGGAAAAACCACTTACATGGTTACTTGAGATGTATACAAATGAAACTCTATTTTCAGGATGCTTGTGGGACAGGGAATGCATCCCCAGCTTGGAGAGTACTTCCTTAGCAGTCATGAAGCTCTGGGTTCAACACCCCAGCACTGCATTAAATCCAGGGCTGGCAGCACAAGCTGCAATCCCAGCAAGTGAGAAGCAGTGACCAAAAGGGTCAGAAGTTGAAGGTCACTCTCAGCTACACCCTGAGTTCATAAGGGATGCATAAGGTAGACCCTGTCTCAAAAATGAAAGCATAAAAATAAAGGAATGCTTGTGTTATTCTCATCAAGTGTGTGCAGTTACATCCATGCACACACTTAAGTCCCTTCCCTTACACATAGAAAAGTCAGTAACTTCCACTTAACGGAAAAACGCTTTTGGACTGTGATGGGCTAGTGAAACAAGACTGCCTTTTCATTCTGGCCATACCATGTTCATGCAGAGTCCGTTCCCTATATATTAACCTGAACTTCATCAGAAATCCCAGTGATGTGGCAGGGCTTGGTGGGAAAGGGCCCTGGAGCCTGTCTAATACTCTTAGTAATGCAGTCAACAGTGTTGTCTACTCCTGACACTGAGGAAGAGGCCGGAAGAATGAGAGAAAGCCTCTTACCCATAAGGTGGTAGGCAGGACCGCAAATGGCCTTTGAAGACACCTGACTCTGAGAAACAAATCTTTCCAATTCCTTCATCTGGAACTAGACTAATTAGCAGGGATTAGGTAACTGAAGAGTTCCCAGATGGACACCGTGGTCCCTACAATTTACACCCTACCTTGGGCCCTTGTCTCTGCCCTTCTTTGTCACTAAATCTGGGAACAGAAAGCCTCCATTCAAGGGGAAATGAAAAAAGTCCCACTTTTGTTGTATATCATTTCCATCTTTCATCTTCATTACCACCACCAAAAGTACAGAAATCATTATCTTTACGATGATGAACGTCCAATTAGCATTTCCCATATAAATTTCATATTACAAAGGAGGTTGTAATGGGTAATGTGAATGTTAATAGCCTTTTTTTCTGAGCTGAAAAATGGAGGTGCTTAACAAAAAGAAATTAAATCTGAGCCATTTTCAAATGAGTGAAGAACTTTAATTACTTGATGGGAAAAGAGGAGAGACAAACAAAAAAAATTTAATGGTCATATTCTTAAACAGTTTCCCTTCCCACCATTCTGCTCGAGCTCTCCAGACAGCTAAATGTTTGTCTTATTGTGTTCAATGGGCTTTAAACTGCTATGAATATTGTTAAATGTCATTTTTCCATTACCAGTGCTATTTGGTAAGAGAGAAACATATTCCAAATAAGCATTCGGTTTGCCCTATGACATTATAATTGTTCCCGGTCCTAATAGTGCTTCACACACACACACAACACACACACACACACACACACACACACACACACACACACACACAGATGAAACTTATAGGTGATGTCTTCTTCTGCTCCCTTGATTAACAGTATAAAATTCAGTGATTTACTGAAGCCAAATCCTGAAATTGTCCAATTGGATGAAGCTAGCCCAGGTGCTTTAAAGTCATTGGACTGGACACTCATGCTCTGAAATTCTGTAGACCTGGACTCAAAGCCTGGCTTTGTCATGTAATATATATGAATATATATATATATATATNTGTGTGTGTGTGTGTGTGTGTGTGTGTGTGTGTGTGTGTGTGTGTATGTCTTTACATATTTTTTGTCCTTTACATATACATGACATGACGCTCGTCATGCTGGCTGGTGACTGCCTCCTAGAGAACTTAACTCTCCACTGTACTGTCACTACATTCTTGGACTGTGCCATGTGCTATATAGCAAAGAGGGTTCAGCTTTGTACTGAAAAGACAGACTTTATACATGCTGTAGAGGACAGCAAGCCAGGCTGTAATTGTATTAGAATAATTACAGGAAAAAATAATAAATGCCTAACAGAGAGGAGTGACCTCAATTGTAATTTTCGAACATGTAAGTAAATTAGTTAGCAATTTAGTAATTCAATAAATACACCTTGATCACCTGGATATATAACAAACAGAGATCTAGACATTTAAAATTACCAGAGAAGAAAACCCATGGGGAGATGATAAATGGTTAATCCACGTCACAGTTGCTTCCCAACAACACCAAACTCCAGTAAGGCATTGGGAACTGGTAGACTGGTAGACAGAGAGTTGCTTGATTGTGAATTGAAACACTTCCTCCTCCAGGTGGGAAGAGAGGTGCTGAGCATCAACAACTGCTAGGGAAAGAGCTGTAGAGACACCTATCCCTGCTCTGGACCCTGGAGCAGACTCCAGGTGATGCCTGTGCTCCAAAGATGCAGCTTTTCTACTTTCAACCTTTTGGGTGATGTAGCTGGCTTTGACTCATCCATGCTTCTGTAGGTACCTCCTTCACCTACATTCCAGGAAGGAAGTATACATAGAGTTATTGATTCACCAAGACTAACTTCAGTGAAATTGTATCTCAGGTCTTATAATGAAGTCACCTCAAGCTTCCATTTGATTCTGTTCTAAAATATATCAGCAAGAATTAGAGGAAGGGACAATAGTTCGTGTTCAGTTTCCTCTTGGCCATCTTACCTGGCCAATAAAAATGTCCCAGAAACCTAGAGATCCATAGAAATATGCTGACAACTGCTATAAATAATCAAACACAGTCCTACTTTTGAATAAATGAAAAGACCAAAGGATCAAGAAAATGACAACAACAAGAAGTCATAGCTTTTATGATTTTAACCTTTCTTGGTACATATAAGTCCATGTGCCACGGTTGAGAATGGTGTAACCTGTTTCAAATGCTGGCACTTAGCCTATCTTCCTGTTTACAGATCTGTGACTTTCTGATAATGACTGTACAGGACAAGTGTAAGCCTCGAACCTTTCTGCATGCAGTGAGGCTATGATTTCCACATATCCTGCCTCTGCTGCCTCTAATTCTTTCTGCCCCAGAAATGTATTACAAAATTATGTTCCGCTCCATCCCTTTCTAGTTATCATTATGAATTTATAGTTATTCATTCCTTTCTTAAAATATTGAAATCACAGGAAACATTTGAATATTTATATTAAAATTTTGGCTGGAAGGACAGATCCATGTATAAGATGTTTACTGTGCAAGTTTGAGGGCCAGTATTCAGGCCCCAGAACCCACATAAAGTACACTGCTGTAGCTTCTGCCTATAACCCTAGTGCTCCTATGTCTCTCAGTACAAAAGATAGAGACAGATTCAGGAAAATTCCTGGAAGCTTGGGGGCTAGATAGTCCAGTATAGACAACAAGAAACAAGAAATTGTTCAAATAATGTTACAAACAAGACAGATATTTGAGGGTGACCTCAAGTTGTGCATATGTATGTGTCTGCACAATTACAATTATACATATATAAAAACAATTATACATATACAAGATGTAAAGGAAACATCATCAGAACTTATCCCTTTGAAGCATCAATCTCCATTAAGCTTTATTCTCTCTGCCAAGCACATTCTGCTCTGAGCCCTGGCCAATAACAATTTCAGAGCCATGAGTGAAAACTGACTGGATGATCTGAATGATCACACGGGGACACAGCAGAGCTAAGTTAAATGTCTTACCCACATTACATTACTATTATATATGACACACACCCTGACCCTCTTTGTTGTACTTTCATGCTGCAAGAATTCTTAGTTATCCTGGTTAAAAGCTCCCCAAAGTAGAACTCTTAGAACCTGGAAAATTCCAAACATCAAAATTTTGCATTCAAGAAAAGCCATGTTGAATGGCAGCAGGGGAGTAAAGGCAAGAGGAAATCCAGGAGACCGAAGGGTCTGTTTGGTCACATTTTAAGAAATCACTTCCCCGGGGCTGGTGAGATGGCTCAGTGGGTAAGAGCACCCGACTGCTCTTCCGAAGGTGATGAGTTCGGATCCCAGCAACCACATGGTGGCTCACAACCATCCGATCTGGCTCCCTCTTCTGGAGTGTCTGAAGACAGCTACAGTGTACTTACATATAATAAATAAAATAAATCTTTAAAAAAAAAAAAAAAAGAAATCACTTCCCCTAAAATATCCCAGCTGTTTCTGAAAACAGAAAAAACAGAGACAATGGAATAAGACTGAGCTGAATAGCACTGAATTCACTGTCCTATGGAGCCTCAGTCTATTCCTTCATAATCATTAAAAGCAATCCATATTCTATAATGGAACCATCACTTGCTATACTCCTGACGTAAACAACCAACGCACTAAGTCTGAATTAAGAAGCAGGCTCCATTCTCAGACGCTGGCTTAAAACTCGGGCCTGACAGTACAGTGAAGAGTTAATTTCCCCTGGGAGGTAGTCACCAGCCACTATGACAAGCCTCATTTTACACAGTCACATATACAGCCCCCTCTCCAGACCCTCACGCATGCCCTTCTAGAATCCAACTCCTGTCTGTTCTCTCTTTAAACAACTGAGAGCAGACTGTATTCAGTTTCCTTTACTTCTAGATTATAGTTAATATAAATAAATTTTTTTCTTACCTATAGACATCAATCAAAGATTTGTCTTTCTGTGACTTTCAAAAATACAACTACCAACCCCTAGGACCTCAAAGTATGGGAACTTGATAACATATTTGAACTATTTCTCTTCCCTTGACTCTGAAAATGAGAGCAAAGAAATTAAATATAAGTTTATAATGATGAAAAGCTAAAAGAGAGGCTGCCAATCAACAGCATTGCTGTAAACTTTTGGAAGCAGGGACTTTAGGAGGCAGCACAGTTGCATAAAGAACAAGGAATGGTTGTTAAAACATTTCTTTTCACCGAAGCCCAGGAAGGCTCAAGTGGGAGTCACCAGATATAACCAATGTTAAGCAGTTACAGGTTTGACACGAAATTTGACTCTACAGAAATATTTTTATTTTTAATTTATTTTTAGTTTTTTGACAAATTATGAAAGATAATTTAAAAGGAAGAAGAACTCGTTTTAGCTTTTGGTTTCTGAGGTTTCAGTCTGCCTGCACCATCATAAAAGCAAGGGAGAGTGTTAGAACACTGAAGCTCTCCTCAAGGCTTCCCAGAAGCAGAGAAGTCAGCCCTTCAGCAGGAAGCCCCTTTCTCCTTTCTTACCTTTGTTCTATCTGAGTTCTCCCACCCGCTGGATGGGACTGCTACATTAAAGGCAGGTTTCTGCAGGATTTTCCACCTACAATTGTCATCTCTGGAGATGCCCTCACAGATATGGCCAAAGGTCTACTTTAACTAAGGCACCTAGGCATTTCTCAATCCATTTAAACATCAAGATAGCTTCTGCAAGAGTCCAATCTATCTCCCCAACAACCACACACACATACACAGAAAGAGAAAGAGAGAGACAGAGACAGAGACAGATCAGCAGACAGACAGACAGACAGACAGACACACACACACACACACACACACACACACACACACACACACACACACACACGGAGAGAAACAGAGACAGAAGCTTGGCTTTCATACTAAAAGGACACTGAGTGTTCAGAATAGTAAGAAAAAGACTAACAATTGTACATCACTGTGAAACTCTAGGCATTTGGGCATATAGAAAAGATCCTCCAATTTTTCAAAGATAAATGTTTTCAAAATTGATCAAAAAACATCATATTGCCAACAGCACAGGACATTACTAAACACATCATGCTAAACGTACTGGTGGTGATATTTGTTTTCATAAGAAGTGAATCTTACAGCATTTGTGGGAATATATATCTAACCTAAAGAATCTTTTGTGGACTAGTATTCAGACAACAAAATGATTAGAAATAAATTGATATAAGGTAATATGTAATTACCTTTGAAACTAAAGTTAATTAAAGATTATATGGGACATAGATAGTGGTATTGGTGCTGTCATGTTGTAGTCTATTTGAAAAGTTGACTAAGGCCTGATTGCCTTATATCAACTGGAATGAGAGGACACCACCACTTCCAACCAATACTTCTTGACGTAAGGAGGAGTGGAAGCAAAGGTTACTCAGTCACTCTTTTCAGTATTTCTTGTAGCTCAGCACCAATTTTTTTTTAAAGATTTATTTTATTTATTATATGTAAATACACTGTAGCTGTCTTCAGACACTCCAGAAAAAAGACTAATAATATTACCAGGAAAGTTACCAACATGGTGAGGAGATAAACATACAAAGAACCAGGGTGCAAGCATGAAATCTTACATTTGTATGCCCAGCCCCACTCCCCCCAAAAAGGCAGCTGCAGTGACATACTCCTGTATTCTTAGACCTGAAAAAAAACAGAAGATCCTCAGAGCTTGCTGGCCAGCAAGTCTAGCTGAATCAGTGAGCTCCAGGCTCAGTGAGAGACCCTGTCTCAAAACATATGATAGAGAATGAAAGAGGAAGACACCCAAGGCTGACCTCCCAATGCTCACACGTGCATGTGCACCCATGCATACACATATGTACACATGTAAAGATACCTACACAGGGCAGGTGTATACCACATACACAGGGTGGGGAGTGAGAGACAGAGAGATAGAAACAGAGAGAGATTCATATTGAAAAGCAAGGGGAGTAAGTAGGAGAAAAGCAGAATTTGAAGGAAGCATTCTTTTTCTGTACCTTGTGTTATAGAGCAGCCTTTGTAATGGTGAAAGAATTTTATACAAATGGAAAGTCAAAGTAATTTCTAAAATTCAAAATCAAAGGAAACAAATAATGCTAATGATATAGAACTAGCAACATAATTACAAAGAAAGTTACTTTGAATTAAAATAACTTGGTTCCTACTTATTGGGATATACAAAAATAAGAGAATTTTTCAAAATAATTTTGAATCATATTATTGAGTTTATAACAGGCCCCCAGACCTTAACACAACTTTCATCATGATGAAAGTACCCATTTTAGGCCTTGAAACCCAGCATGTAGGCAGAACACCTGCCAAAATGAAAACAAAGACCAAATCCATCAAAGTCCATAGTTCTGTAGTTCCACTTCTGGCTAACTGTTCTTGTTAATTGAGGTATGTCAACCCAGATTGTGGTGTGTGTGTGTGTGTGTGTGTGTGTGTGTGTGTGTGTGTGTGTGTGTGCATTTAAAATCTCACCCTGAGAACGGCTTGTGTCTATACTGGGATCCCAAACACCCAAGTTGCAGGCCACCTTATCAAGACTGTCTGCTAGCCGAAGCCTGTGTTCCAGCAGTCTTCTCTGTCTCATTTCCCCACAATACAGTGCTTCTGGTGGTGCTGGCACTGTTATTGGAATAAAGCAAAGTAGCCATTATCTTCTTATCACTAAGTACCAGGCTCTTTTATTGTGGATTAAAATATACAGATGTAATATTGATAAGATTAAATTAAAAGTCCTGTAATTCTAAATGCAAATTGAAATAATTAAGTCTGTAAATTATTTTTGTCCTTGCTAACATACATACATATTCATGTATTTTTCATATATATTTATTTTACACATGTTCCCTGGGTTTCTGCAAATGTTTGGAAGCAATAATCCAATTAGTAGTCATAATTAGTCATAATTAGTAGTCATAATTGCTTCTAATATCCACACTGTTCTCCTAAAGCCTAGGAAGACTACAGGAGCCAGAAATTCTAACAAAGGCCTGAAATCCATGGCGAAATGGCGAAGTCAGAAGGGGGGCATAGTTCCGTCTTGTCATTGATACTGACAAAATGCCGGGATGATGTCAAAGGGGCTAATAAAACAAACTCAAAACATGTCCATTGATCAAACATGGGAGAACTGTGCATCAACGAAGATAATAGCTGTAACTATTTTAAACACAAACATACATTTAAATGCATGAAATGGTAATTATATGCTAAATTTTTCCTGAGCAAATGTTTGAGAATAGTACAGAACCAATTCATTACTTTAAAATCTGGTAAAAGAATACAAAAGAAATTAAGTAACTAAGACTAAGTTAGGATGTCTGTGAAACAGAAAATAGGACCAAGATATAGAAAGTGCAAGACGGCCATATCCAAGATCCAGTGATACATGCAATCTATGGTAAAGTGACCAGCTCAGGCCTGTTATTTCATCACTGGAAATCCCACAACCTAGAAAACCTGCTCAGTCTTGGAAAAGCAGAAAAATGGGTCCACCACCTAGGGAAATACTCCCAGTACTACCCCCCTACACACACACACACACACACACACACACACACACACACACACACACACACACACACACAAGACAGAAGATAGGTTATTATAAGAATAACCTTGCACTTGCTTAACAGCCTTTGTTAATTTAAAGAGGTTATGTGTCCTGGGTTGTAATTGGTACATAATGGTCTCCTGTGTCCCATAGTAATAACAATAGCTTCTAATTACAAAGACCTATGCATTATATAAGCAGTTTACAAAAAAATTTCCCATTAGATACTTATGATAATGACAAGAAATAAGTGCTATTTTTATTTCCATTACAAAAGGGAAAACCAAAGTGCCCATGGGTTAACTTATTTTCCCAGGATGGACTCAGCTCCTATAAGCAGCCAAGCTTGAATTAGAATCTAGGTCTGCCTGACTCTGAAGTCTTCCCTCTTCATCATTACAGCAGATGGTCTCTTGCTAACTCTTTTCATAAGCCACTATTCTAGTCATCACTATTTGAGATTTAAGCCTGGTTCTTAAAATACTCCTCAATCCTCCCCAAGCCCAAGAAATGTTTGGATAAAATCTAATGCAGACTGTAGCTCAAAAGTATCGTTCTTCAAGCTACCAAATCTTAGTTTAGAAAAGCCAATATCAATTTAGCCTTGTGCTGTGAACAAATCAAAACACAGATCTTCATCATCTGTAAATTTATTCAATGTTCATCTTTCAAACACAAAGCACTTGAAACACCAAAGTTTCCATAGCCATGGAACATGAAGCCTCTCGATGGAAAGAGGAAAGCTGACCAATGAGAATCAACAACAAAGTAAGCAACACGTTCTCCATACTTGATCATTAATGAATCAAGATTGACAAGGCTCTGTGATTACTGAAGCAGGAAGGCGAATGGGTTTCCTTTTGGCAATTGACAGTCAGAGATCTGAGTTCTAAAGCACAGTCATTAAAGAAAATCAGTAAGAGTCATCCTCCACAATTGTAAATAATGACCATAAGCGCTGAGGAAATCCAGACACTTAGCCCTAGAGTGACTCACTCCACTCAGTGCATATATTTATAATGAAAAGAGTTCAGATGTGTGATTAGGGGGAATCTATTCATCCAGAAAATATGTGGGAGTCTACAGAGTTCAATTTTAAAGGAGAGTATGTCTTAGCTCTTTCCATTAGTAATGGTAACATAATTATTACTATTGCTAGCATTGTTATTGCTGAATATGTGCAGAACATTGTAATAAGTATTTGACCTATGTTATTAGTAATGTTACCCAGGTGGTGAGTGATTCTCACCTTGCTGTCTTATCCACTGTCTAGAAGTTCTTCCTTACAGATATCTGGAGTCTGACAGAACATCCAGAGGATGATTTTGTTCCTCATTATCTCTCCCATACAACCCCTCTCATTTTTACACAGTGTGTTTACTAGATCTGAGACTGCAGGGAAGTGCTGTAGATTCTGACTTTGGAATATGGACAAAAGCAATTCCTTCCCTGAGTGGTTGAGATATTTACATCAATGTTTCTCTTATAGTAGGATCTTTGTTTCTTTCTTTCGGTGTGTGTGTGTGTGTGTGTGTGTGTGTGTGTGTGTGTGTGTGTGTGTCAGAGACAGACACAGAGAGAGAGAGAGAGAGAGAGAGAGAGAGAGAGAGAATTTGTATACATATAACCATGTGCTCTTTTTTGTGGGTGAGTGCATGCATACAAGTAGAGGTAAGGCAACAACCTTGGGTGTCACCCTCATCTTCCTCCTTGTTTGAGACATGTTCTTTGTTGTCTGATACATATGATAAACTAAGTGGCTCAGGAGCTTACAAGCATTCTTTTGTAAGAATGAATTCTCCCCATAAGAGTACTGGAATTATACATGTATCCTTCAGAACTCAACTGTACTTTGGTTCTGAGGATCTAAACATAGGCCCATGCTGTGTGCTGAGCATGTTACCCACTGAGTCACCTATCCAGCACCCTCAGTAGGATGGTAACAAATATGAGCTCCTGAAGTATGCAACCTTTGCTACTGACATATAACTAAAAACTCACAGCCCAAGCCTTCCCTTTATAGTGTCCCTACACTATGTCACGTTGCCAACAATGGAGAGGGACCACTCAAACTTCACTGAGCCTTGACATCCACATTAGGAAACCATTCTGAGATAAATGGCAGGACTTGACCTGTTTAGGCATGTCCTTTTGATAGGTCTTTAATGCACATAAGCTCTCTGCTTTTGTCAATTTCTGACCTCTAAAAAAAAAAAAAAAAAAAAAAAAAAACTTTCCAAAGATGTCTCGCGCTAAGAATTTAGTCTCAATTAACAGAAATACTCCTAGCTTTTTGTTGACATTAGTGACTCTGCCAATTATCTGCCCCAGAGCAAAGCAGTTTATAGGTGAAGTTCACCAAAGACACCTCACTGCTGCTGGAGCAACTTCTCAACAATACTGTGTGGAATGTGACTGTGTGAGAACAAATAAAAATGTGACCTTTCCCTACCTGTTTGTTCCATGGTAGGCAGCTTTTCTTTTCTCTTCTTAACTTACAGGCTCTCCGCGGTACTCATTTGGATTCCCGCTGTGCCTGTAACCCCTAAATTCATCCTCTCCAAAAGGAACTTTGAGACAGTTTATTTCCCTATTCATTGTAAAGATAAGGTCACCACCTACGTGTTGTTAATCATTGTTAAAATGCCAAAAACCTCCCAATGCTTTTTTTCATAAACTGGAATGTGATTACAGCAATTAAAATACCATCACTCTCACTGTTAGCTTTTTGGTGCATTTTGCTGAATAGCAGAAAGGTGGAATTATGATCTTTCCACTGGAAATGGTTCAGATGGGAGTTATTCAATGTAGGTGTCACGCCAGAAAATTACCGATCTGTTGGGTCAGCAACTTTGAGGGAAAAGTGAAAAAGATGTCTATCCTGAGCCAGAAAATCTGGATAAATCTCCTTCACAATTTGTTATACCACATGCTCCTCCTGCTGCTAATTATTCAGTTAACTACTGTTGAGGCCATGTGTGCTCTGCTTCAAGTACTGTGCTCACACCATACTTCTCTTCATATTCACCGTATTTGGGTTTTTCTTTCTCCAACCACCAATTAAATATCATTTAATCATCACATTCCTATCGCATACACCTAGGAAGGGAGACTTCTGTTGCCTACGGCATTCTAAAACCATGATAAATAATTTTCAATTTATGCTAAAACTGTTATTGCTGAGATGCACATCTCCGTTGACTAATTCATTCATCCAAACCTTCATTAATCATATACGATTTGCCTATCCCTACAATAATTATATGGATGAATTAAATGAATGTGCTGCCTTTTGGAAATGTGTAACCCAATCTTGAAAATACAATATATTCACCAATTCTTAAGTCATATGCTATAGGAAAAAGTAGGAGCACACAGTGGCAAACGCTTCCTGCTGTGTAGTCTGAGCTGCATTCTGGCTTTGATTACTAACAGCTTTGCTACTGAGAGGGAAGGAAAGGGGGACAGCTATGGCTGTTATGGCCAGACAGTATTGAATTGGGGTGGTTGACTGAGGGAATTGTGAAGGTCAAGGTTGCAGTGGCGAGCATGATGAGAGTAATGGTCAACTAGGAAAAGATAGGGAAAGGAAGGAAGGAAGGAAGGAAGGAAGGAAGGAAGGAAGGAAGGAAGGAACAAAGACACATAAAGGGCTGAGGAGAAAGCTCTACCAGGAAAAGTCTCACTGCACAAATCTGAGGGCCTGAGTTGAAACCAGCCACTCTCATAAAAATCTGGGCCTGGGCTGGAGCTGTGACCCTGAGGGGAAAAGCACTTATCCTGCAAGTATGAGGATATGAGTTGGGGACAATAGGAGGAAAATCAGGGATGGTTGAGCATGCCTTTAACCTCAGCACTGTCAGGCAGAAACAAGTGGATGCTGGGAGCTTGTGGCTCGACAGCCTAGAAAAAAAAAGGGTGAACTTCAGGCTTGGGAGACCCTACATAAAGAGAATACTGTAGAATGTGATAGTGAGAGTCCACTATACTTGATGCTCTTCTCTGGCCTCTGTGTGTGTGAAAACAGGGACATGCACCCCTGCACACACACACACACACACACACACACACACACACACACACACATACACACACACTTCTAATCCCAGCAATGCTGAGGAAGTAAGTGTGGGCTTCCTGGCCTTACCAACCATCCTAGCTTAATCAGCGAGCCTTGGGACAGTGAGAGATTCTGTCTCAACACACAAGGAAGATGTTTTCTGAGGCATAATACCAAAAGCTGACCTCAGGCTTCCACACACATCTCCACACATATACATGTGCCTACACACACACAAACATGCCAACACACACGAAGAAGGGATGAGTACACACAGCATAATGCCAAGTTCCTACCAAGAAAAATTCCAACTGGGATTATTAAAGCAATTCTTATGATGAAGGTGGGCAAATCTACTTGACCTAGAAGTTACTGATATGTGCAGAAAGAGCAGAGAAAGGACATTACTGGTGAATAAAACCCTATAAACAAAAGCAACCAGATAAAAGTGTGAGGTATGTCCCAGGAGCACAAACAGCCCAACCTACCTAAAAAGCAGACATAAAAATTAAATTGGAAAGAAAGGTAGAGGTCAGTCTGAAGAGAATTTTGAACTTCAACTACAAGATTTACATTTTAGTTAGTGTGGACACTCATGAGAAGCCTGGCTGCTGTCCTGACAGGAAGGTAATCTCTGCAAGAAAGGTTTAGGTCCCAAAGCAGGGTGGTAGTTTAATAAATTTCTATTACTATTATCACAGAAAAAAATCAATAACTCTACAGTGTATTCCATGCTGGAATCATGCCTGCTAACTGTCAACCATAGAGAAATGACTTCTGGCAAGCAGAAACAGAAGTTGAGGGGAAATGTGTTTATTGATGCTTGCTTTAATTTATTGCTGCTCCGGGGCTTGACAAAAGAGGAGGCAGGCTTAGAGAGAAACAGCGAGGGCGGGAAGGGACCCAGATCGTTTTAGGAAATAGAGGAATATCAAGACACAATATCAAGTTACTACCGAAGCAAGCTCTTCAAGGATTGAGAAATTGAAAGAGATTCATGGAACCAATCCCAGGGTCACAGAATCAGGGCTTCCCATGAGCGGCTACCTAGTTATTTGCACTGCATCTAATTAAATATAAATGCTTATAAAGTGAGAGGCAGAGAGAGATTTTCTAAAACACTTCACTTATGGGCACTTCTCCTTGCGCCAGCCAGGGCTTTCAGCTACAAGCAACAGAAGGCGATCTTCCACAGGCAGCACACAAGCTATGGCTCCTAGGGAAATCAGATGTAAGCAACGCCTACTGCAAAGATAATGTCTCCCATGATCCCCCTTTGCCATTTGCTCGGCTCTACTTTCTTCTGGGTTGGTTTCCTTCCTGGGAATAATTTCTTAAGAAACCAAGAATGGACAAAATAATTGTAGCTTTGTTTCACAGAGCAACTGGCAAGCAGAAAACAAGGCTAGTCCTGCCAGGTAGACCCCACCCAGCATAGGTCCCATAGCCTTCCTAAACACCAAATGGTGCCACCATCTGGGGAACACCAGTTTAAAATATGAGTCTGGGGGCTGGTGAGATGGCTCAGCAGGTAAGAGCACCCGACTGCTCTTCCGAAGGTGCCACCATCTGGGGAACACCAGTTTAAAATATGAGTCTGGGGGCTGGTGAGATGGCTCAGCAGGTAAGAGCACCCGACTGCTCTTCCGAAGGTGATAAGTTCAAATCCCAGCATCCACATGGTGGCTCACAACCATCCGTAACGAGATCTGGCACTCTTCTGGAGTGTCTGAAGACAGCTACAGTGTACTTACATATAATAAATAAAATAAATCTTTAAAAAAATATGAGTCTGTAGGGGACTTTTCAGAATCCCTATGAACCGCTTCAACCTGTTACATATAATTTAGCCTCCAGCATCCATGTTTCACAGATGATAGTCCCATGTGCACTTATGAAAACAAGTTAGGACAGATTTTGTTGATGGCAACACCTGTGTAATGCACTGCAATAAATCAGTGTGGGGAGTGGGTTGTGCAAATAATATAATAATGCCAAATTGTTAGAGGTTTGACATAACAAGACACAATTTCTCATGGACTGGAACAAAGTGGCTTAGCTACGAGGAGGACTGTGAGCATTCTCCTGCTGGGAGTTCCACTGACCTCTATCTAAGGCCTTAGGATCCTGCCGCACCAGCTGTAAGCTGGATACAAGGGACAGACTCACTCACTCGAGGTGTACAGGTGCTACAGTCTCACTTATCACCCGGCAACAGTCCAGTGATGCAGTCATACAGCCCCACATAAGGACAAAGGAGGCTAGGCATGTGATCTAATTAAGGTTTAGAGAAAAAGAGAGCAACAAGAAAGTGTCTGGCTCAAAATAAGTATTATTTCTCCTCACTTTTTCTACTGTTTTTTTCAATGATTTGCTACATCAGCATAGCTTTCAATACTGACAACTTTTCTGTAGCATTACCTAACTTGACCCACAGAGATGAGGCTGATTCCATACCTCTAGTGAGCAAGAAGCCCACATTATGGCCATGAAGTGGCGCTCTGATGGCTGTGTCTGTGTAAGTCAATCAGGGGGCACACATCCGGTTGCTGAATTGAAGCTCTGATCTGGAGTGGCAGCTAAGAGGGATCACAGGGCACAGACGTGTCTCTTCAAGTGGCCAACAACCTAGGGTCACTATTTCAGATGCCAGATTCCTATCAATCTAATGTTTAAAATTAATCAGAACTCAGCTTGCTATAGGCTGAACATTCAGGGAGCTCTTGCATGTGTGGAGAAAGCAATGAAGGGGAAGTGGAAGGGGCAGGAGTCCAAGCTGAGGAAACTGTTTCATCTGTGTGGCTTCAGGGCTTCTAGTAATTACCAGAGAGGCGCCTGGGTAGTGATGTCACCTTTCTCAGAGGTTAGATGAATCCTGACTGACTGACGATTTAGTATGGAGGTGAATGCAACTGCCTAGGCTTCGCTCAAATCCTTGGTCCATTTTGCTGGTAAGAGTTCTTCAAGGAAACCTTCAAGTTGCTAAGAGAGAACAGAAACCTCTTGGACGAAGTCAAGTAAAAAGATGCTTGGGAGTAAATATTCCACCATGCCCCAGCAAGGAAAGGATGTATAACGTACCTCTGCAGCAGCAAACGTGAAGAAGCCCCAGCAAGCAGTGGCTGCCTCCATCACACCCTCAAAGCCCGGACTTCTGCTCCTTTCTTGAAGCCCCTTTGCTATCCTTTCCTCTCTCAGCCAAACCCCTACCCTTGCTGTTTGGGAATCCTTATGTCCCATTGTGCCTGCCCGCACTGAGATATCCTGTCTTTTAAATTCAATTGCTCTTCATAAGCCTCTCCTGACTCCACTTCAACATATCAGACAGAAAAATCCATTTCTATCAGTTCAGTTTTTAAAATCACTCCCCCAATCATAATACATTATCTGGGCTGCACATCCCTCAACCTGAGTTTCTTAATTCTAGTTGAAGCCACTGTGGCTAAGGGGGGGCGGGGGATGCTCTGTACTTGAGATTACAAAAAAGAAAGGCTATCCTCCTCAAATTCTATCCCACTGAGAACAGGAGAAGGTACAAAATATCCTGAGGCTAGGTTGTCTGCTTTATTGCTGGTATACCAGGTAGAAAGCAGGACTCCACACGTACCTCAGCCCTGAATTTACCTATGTGACTGTACATAGAGCATAAGCCAGAGAAGGTACAGGTCTAAGGAGAGGCAGGCTCCTTCTGCAAACACACACACACACAGACACACACACACAGACACACACACCCATATGGGGTGCGTGTGTCTGTGTGTGTGTGTGTGTGTGTGTGTGTGTGTGTGAACTATATTTTACATTTAAGAATGCAAAGGAATTACAATCTCCTCAAAGTTGAAATAAGTATGGGCTCCAGAAACTTTGGGGAAAAGATGGTCAGGTCCTTCATTCATTTGCTTATTTGTACTTCCTGAATAAGTATTAGTATGTATCTCTAGTTAACTAAAAGGCCTCTCATCTACTGTTAAAGACATCACAGTTTGGTTCCAGGATATGGAGAAATCAATTTTGAACTGACTGAGACTCTCTCTCCCTAATGGCTCCCTTAATAATTGCTAGGGGTAAAACAATATCATTGTCCTTATCCAGCACTGGTCCCTGCATGCTGCACTACTGACCTGCAAGGCAAAATATGCCCACTGGTACAATAGTGGCGAGACTGTTTATGGAGGTAACAAACTGCTTTCCTGATTGGATTTGGGGCCTACTCTATAGGAGAGAATCTGTGCCTGGTGCTATAAACAAGGTCAAAAACCCATGGCGGGGAAGATCATAAGCCTTAGAGGGGAACTTGCTGGGTTTGTTTTGCTGAATGGACATGTTGTCAAACTGCCTTCTAAATATATTCAGGTCCCTATATTTGTGCTGCTCCCAACCGTGGTGAGACCAAAAGCAGCTTCTTTCTGCAGTGGGCAATGGTTAATACCGAGACTGGTGAATGTTTAGAGGGCTGAGAATAAGTGACCAGAGCATGTAGCTGTAGACCAGACATCCATACCAACCCCCACACTACCTTCCTGCCCAAGGTTCAGAGGGCACCACAAAGGAGAGGGTAGAAGAAAACTGTAAGTGCGGAGTGATGGGGAGGAAGGCTGAGAAGTACAGTCTTCTGGGCAGCGCATGGACAGCTGCTGCCCATGGACTAACAACACCTGTGCTTGCCTGATTAAGATTACCAGCATGGGCAGAGTCCTGGGGCCCACCATGAGGTGAGAAGCAACAGTGAGTTGATGGCTACTGGGGTAGGGGTGGAATGAGCATCTTTTTAAAAAGCTACTTAAAGTACATATTTCTAATTTTTAATGTTTCTCTTAATTATTTGAGAAATTCATGCAATGTATTTTTTTTTTTACCATATCCATCCCTCATTCCTCCCAGGACTCCTGCCTAGTCTACCCCCACCTTCCTACACACCTTCATGTCCTTTTTCTTTTTAATTATAGAAAATGGCCATTGGTAGGTTTCCTGTACCCCAGTAGATGACCCAACATACATGTGCATATGGACAAGACTAATTGGCCTCAGTGGCTTAATAAATTAATTAATTTAAAAGGAGAGAATGAAGTTGGAAGGCAGATGTGATTAGGGAACCCAAGAGGAGTTGAGGAGAGGAATAAAGGTGAATATAATCAAGATACATTGTATATACGTAGGAAAATTTCAAAATCATATTTAAAATAATAATACAATAAATTTTGACTTACAAAATAAGGTCTTTCAACCCATGTACCTCGTTAAACTAAATAACATATACATGAGATTGTATATATTCAAATCACTACCTTTTTTTCAAAGTGAGCATGATGCAGACAAATGACTTCTCTTCTGCTGGCTCTTCATCTCCCTAATTTTTCTGAAGTAGAATGCCCACCTCATCAAACTTCCTAAAGTATGGTAATTCTCCAGGTATATAAAAACAAGCCTCATGTTTTAAATGTCATCAATTCCAGATGGATCCCAAGTTTGCAACTCAAACTAAAGCCTTCTTGTTGAATTTGAGTCTAGAGCATTCCATTCTTTGACTGAACACCCCATTCTGGTGTGTATAAACCAAGTAGGCCCAAGCTTAAGCTTCTAATCTTCTGCCAAGCACACTCTTTGCATAGGCTTTTCCACCTGTAGTAGCAACTCAAAGAACAAACCCACAAGTTTAGTTTCTCCTCTGGCACATACCCAGCACCTACAACAGTCCCTGGGAAAGAATCATTGCTCAACAAATAAAATGCATATGCCATTTGATATATGCATTAAAAACTAGTAGCAGAATTTCTTTTAAGAAGAAAACTGATTTAGTTGTCAAAATACTCTCATTGGTATTGATACCATTGATTTTAAACTAAAATTGTTTTCACTGATATCAAAACACATATGAGGGAGTGCCTTGTGGATCTAAATATATTTAGAAAGATATGTTGCCAATGTATGCCACTCCATTATATATAATGGCATCTGTTTGGGTCCCTGGGTGACAAAGGGAATAGATAAGGTATAGGGAGGCTAGAAAATGATGCTAACAGGAGCACAGTTAACAGGAAAGCCAAGTAGCTGGCGAAAAGAAAAACCTAGCAGAACAGACTATAATATCTCCTTTAGTGTTGTTACACTGAACCTCCCAGGCTTCTGTGTGCAAGTTTATTATATAAGACTGCTTTAGCAAATAAGGTTGTGTTAAATATAGGGGCTGACATTTCTGCCTGGGTCAACACAGGGTAGGAAAGAAGAATGAAGCTTACAAAGTAACTCAGAACTGCCAGAGGCTCAGACCCAGGTGTGCTCCAGTCAACACAGGTGCTCTTACATTCAGACTCCTGCCGTTCAACTATGTCCTAGAAAGATTGTGCTTGCCCATGAATTTAAGCTAATTTTATCTGAACATCACAGAGCTGGTGTTTGGGCTCTATGGAGATTTGAGTGGAAATAGCAAAAAAGAAACAGCTTTTTAAAATCCAGATTATGACATTTGGGGCATTGAGTATTGCTCCAATTGATAAAAAGCTAAAGCCATAACCATTACTTTATAGAGTTTCTGGGTTTTTCTACAATTAAAGGAGTCCTGATGTGTGAAAGGTTGGGAATCAGAGTTAGGCATAATCTGTAACTTTTAAGTAGAATAATTAGATAATCTACTGGGATATTGGGCTACTGCATCTTTTTATATAACACAGTCATAAAATATTTAACATTGAGCAAACTATCTTGGTGGTGTTATTAACAATTTTCTCCACCCACTCCAAACCTCTCATTTGAAACACATTCCTTTCGAGGTGATATTGAGTTTGTGTGGCTCTTATCCAATTAATATCCAATTCTTAAAACAACATTGACATCACATTGATTTTCTAACAGGCAGCACTTCGTCCCAGATCTGACACTCCTAACTGACTCACCATAAGTCATCAAACTCACTGCAATTATCACTATGTTTGACCATAACAAATACCAGAATGGTTTCAGCTTCACTTCCTTTTGGCTTTGTGAGCTCCGCATTTGTAGCTCCAAATCTGAGGGTCTGTGAAAAGCAGCCTGTTTTGGTTGAATGAGGCTTATTCCTGCCACCCAGTAGAAAACTCTACAAGGGATGGAAAAGCAAGCCATATTCCCTGATACTACAGAGCCAACTCCATAATTCTGTGACTATAAATCACGCAGACAATGTCCCAAGCTTCTGGCATTCTGGCTAGACTCCACCCCCACAGTTACCTGACTATAGCCAGGTATGCTCCTCCCCACTATTACCTGATAGCCCAAGCCACTATAAAAGGGGCTGCTTGGCCCTCCTTGCTCTCTTTATGCTTTCACCTTTCTTACTCTCTAGCCATCCTTCTCTCTCTCTCCTTTCTCCCCTCTTTCCATGTGGCCATGGCCGGCTTCTCTCCCTCTTTCTACCTTCTCTCTTTCTCTCTACCTTTCTACAATAAAGCTCTAACACCATAGACTCTCTGCTCATCAAGGCCCACCACGCTTGAATCATGGGATAGGCTTTTCCCTAACGAGCCACTTCTAACCTCCTGCTTGCTACAGACCGGACCAAGGACTCTCACCAGCATGGGAACCATCCAGTGCCCTCTTCTCCTCCCTTTGGCCCCGGGGCTGACCAAGCTGCTCCCGGTGTCCCCATTCTCTTCTCAGCTCTTTTGAAGTGACAATTTGTATCTGGGATGCCTGAGGATGAAAACCTGGTACCTAAGACTGCCACTTGTCCACCACCCACCGAGCTGGGGTCCAGTGGCTTCCTACAGCCAGACACCAACCTGGGCTGTGTGGAAAGCGTGCTGCAGTCCTCCCGTGTCCATCTGCCCAGAGCACCAGAACTCTGGTGGGAAGCAGGTTTTCTCCCACTCCCTTTATTCCCCCATACCCACTGCCCAACACAAATCTATAAAACAGAGAAGAATTTGAGCCATCACCTGCTCTCAATCAATCTCAGTCACTGAGGAAGAAACTGAAGCATTACAATTGGCTGAACTTGGGTCAAGTTACCGAGTATAGGACATGGGTAAGGCAGCCCTGATGGGAGCCCTTGGATAAATGGGTGCAGAAAGCTTCCCCAAGAAGGTAACAGAGAAAGATGCTGCTCAGAACAAAGAAATTTTCTGAAGGAGAAATATTTAAAAGAGCAAGAATAAGGAAGAAGAGGAGGACAGAGAAGGAGGAGGAAGAGAAAAGGGAAGCTGAAGAAGGAGACGGAAAAAGAAGACAAGGAGGATTAAGAAGTGGAGAAGGAAGGGGGAAGCAAAAGGGAAGAAGAAAGGGAGAAGAAAAAGAAGGAGGGGTATAGTAGGGGTGGTGGAAGAGGAGGAAGAAAAGGAGGAAGATAGGAGAAAGGGAAAAGGAAAGATGAGGGGAAATCAGATTGAGAAGGAGGAGGATAGAGGCGAAAGAGGGGGTAGAGGAAGAAAAGGAAGGAAAGAGAGGAAATGAAAGGAAATGGGGTCAGGGGTCAAAGACAAAGGATGTTAATAACCAAGGGGTTTCCGAATGTGTGGAGTTGCAATTTTATGAGACTTTTGCAGTGGATTTCACTATGAACATGCCCAAGTCTACCTCTCCTTTCTCTTCCAGAAAACAAACTTTATAAGATGTCTAAATAATTATGACAATTTAAATGCCAATACCTGACCTGTGCTGTTCTAAACTGCAGTAATGAAGAAATGTTATGTTTATACAAATATACGATGGGCTTTGGGACTGGCTGACAGTAGTTCAGAATCTTTTATCTTTTGTTCTATCATCCCTAGCCTTAGCATGGGTCTTAAGTTCAGATGGACCTCACATTCAATCACAGTGTTATCCAGCAAAAGAAAATAGATCATTTATGCCTGTGGTTCTCTCAGAGAAGAGGAGTTCATTCCAAAGCTCTCCCAGACTCTCTCACATCTCAGTGAACAAAATTAAGTACACCACTGGCAAGTAGAGGAACCATTCGCCCTTAGAGGTAATGTCAGCTTTTCCTGAAGTATGTGTCTACATGAAGAAACAGTACTTTCTGTTAGGGCATTGTGGGTATTAAGATTCATTGTCAGCTTGATAGCATCTCAGATCGACTAAGAGACAAATGCTTGGGAATTATCTGTTGAGGGAGTTTCTAGAGTGGGTTGATTAAAATGGGAAGACCCACCATAAATATCCATGGTAGCATCACATGGGGTGAAGGCCTGGACTAAACAGAACGGAGAAAGAGTGAGCTAGCTCTGAAACTCACCTCTCTGCTTTTTGACTGTGGGCACAGTGTGGCCAACCACTTCAAGCTTCTGCCTTCAAGACTTCCTTCCAAAATGGACTGTACTCCCTCAAACTGTGAGCTGAAGGAAACCCCTCCTTCCCGAACCTGCCTTAGCCTAATACTTTGTCAAAGTGATGAGGAGAGTTACTGATATAACAGAGAATAGAAATGGAAAACATTGGACCAATGACACACCTGACCAGGACCATCTCCATGTGAAAGGGAGAATGGCAGAATCCAGTCCCAACACTTTATCATTGAACTCCCAATGCCATGAACAATATATCAGTGCATAAAAGACATGTTTAGAAAGAGTGAGTCATTCTAAATGCTCCCAGCCAAGAAATGTTTAGCCTTTAAGGGTAGTACATAGCATACAAAAAACTTAACAGAAAGATACATGTCAAAAAAATTTAAAAATTAAATAAACACAGAAATTTATGTATCCCAGAGTTTTGGAAGACTGCCAATTTCTTGCATTTTATTCTTTTAAGTAAAAGCTTCTTATTAAATGTATAACTAGAAATGACTGGACCTTATGGCTACTTTGAAGTGCTTCAATTAAATAAATGCCCATGCTGAGAGCACGTGTCTTTAGGGCATTAAATACACTCCTTTTTAGTGTACATGTGTCCTCCGAGTGTCCAGGAATTTTATTCTCCTCAATCTCTTTAGTTTAATGCTCTGAGCCCTATTAAAGTACAAATATCTCTGGATGATGTACAGTCCTCTTTGGTGTCTTCTAGAACATCAGTACAAGGTGCAGATTGACAGCCTGACACAGGTGAGAGGATGTTTTGTTAAAGTAAGCACTTGAAAGGATACATGATGAAGAATTTTTTTATTAATGACATGTGTGTAACGGTCTGTCTTACATTGTGTAGTTAAGCTCTGTCTGAACTCTATAGAGAGAAATGTGCCAAAAAATAACTTCTGGTGGTGTGCTATAGTTTCTGTCACTTCTGCAGACTCAGGTTGATTGGCAGAGTGATGTCAGCTGAGACAGACTCACACATGTGTCGAGGCATGACCCATGGAGGGCACATGATGTTTGGAGTGAGTATAAATAGGCCCAACAGACAGTGATGGAGGCTGAACTAGGCCCGCTTAGAGAACTGGTTGTACAACACTTGTTGGTCTCTCATCCTTGCTGATCTTCGATTCACTGAAAGAGGCCCAGTTAAGAACTTTTCCCGGCATCCGTCCTGGTTGCTCCTGTTGAGCCTTGCCGAGGCTGAGGCCTGGCTGTCTCTGCTGAGTAGCTCCACTACTGCTGATTCCTGTTTGCTATCTCAACTCTACTGAACAGGACTGTTGATATAACCGTGAAGTGTTTGCGAGTGGCTTGAACTGTCCGTGCTGACTCCTGTGAACCGAACTGCTGATCTCCTGACAATTCAGATAGTATTTACTCCAAGGAACTATTTCTTAAACAGGTCCACTTCCTCTGTGTCCTTTCTTTCCCCCTACTTCTGGTAGGTAGTGAGATAGAATGGAGATTAAAGTGTTTAAGAACCATCGTTAAAAGTAGGCTTTGAAAAAACTTAAAGTTACACTCAGTGGATTTATAGCATAAATAGGACAGTTCACAAAGCCCCACCCATATCTCAGAATCTTTAGCTGCTGGGGTGTACAGTTTGTTTTCCTCAGGAATCAGACCCCTGTTAGCTGGTCCAAACTGCAGTGAATGGCCCCATACTCATGCACATATGAACAGCACTGGCTAGATTTAGTGGGCTAAGAAGGGGGACAGGATGGTGTGAGGAAGAAGGGGGACAGGATGGTGTGAGGAAGAAGGGGGACAGGATGGTGTGAGGAAGAAGGGGGACAGGATGGTGTGAGGAGTTGAAAGCTAAGTGGGGGTAGGTAGGATTAAACTACATTGTATACATGCAGGAAGTTCTCAAATAATAATAATATTTTAAAAGAAATCTGCTGAAAGTATCCTTCTCACTCAAGAACACAGAAAATAGAATCTGATAAATCAACCAGCCTGCTATGGCCTCTCTCTTGCATCTGGCTCTCCACAAAAGGTCTGTGGATCTACCTCTGTGGTTCTTCATTACCCCAGTTCCCAGGACTACTACTGATGTTTTAAGAGAGTAAATCTCAGGCCCTTCAAAGCTATGCTCAGCCAGTGATACCATAAGTTGAGCTTTTGGCAGCTCTGAGTCTATTGACCTATGCCTGTGGTCCTCAGAAGGACACAGACTTGGTGGCTCCACTTTTAAAGGTAGCATCTGGCCCCAGAAACACTAGCTCACTCTTGGTTCATCACCTTTTGCCTTTAAGACCTGAAATCACTCATCCTTCTTTCTCCCAGTGTTCATAAGTAAGATGGGGGTTTTTAGGATTTTAAAAGCCAAAAGAGAAGTCTGAATAGGTGCTTTGCCACAAGAACATGGAGTTGCTTATCTCATCCCCCAAGACTGGACTCTCAAATATTTGAGGAGGGAAATACTACCATTCTAAAAAATAATCAAAGCCTGGGAACCCTTCCCTTCAAATGGTTAGTGTGTTCCCTAAGTAGTGCTACAGGGATGACACCTATCCTCTGACTGCTGGTAATCTGATTTCTTTGACTCCATTGTGATATCCCTGGAACCTAGAGAAAAAATATTAAAAATCTTTTATTTACTGCAAGCTGATATCTCCAACTTTATTACTAAAAATATCATATGCCATAATGTGAAAATATTTCATTAATCACAGCACACTATTCTGACAGTAGTTGTAGTTCAGAAAGATGGATGAAGCAGTTTAGCCTAGTGAAAAAAAAATAAGCCATAAGATAAGGAAATTAGGAAAATAATCCCTACCTGCAACTTATGATCTACAACTTTTTCATGTTATTTAATGTCTGAAAACTCATTTGCAAGTTGGAATGTGTGTGTGTGTGTGTGTGTGTGTGAGAGAGAGAGAGAGAGAGAGAGAGAGAGAGAGAGAACAATCTCTTAGGGATAGAATAAATCTCAATCAAAATGACATAGATTAAATATCTGCATTGGCTCCAGAAACATAGTAGCAAGTGCTCAGTAAATTATAGCTACTATTATGGTGATTGTAAGTTTGCCTTAGATACTTTTCTGCTGTTATAACAAAACACCTTAGGGTAGACAAATAGTAACGAATGGGACTGTTCTCTCATAGTGGACATTGTGTAGTCCATCAAGACATTCATGATTAGAAAAGGTTTGACTTATCTTTCTAATCATCAGAAGGGACATTGGGGACCAACCTCCCTCATACTTCTGTCAATCTCATGTATAAGGGCTCTATCCTCACAACTGAGTAAATTTGAAAAGACCAACCTCTTAATTCTATGATATTGGTAACAAAATTTTAACAAGGATTTGGGAGGCCACACAGATACTCAAACCAAGCCAATATACACTCATATAGGTACTGAGTATGGGGTCAGTGATGCACACTCACTTGGGTAGTGAGTACAGGGTCAGCGATGCACACTCTCATGGGTAGTGAGTACAGGGTCAGTGATGCACACTCTCATGGGTAATGAGTACAGGGTCAGCGATGCACACTCACATGGGTAATGAGTACAGGGTCAGCGATGCACACTCACTTAGGTAGTGAGTACAGTGTCAGTGATGCACACTCACATGGGAAGTGAGTACAGGGCAGCGATGCACACTCACTTGGGTAGTGAGTACAGGGCAGCGATGCACACTCACTTGGGTTACTTGCTTTGATGCTATCAGTGTCGTAGTAATTACAATGCTCACTTTTCAGATAAGATACATAAGGCCTAAAGAGAGGATCGACTATCCAGAGGTATACATGTAGACTGCAATGAAAGAACTATTTGTTCTCAACTGTCTACACCAGTCACCTTGCAGACCGCTTCTATGATCAGAGACTTACAGCATCATTTATGCCTGTCCTCCAGAACATGCAGTTAAGGTGCTTCAGCCAATCTTGGCTTTTCTCACTTGGGTGACTTTATTTCAATATCTCATCTTATGATAGGCAGGTCCTTTCCCTTGCACAAGAGGACAGGCTTAACAATCAGCATATTTCAACCCTCTATTCCCATCACTTGGGCTGCTATCCCCCAAAACAATTCACATAATTGAAGCCAGCATCAGGGTGCAAGGGAAACCTACTGCTCACGCTGGTCTAGCAACGAGTGGGAGAATATTCGTGGCACAGTAATTTACACGCTGCACAGAGCCTCACTACATCCACTAGGTGCTTACCTACTATCTCTTAATTGGTCTAAGATGAAACCTCACAAACCCTCCAAAATTATTAAGGCATTCCTTCACTATTAATGGGCATGAGCTTTGCTCAGTCACCAGGCTCTTAGCTCTTCCACACCCCTGAGAGCCCGGCTGGAGGGTAGATGTAAAGTCGATCACCCATCATCCCATGCTCATCCCAAAGGCCAGGCTGTGTAGCTCCAATAAGCAACCTGCTGGGCCTACAATTTCGCCATGCTTTGCTCCGTTAAAACTTTATTGGGCACAGTATGTTAACTCAATTAATACTGAGAATGACACGGGCAGGTGTCACCAGAATTGTTAATTTTTTTCTTAATATCTTTTAAAATCACAAGCCGTCAAGCTTAACACAAGCGTGTCCTTTCACGCATTGTATTTAATTTGGTTCTGCCTTCCCCATTAGCTTCCACTAGCAGGGCCCCAGCATGCTGTCACCAGTTACGGGTTGCTCTCTGCTCCCAACAGTAGAGCAGTTTCCCTCCCCAGAGGAGCAAAGCAAAAACACAAATCAGGCTGTTTGGTAGAGTTTTGTGTTGTTGGTAGCTTTTTAAATTTTGTTTCTTCCGTATGAATCAAAAATTTGCTGACTTAATTCCTCCACCCGGTGATCCTGATTTAGAAAGCCTAGAGCCTAGACACAGAAGCAATCTCAAAGCCAGCCTGAATAATCACCTAAAAAAAATGCATGAGAATGAATTCAAAGACACCCCTCCCATGCTTGCCCCAAGATGGCTTTAGCACCTGTCCTTCCAAGGTAGGTGCCCAGGACCCCAGCTGGCCCACAATACTTCCACACTTTCAGCCCAAAAAGTTACCAGGTGACTAATTTTCCCAGAGGCAGTTGGCTTGTCCATCTGTGACCTTCAGAAAATGAAACCACATTGTATATAATTTGTTTATAGAATGTTCAACATAGAAAGAATAATCTCTTGATTGGAAGTTACATATTACTTCTTACACTGGCTCTTGTTCTAGCACTTGGTAGAACAAGAACTCCATACCACTCCGCATGGTATGGAGTGACCCTCCACATTAGATGCGTATCTGTGAAGGTTTGAAAGAAACGGGTGTCACTGGGAAAGAGAAAGTAGATGCACCTGAGGACTTCTCCCTCAAAGGAACTTTCCGTGTTTTTCTCCTGAGTTTGGATTCTGTCATCCTTGCGCATGGGCCATGCTAATCTTCTCCATATCATTCCATGGATTCTGAAGATTAATGATATAAGAATAGCCACATGAATAAATTCAGACACACTTAGGGAGACTCTGAGGAATGTCCTAGCCTCATTCTTGACATTTCTTGTACCCTTGAATCAATATAAAGAGAACAAGTTCTCTGCTCCTTCTATTCATAACACGTTTCTGGATCTCCATTGTCTTTAGGATTAGTCTTGAACCCATATGTCAGGAATGACCTGTCTCAATTTGCCCATTTATCTAGTAGCACATCCCTGTAAAATCCTTAGCTTGCTCCATGGACCCTTTATACAACTGATGGTGTACACCAAAGCCAGCACCCCAGAAAAAAATTCTTGGCCCCTAATTGGTCATTGACTTCTACATTAAAGTCAGTTTTCTGGGCTCAGACTACTGAAACAGGTGCACTTGTATTCTTTCCATAGCTTGAGCATAACTTTCGGGTATCTGACTTTCTTAGTCCTTTAGACCTAGTGCTTCAGCAGACACTGATAGTTGCTGTCTGCACTGGCTGCAAGAGTAAAGACATCTACTGAGGTAAAGGAACTATTGGTATAGGCTGATGTGGAAACTCACCCATCATTCATTCCAAGAGGAAATATATATTTGTGCCACTTCCTAAAGTTTTCTATCACCAGAAAGGCAAGAGACCTCTGCCTGCTGGACACAGACACTTCTAAAGCTATTCTAGATAGTGTTTATATCAGGAAATGGAATCTAGGAGGGGTTTGTGAATGTAGGCCTTTACCTGTTTCTTGTAGCTTAGCTTTCACAATAAGGTATTCCAAAAGCCACCTACACAATGAGTGCTAGTCTCAGAGATTTACTTACACACTGAGAAACTGCTTTTCACTGTTAGGGATTAAACCCTTGCATAACCTATGTTAACACTCTGTCACTGGGCTTGGACATTCCCATCTGTATTTTAATTGTTATTTTGAAGTAGGGTCTCTCTAAATTTCTCAGAATAACATTGAGCTCACTCTGCAACCCAGGGGCCATTGACTTGCAATTCTCCTGCCTTGGTCTCATCATTAACTGGGATCACAGGCATATACCATCACGTCTATCTTGGAAACTTTAATCTGACTCCCATCACTTTAGTTCCTCAGATTCCTTTTGAAGATCTGGTGTACTTGCTACCTAAGGCACCAAAGAGAGTTAAAGCAATGTGTCTCATTGAATGATTTAGATACTGGCTTGAGCTTGCCATAGCCCCAAAGAGGCTTCTTATATTCTTTGTTTAGAAAGCAGTTTTACTATTCACTGGTAATCAAATGGGATGCATGTGGTAATTCAAGAAATATCTATATGTTACAAATTACATAAAGTAGATTGATTACATGGGGCTGTGCAGCAAAGTACAAAGGATATCTAGGATCTGTTATGAATATGGCCCCACAAGACTATATAAAGTTGCACAGAACAAAGGAAACTTACAACTGTGCCTGCCCCTGATATCACAGCTTAAGGAATCTCTGCTCTGAATATAAATCTTATAGGTACAAATTATAGGCAAAGCTTTGAAGGAGATAACAACTCAGGAGAGGAAGGCAATGGCCAGAGTCAGACTTGGCTTTATTTTTCTGTTACTGGAGACTGTACACTCCCTGGAAGGAACCTGGGAAAAACCTGTGCTACTTCAGGCAGTTCTTCCCTAACTCAGAATATGGTATTTCCTGTCCCTCCAATAGTTCTTAAAAACTATGCACAAGAAAGAAGAGGGAAGAATAATCAAGTTGAACCACGATCACCACAGAATCGCCCTGTGCTTGCATAAGTGACAGGAAGCAAGTTTCACATCTTTCTGACACTCACTCCCATGCCAGGAACTCTTATTACCTACGTTCTCCCCTCTCTAACAAAGGCTGG
Organism: Mus minutoides; assembly: GCA_902729485.2. NCBI lineage: Eukaryota > Metazoa > Chordata > Mammalia > Rodentia > Muridae > Mus > Mus minutoides. Next base: position 126,124 of record LR749566.1, on the reverse strand, counting down.
TGTGGGCCTTTGGCTTTTCTGTGAGGTATTTTCCTGGAGTTCCTATGGTGAGGAACTTTCTAAAATGGTATCTTCCCTGTGACTTTGGCTCTATCTCCTTTCTGATTCTCCATATCACCTACATGCAGCACCTCAAAATCTTTATGGAGGATGCTGGTCTACAGGTTACATGGCCTCATTTTAGAATGCTTTTAAGGAGTCTTAGGTGCAATGCCAGGGAAATCTCCCACATTGTCCACTGCTTTCTGTAGAGCCTTTATAACCAGGAGATTGGCAGGTTTCAGGTCTTCTGCTAATACTTGGGTCAGAGCTCTCAGGTGGCAAGGTAAGAAAAGGACCACACCCAGTCTCAAAGGCTAAGAGGAGGGGTCAGATTCTACTGCAATTTCAGCCACAACTTCCATGCCTCCATACTCGAAATGTGGCCTCCACTCTGCCATAAGTAAAACCCCTAAGGTACCGTCTGGAGGTGACATAAGCTTTGGGCCATGGAAGTGGCCACTTCATAGAGAAGTTCTGCTTCTGGGTCCCAGGACTGCAGCCCAAAAGGTGCTTCACACTCTGTGTGTGGCACAGTATGTGTTCTTTGAGGCTCCTTTGGGGCAGCTCTTTTTGTTTGTTTGTTTGGCTGGCTGGCTAGGTTTTGATACAGGGTTTTGCTGTTCTACCACAGGCTGGCCTAGAACTTGGATCCTCTTATCTCTGCCTCTTAAGAGCTGGGGTTACAGATTTACTCCAGCACCCCTAGATTTATTCTTAAAACAGAAGGCCAATTTAGTGACTTGTCTGATAACCACTGAATATTTATAGGCCTGGCAGGATATCAGTCCCTGTTTCAAGAATACTTCTGAAGTCTGTAGTGAGCTCAGAAAAAATAAAGCCCCAGAGAGAGACAGCAATTTTCCTGCATGGAAATGTCTCAAGGAAGCTGCCAAGTACTCCAGTGTCCTGGTCTCAGAGTTCAACATGTCTGAGAAATACACAGGTGATTATTTCAACACAGGCTACCAGATCCTATTCCTGAGAGTCTAGTTCAGTAGATGAAGGACAGAGAATGGACTTTGTCAGGTGACATGATTCTGGTCCTTCTAGAATCTAGGACTCTTTGATAACCATGCTCTGACTCCAGGATATTCATGGGGCAGAGAGTTGAGGAGCCCAAAATGGCAAGGCTTGGCTCCATCTTCCTCTTTCTTCAACCAAAGTAAGATTTTTTTTCACCTCACACATCTGATCACAGGGTGAAATTTCATTTGGATCAAGGTTCCAGTAGTAAGCACAGTTTGAAAACAATTTCTCCATCTGTGTCAACATGTGGGATTGTACAGATTGAAGGCAGAGAGAATAGGCAACTGAGGCAAATATCCGTTCATACAGAAAGCTAAATGGTCACTATTCTACTCAGGTCTCTGTTGTGCTAAACACCATGGCCAAAGCCACTTGTAGAAGAAAGAGTTTGCATTTCACTGTTCATTACTGATGAAAGTCAGGGAACTCAAGCAGGACAAAAACTCCACAGAGGCAAGAACTTGAAGCCAAAACTTTGGAATAACGCTGCTTTCCAGGCTGGCTCTCTGGCTCATAGTCAGCTGCTTGTTGTAGACAGCCCAGGCTCATCTGCCTAGGTACAGTACCGCCCACAGTGGACTGGACTTCCTACATCAACTAGAAATCAAAACAATGCTCACAGGTCAATCTGATGGAGGCAATTCTTCAACATAGGTCTCCTCTTCCCAGGATAATCCAGGTTCTGTCAAGTCAAGTCAGCAAAACTAATCTGTATAGTCACTACAAGCTAAAACACTATGCAGGGCTTTATGTGTGTGTAACAAAATAAATCTACAAACAAATTATTCTAAGTTGGTAGGGTGAAAGATATGCTAACTAGCTTGATTTGCTCTTTCTTTGGTATAGATTGAGCCTTATATGTATATATAGCTGTTCCTTGGTAGCCATGAAGAACTAACTGATTACAGGACATCTGAGAGTATCAAAATCCTTACTTACTCAAGTCTCTTCTACAATACAGTATACCATGGTATTTAAGCAACCTATTCACATCCTCTCATATACTTTCAATCATTTACACATAAATACCTAAGATTTTAAAATACTTGTTATTTTATATAATTTAGAAAATAATGATAGGATATAATAATAATCCTGGTAATATATTTCTATATAATGTATTATTCTGATAATAATATAAAACATAAAATAATAATATGTTCATTCCTCAGTAGGTTGATTGCACAGAAAAGGAACCCACAATTATGAAAGACTGACTGTACAATTATTATTCATCAAATGAATAAATAACAAATGAGCATGACTAATGTCATGAAGTTGCAGTGATGAGCTTCTTTGTTGTACGCATATTTCACATGTGGCTCACATACCATACTCTTAACCATTTCAGGAAAGGGTTTGCTAACTCCTAATAGGTTTCAGATTTGACATCTTTCAACACATTAAGATTGGGCTACACACAATCAGTTAACATCAGCATTCAAACTGAAAGCTATGTGCTATTCCTAATTCAGCTTTCAGCAGAAATTCTTATAATTCCATCTGTGTAGGTCTAGGAAATCATTCATAGGTGGAATAGTGTTTGACAGTAACTTGAAAGGTGAATAAACGATAGAAAGGCATCAATGGAGGTGGAAAAGCTGAAGGCAGAGATGGGGTTTGTCAGAAGATAGAAAGACGTGAACCTCATTAACCTTCTCTAGGGTGGAGGATCCCTAGAGAAGAGTATACCAAGATCTAAGTGATGTGAAGGAGAAATGGGAAAATCGAGGAGGGAGATTTTAACTGGGAAGTGAGATGAAGATCAGTACAAGAGGAGAGGGAGAGAGAAAAAATACATAACACAAATGATATTTGAAAACACCATAAGGAAACATTGGTTTTTGTCTATCCAAATTTACACATAACTTATATAAACATATATAATGACTTAACATTTATGCCACTTGAACTGACATTGTCCCCTGCTTCCTCACAAGGGCTGTAGACCATCTAAGAATCTCAGGACAGGCATCACAAACCTTATTTTCCAGTTATTCATTAAGGAAATCCAAAAGGCTCCCAAAACAATAGAGGCTATTGCTGTTGACTTTGCTTGCCTCCCAGAGGTTGAATATAAATCTCTATTGCTAAAGACACTGTGTAATTTGGTTACAAGATTCATGAGATATGAGGTAGATCTGACCTGAGAGCATTGTCCCTGAGAACAAGTTTCATAGAACCAGAGGTTCTATGGAAGCTGCCAAAGGGGGAAGTGGTCAACGATCCTGTCTAGCTATGACATCCTGTAGGATACTCCTAAAGATGCAATAGTGGCACTCATATCTTGATGGTAACCAACAGCTGTCTAATGAACTTAAAACCTGATCAACAAGAGGGGAATTATGCTGTTTTTGAAAACCTAGTCAACTATCAAGGACTAGTGAGCTTATGAATCTTAAAGGAGAACCACAATTACCACTTTACTGTATCAGTATAGTTACTAGCTGCATTCTAAATACTTATCTTTTTACCCATAGTTATGGGTAGCTTTCACCCCTATCAAAGAAGCTTCTTTTTACAGCACATGGAGACCAACATAGACAACCACACTGGTCAAAACACAGAGAACAACTTAATGTGGGCTACTCAGTCCCAGAGATAGATCCACAAAACACCTTCTGTACCTAAGGTTCAGAGGACATTGAAGAAGAGGAAGTGAAAAGATTTTCCAGGAAGCAGGAGTGGGTGGGTTGGGGATCAGGATAGGGAGAGGGTATAGGGGACTTTCAGGATAGCATTTGAAATGTAAATGAAGAAAATATCTAATATAAAATAAATAATAATAATAAAAAGATGTTGAACCAGAAGTCTGATGTGAGTTTGTGTCTCCTAGAAATAACAGGGAAGCTACACTCACTTTGACAGTACAGCTGTCTTAAGAAGACTCAAGCAATGACACCACCAGTAGACGCTATCATGGAAGGGGTAGATCTTATAGTTAGCCACCATTAAAGAACTGTAGACTAAGAGAAGGAAAATTGGTCTTCCCATGGGATGAGTACCCTAATTGGCTATAAATACCAAGTGGTTAGCCCAGAAAGCAGAACATGCAAACAGCACTAAACAGACTAAAACAGCAGGTTGTATTTAAATATTATGCATCTATGTGTGTGTGACATTAAGAATTAAAGAAGGAAGCCATGAATTTAAAAAGGAATGAGTGGGGATAACATGAGAGGGTTAAGGAAAAGAAAAAAAGGATAAATGAAATAACTATATTTTAATTAAATTGTGTTGTTATTGTTATCACTATTATTTTAGTATTCACTTACTGTACCCCTACTGGTTTTCCCAGCCCAAAATCCTTCTCCTCATCCTCTTCCCCTGCCCTCTGAGCGGGTGGGGGTGCTCCTGGTTATCCTCCTACCCTGGCAAGTCAAGTCTCTGTGAGGCTAGGCACATCCTTTCTCACTGAGGCCAGACAAGGCAGCCCAGGTAGAAGAACATATCCCATGTATAGACAACAGCTTTTGGGATAGCCCCCAATCCAATGTTTCTTTATTGATTCTATTTCCACTTTCAGGTCTTGCATAGTTTATGATTTTTCCTTCAACTGTTTAATTGTATCTTCCTGTCTATCTTTGAAAGATAATTTATTTCCTCTTTAAAGAACTTTACCTGTTTGGTTGTATTTTCCTGTATTTCTTTAAAGGATTCATTTATTTCTTCATTAAAGGTCTCTATCATCTTTATAAGATTGGATTTAAGGCCATTTTCTTGTGCTTTGGTTGTATTAGGATATCTAGGGCTTACTGTAATAGGGTAGCTGTGCTCTGAAGATGTCATATTGCCTGACTCAGTGAACAAGGAAGATGTGTGGGAGAAGGGAAGCTTACTTGTATGATTCTAGGTCCATAGGTCTGATGAAGATGGGGGGAAAGGTGGGGAAAGAAGAATAGAGGTCCCCCTGAAATAACAGACTGCTCAAGGCAGCTCTGCTTGCTCCAGAGGACTCAGCAAGCAGGGTAGAAGGGAAGCTTACCTGTATGGTTCAAGATCCACAGGTCTGGTGAATATAGGCAGAGAAGTGAGGGGGTGGATTATTTTAATTAATTTTTAAGATTAGGAATTGTGAAAGGAGATAGTGATCAAGTGTCAGGAGGAGGTGAGGTGGGAGAGTGCTGGGAGTGAGAATGGAAATCGTCAGGGGGCATCTCTGTTGACTAGCTGGAGGCCTACAACAGGGGAGAATACAGGGTATCTATGGGGGTGACCCTAGGTGAGATTTGTTCAAGCAGGGTATACAGAGACTGAAGTGGCTACCTCCTGTAGGCAGGCAGGACTTCCAGAGGAGGGAGGGGAACATCAACCCACCCACAAAACCTTCAAGTCAAAATTGTTCCTGCCTACAAGATGTGTAGGGATAAAAATGGAGCAGAGACTGAGGGAACAGCCAACCAACTACTGCCCCAACTTGAGATCCATCCCCTGTGAGACAGCCAATCCCTGATATTATTGATGATATTCTGGTATACTTGCAGACAGGAATCTAGAATAACTATATCCTGAGAGGTTTCATCCAGCAGTAGTTGGAGGCTGGTACAGAGACCCACAGCCAAACATCAGGCAGAGCTCAGGAAGCAGTGTGGAAGAGTGGGGGATAGAATTGGGCAAGCAGGAGAGGACAAGGACACCACAATAAGACCTACAACATCGACTAACCTGGGTCTATGGGGGCTTATATAGACAGGGCCACCAACCAGAGAATATACAGGGGCTAGACCTAGGTACCCTACACACTTGTAGCAAATGCCTTGCTTGGTCTTCATGCGGGTCCCCTAACAAGTGAAGTCTGTCTCAGTCTTTGATCCTTGACATTGGATCACCTTCCCCCCATTTGGACTGCCTGGTTGGGCATCAGTGGGAGAGTGTGGGGTCATGAAAAGCAGCCTGCTTTGGTTGAATGAGGCTTACTCCAGTGACCCAGTAGAAAACTCTACAAGGGACAGAACAGTGAGACAACATATGGTTGATGGGATTTGAACTCAGGACCTTCTGGAGAGCAGTTATTGATTCTATAATCTCTTGACTTCCCAACCCTTAACCTTAACCCTCCTTGCTACTCTGGCTTAGTTGTGTTACTCCTCTAGCCTATATGTTTTCTTCTGATACTTCCGTCCCACCCAAAGTTTTCACCACAAATGACACAGTCACTCCAGTGATCCCTTCCTTTAAAAATAAATAAATAAAAAGGGGGAGTTGTGGGGCTGTGAAAGGAAGCCTGTTTTGGTTAAATGAGGCTTGCTCCAGTGACCCAATAGAGCCCAGAAGGAAACTCTACAAGGGACAGAACAGTGAGCCACGTTCCCAAAGACAGTTGCCTGACACCGCAGAGCCCCCAACTCCATAATTCTGTGACTATAAGTCACACAGACAATGTCTCAAGCTTCTGGCATTCTGGCTAGACTCCACCCCCACAGTTACCTGACTATAGCCAGGTATGTTCCTCCCCGCAGTTACCTGACAACAGCAAGGTAGCCCAGCCCACTATAAAGGGGGATGCTTGGCTCCTCCTCTCTCTCTTAATCTCTTACCTTTCTTACTCTCCTTCTCTCCCTCCCTCCCCCCTTCTCTCCACGTGGCCATGGCTAGCCTCTCTTCTTCTTACCTTCTCTCTTTCTCTCTGCCTTTCTACAATAAAGCTCTAAAACCATAGACTATCTCTACTCATCAGGGCCTGCTGTAGTTGAATGATGGAATAGACTTTTCCCTAACCCCTAATGAGCCACTTCTAACATCCCACTATAAGGCCTTCTGCATTCCAGCCACGGACTGAACCAAAGACTCTCGCCTGCGTGGGAACCACCCAGTGCCCCCTCTCTCCCTGCCTTCTCTTCCCTTTTGCCACAGGCTCCTGTCTGCAAGCACAACATAGCATAATTAATAGTGTGAGGGATTAGTGCCTACCCATGGGATGGGTCTCAAAATGGGCCAGTCATTGGTTGGCCATTATTTTAGTGTCTGCTCCATCTTTGTCCCTGGATTTCTTTTAGAAAGGACAAAGGTTTTCTAGGTGGGTTGATGTCCCCATCCCTCCACTGGTGGTCCTGTCTGGCTCCTAGAGATGGTCTCTTCAGGTTCCATATCCCCACTGGTAGGCATAGAGCAGAATGATGGATTCTGTTTGTGTATCTTTTCTGTTAGACTGTGTCTTTTTACTGGGGAATTAAGTCCATTGATGTTGAGAGATATTAATTACCAATGATTATTACTTCCTGTTATTTTGATGTTGGTGATAGTTGTGTGTGTATGTGTGTGTGTTTCTCTTCTATTGGTTTTAATGGCATGAAATTATTTATTTCTTGTGTTTTCTTTAATATAGTAAGCCTTACTGGGTTGGAGTTTTCTTTCTTCTCTAGGCTGGGTTAGTGGAAAGGTACTGTTTGAATTTGGATTTGTCATGGAATATCTTGGTTTCTCCATCTATGGGCATTGAAATTTTTGCTGGGTATAATAGTCTGGGCTGACATCTGAGTTTTTTGCAATCTGCAAGACCTCTTCCCAGACCCTTCTAGTTTTTAGAGTCTCAGATGAGAAATCAGATATAATTCAGACAGTTCTGCCTTTATGTTACTTGGTTTTATTCCCTTGCTGCTTGTGATTACTATATGATGGGGGGATTTTCTTTTCTAATCCAATCTGTTTGGTGTTCTGTAAGCTTTTTGTACCTTTATAGGCTTCTTTGTTTAGGTTGGAAAAATTTTATTCTGTGATTTTATTGAAGATGTCTTCTGGGCCTTTGAGCTGGAAATCAAAATCACTCTCTTCTCTCTTCCTCTTTCATAGGTTTGGTCTTTTCAGTGTTCTAGATTTTCTGGAAATCTGGAAGGCAGGGAGAAAGAATGGATGGTCAGGCAAGGTTCCAAGCTAGTTAGTTTTAGGGTCACCAAAGTTTTCCATGGGTTGGGGGACAGGATGCTTTTGGAGTCCTGCAAGTTTCCTCCAGACTGGGGAGCAAGGCCAGAGCTAGACAATGAGGCTCCAAGGACCTTATGCACTCCCTGCCTTTAAAGGGATCCAAGTACTCTATGGACTCCCTGCCTTTAATGGGATCTTACTCTGACTTTCTCTGTGGTTCCATAACACTTTGTTCTCACTGTACCTGGTTATAGCCAGCCACCATGAGGCTTCCTCTATTATTAGGTTGAACAAGGCAAAGAAAACCATGATTTTTGATGTTAACAAAAACAGGTACAAAATCTAGTTTTGTCTGTTCTTACCTATTCTTACCCTAAGCTAGGTCAAATTAATTAACCTCTATGAGTTTGATTTGTCTCATTGAAAACTCAAGATAATAAAGACTACAGTAAAAGTTTGATGAGATAATGTTGAGAACTAACACATGAAGTTCTTATATATTTGGTAAAATTTACATAGATGTTGGGAAAATAAAAGGCAGCTTCCTCTCAAACCATATTCACCCAGTTCTTCTGACAACTTGAGGTGACTTAATTTAGTCACAATGTAAATTGTAAAGCAAAATAACACCCAGTTAAGAACAGCATGCTTTTTACAACCATATACTTATAGTTGGTTAAGACAACCTCCTAAATATCTCTATAGTTATAAAAAAACAGATCCCGAAAATGTTGGCTTTCCAATAGCTAGTTTAATTTAAGTTATTATACATCTTTTAAAACAACAAACTAAATTGTCTTTAAATGGCTGATTAATTTATATTAAATTAGATTTCAACCTCTTCTAATTAAGCTCAGTGAGTAAATTTTTATTTCGTCTATGTTTCAAGTGCAGAAGTAAAATAAACCAGACATATGAAACTAGATGTCACTACAGAACAACAGAAGATACTTTTATCCAGATCACCAGGAGGATAATAGAGCTTCAAAAGTACATTGAGATGACCTCTGTCAACAGAATGCACGTCTTCACCTAAGAACACAGATAACATAATAATGGTCACATGGGTAAAAGTAATACACGTGAATTCACTGTAATACCTCTTATGGAGAATAGAGATGTTTGAAATTCTTCATAATGAAAGCTATTAAGTAGAGAAGGCAAAAAAAGGCTCTCCCTGTAATTCAGTGCCTGGGTAGCTGACAAAGGAGAGTTGCTTAGGGGATCAGCTCCTGCCCAAGTTGTTAACAGACCTCACCATTATTCATGAGATGCAGGCCTACCAACTATGTAGAATGTATGAGTTGAGAGATCATGAAAGCTTCTTTGCTGATTTCAAAAGACTAGGGAGGTCAGGCAATGAGTGACAGGCTCAGAGCTCTTTTAGGCAGCCTCTGAGAATGACTATGTGAAAGTGAAGTCTAAGCTAGAGTAGAAACCCTAGGACACTGGAGATACCAGGAGCATGAAACATCCTTCCAGGGAGAGCCAAAGACAATGAGAAAATCCAGCCCCAGAGAGAAGTTATGGGACTATGTGAAGTACACCATGATTCAGTACATAATGTGACTAAGGCTGGTTATAGAGATTGGAACATTACAGATCCAGAGACAAATTTCAAATTCTCTTGGAATATGTCCCTCCAAGTTCATTGCCTACTCCTGTAGGTAACTGAACACCTGTAACCTACCATTAGATAAATCATTTGGTGTATATGTAGCAGACCCTTGGTTTCTACCAGCCCCAAACTAAAGATAACACCAGATAGCATCTGAAGACTACAGCAGTTTCCTTCACTTTACTCTAACCATCTATCTAATGTACATACCAGTGTATTTGGAAACACTTCACTTTTATATTTTTCTTTATTCTCTTACTACATAAATCATTATGAAAGTATACCACATTGGATGATAGGATTTGAGGTAACTGAAATCTGTGTCTCCCCACTCATGGTCACTCACACTTGGCCCCAGAATAAACTATCATTAAGGTAAGAGCTGTTTCTTTTACACTGACTGCTGCAAATGGCGTGGGTAAAGAGTTAAGCAGCCAGCCCTACTAGCAATCACATCATGCCATTATATGTCCCAGAGGCTAAGCATGGAGTTATTTGTCTTACTATAATTCAATCTTTCCTTGGTCCTACCCTTTTTGTTCTTCCATTTCTTCACTTTGGAATATTGACATTTATTCTGTGTCATTGTCTTGGAAGGGCATAACACTTTTTAGCAAGGCCCATAGTGAAAAGTTTGCCTGGAGTCTCAAAAGAGACTTTGAACTTAGAATTAAACTCTCTTAGAAAAAAAGAAGTGTTGAATATTAACAGTTTGAGGACTCTTGGGGATAGACTAAATGCATTTCTCAATATGAGCTGTCCATGAGCTTTTGTGTCCCTGTGGTGTCATATGTTGTAGGTTATATGAAATGTCCCCCACGATCTCACATGTTGAGTATTCAGAACCTAGCTAGTGGCACTATTCTGCTCTGGTCTAGCATTGCCCCTTTAAAAGCAGTTAACAGCACCTGGAATAGAGCTGGAAAGTCCTTAAGTGGGTTACATGCAAGGAGCACAAAATGAATGAATGAGCACTCTCAGAACAGTGTTGGGGGCAGCATCTGAACAGACACCTGAAAGACAGAGAGAGAGAGAAGATAATCACAGAGGAAGTAAATGGGAAAAGACAACTCCAACCAAAGTATGCATAGAAGACTTGGACTTATAAAAGTATGTTATGAAATGTGTGTCTAATATAATGCTACATGTTAAGTAAACTTAATTTACAACTGATAAAAAAGTATGTGTCAGATATTCTTGGATATCTAGAAGAGTTTGAAGAACAGGCTCAGTGATACTATTAAAGGAGGAAAATGTAAATATAAATGTACTGGAAAGAAAGCAGAAGGGATCAGTAATTTCCAGTTTTCCCTAAGCTCAAGCTAAAAAGCCATCATCTTCAAGTAGAAGTGAATTATCAAGAATAAAAAAGGCCAGTCATGATTGGTCTATAAAAAGTGTTGTGATGATTCTGTCTTTATATGGTTTTGAAGATAAGTTGCATATGACTTTGGACTCAAATTAATTTTATTGTATATTGGCACTTAGAGCATTGACTCTGTCTCAGGAATTAAAATTCCTGCAAAGGAGTAGCTTTGTTTGTGGGTGCCCATAACTTTGAGAGACCCAATGAGTCTTAGTGGAGAGTTGCCCTTTAGTAAGATAAGCAATAAACTTGTTTCAGCTTTTCCTTCTGGGTTACATAATCCTGGAAATAAACAAATGTGTGCATCTTTCCTGCTGTACATGCACACACACACTTTACAACTGGGAAAGAACAGTGTGTAATGGCTAAAATAAATGGAGCTTGAGTCCTAACCTTGCCAGTAGCCTTCTGTATGACCTTGACTATAACATCACCATGGTACATTTGTGTGTGGACCATACTCTATCACTCAATTATATCCCTTGATGGCAAAAGCAATGCTTTCTTTTCTTTACATCTTCACCAGCTCTTGCTGTGACTGTCACTCATCAAATAAATATTGGCTGTCCTTGATGGAATAAATCAATAACATTTATGATATGTATTTCCTATTCACTGAGAAGTTAACCAAAACATAAACAGCAATTATAGTGGGAAAGGCATCTATAGTCAAAAATATAATATATAAAAAAATGTAAAGCAAAATCATTACTCAATTTCCCCTGTGATTCCTGCCTGCCCATTCCTTAAGCTCTTTGGATTATAGGCATATATGATCATTTTCTCGTGTTTTGTTTGTTTTGTTTTGTTTTGTTTTGTTTTGTTTTAAAGGCAGTTGTAGCTTTCCCTTTTCAGTCATACCATTTTTCCAGTTTGATACTTTCATATGGTTCCATGTGCTAAGATCCTACTTCATTTTCTTATGTATGTTCTCTCACTCCCGCTTCAGATGACGAAGGTGAAGCACCTTTGTAACAGGTCCCTTGTGAGGACATTGCATTCCCTAGTGTACACTTACCTTTGCCTGGGAGCTTGTGCTTCCCTAGAGGTCTAGCCAGCTATTCTGATCCTGTGAACTGAGAAAAGTATCAACAACCAAGTTATTCATTGTCACAACATGCAGGGATTAAGGAAAAGGCAAAGGAAGAGTCCGCAGAGCAGAAAATACCAACAGAGCCAGTGGGTGTTTGCAACCATTTCCCCAGACTACTAGTTTCCCAGATTCTGCGGGAGGGTGATGGGAAGAATGAATGACTAAACACCCAGCATGTGTTATCCCATGCCTGTTTTCATGGCATCAACACAGCAGCTTTGCTTACAGGTCAGCCCAGCACTAGCAGAACCGGGCCTAGATAACACTGGGGAAGTAAGCTGAGTCCATAAAGATTTGCTCTAGCTCCAGCCTTCCCTGTGCCCATAGCCACAGACAGCAACCTCCTACCCTAGCCTTTGGGATGGCCTTCTGCCCCGCAGAGCTCCCACTGCCTTGTTGCTTCCTGGAGTTTACCACCCTCTATCCTTACTTCTGTAGATTCTCTAATTTGATCTTGAAGTTAGTTTCTAGTTCACCGATGATATAAATCCATACTTATGGTAATAAATTGTATACTCTGTAATTATTGAATAATTTTATAAAATAGTTCTATTTGTACAAATGAGCGGAAGGGGAAGTCTGGCTCACACACAGCAAAACATTACCGGTGATTGTCTCTGGGTATTGGGATTTAATTACTGCTGCCTTTCTCCTTTATGATTTTCTGTCTTCTTTGACATTTAAACATGCACTTTTATTAGCTTTGTGATCAGAAAGAAACATAAGGCTATTTTCATTTTCAAAAATTAAAAAAAATAACTATTCCTCCAATTGAAACTGAAGGTCAAACTTCCCTGATGACTCAAGTCCTAAAAACAGCAAGAGCTTCAGAATGATCTGCTGCAGACCTGCAATAATAATTTACTTATTTTATAACTTAATAGCCATTGCAACTCAATGGCCCGATAAGATACATATGCTAATTTTCTGGAGCTGAAAGAAGATTAATCATCCTGGGGAGAGGGCATCCCCTGATCTTAGTTACTTGTAACCCATGGTAAGACCACCAGGGCAGAGAGCCACTACACGCTGATGAATGATCCATCTTAAAGGCTTAGGGAGGTTCACTGAAGCATTGTTTAAGCTGCAGTTTTCAGTATGGCTGAGCTGACCACTGAGCTGATGTTTGGTAAGTGAGGAGTAGTGAATATAAAGGTCAAGGTTGGGTACTGAAAGCAAAAACTGATAGTCAAGTGTCCTGACACTCCATGGCCTTGTGATCTTGGGATTCCTATTTTAAAGTCTGAAGTTTTAATCTAATGGAGCTATGGTCACCCCTGAAGCAAAAGAGCTTTTGGTCTTAATGGGAAATAGATAAAGAGCTTTGGCTTCCAGAGCCATTAGGAAAGAATCAATACTTGGGCCAAACATAATCTGGGAGTGGCTGAGCCTTCCACTCTTACCAGTGGTAAACTATATTTCTGATTATAGGAGATTTTCAACAAAAAACATACAGCATTTCCCCCAGCTTTCCAAAGATGAGTAACGGAGAATAAAGAATCAAATTACATCACAGGGTGTTTTTCCCACTGTGGAAGGAGGCTTGGGAGAACTGTCACAGCTTCTGCAAGTGGACTAAATGACCCAAGAATAATCATTATGCTGATGATTTCAGAGTCAATTTAGCGACTAGAAACTGAGAGGGAACTTAGATTTCCTCTGTCTTCTTTGCCAGGCACTGCGCTGGGCATTTGGTGTCCATAACCTCACTTACTGCTCATGAAATAAAACATAACATAGAAATAATCACCAGCCTACAATGAAGAAGAATCAGGATCAAAGAGTAAAAGGTGGTCCCTGACTTTCTGTTCTTTACCTTATAACTTGTTGTTGTCCCTTACTTAGGTTTTGTGAGATTTTTTTTAAATATTATAATGACGAACAAAGTGTCAACCTGGATAAAAGAAATGTGAGCACAGATCTGAGAGATGGAGAAGAAGCAAAAGGGACCAACTGCTGACTTGACTCTTCTCCTAAGACCTTGGCCTAAATTCCTTGATGTTACAGGAGCATTTCAAAATCCACTGTGCCAGTCTCAGCCACATGGACAAAGCTCCTCTAGGCTTCACTTCCTTATTCTATACTGTCCAACGGTTTATCAGAAGTCACCCCTATATTGACAACAAATGGCCTATAAGTGTTTTAAGAATGTAACTCATTTGTATATGAGTCATTAGTAACCTTATCTTCTGTGTCATCTTTCAGCTGTCATTTCCACATAGGACCACCACGGAATTTTTTTCAACGATTTTGGTTCAATTATTTTAAGGGTACATCTGCCCAAGATATATTTTTCTAATAAGTGTTTATCAACTTGTAAATTCTACATAAGACTCTACTAATGTATCCCTTTTGTGGAGACTTCCCTTTTTCCTTGCTAGGTTTTTTTATGTGTGTATTTTTAATTTTCTGAATACTAAATAGATTTTTTTAAGTAAATTCAACCATACTTAATATTTTACCAGACTTTCTAGCTAGGAATCTCCCTCTTGGCTTCTTTTCTTGGTGCTGTGGTAAGATCTCTTGATAGAGGCAACCTAGCAGTGAAAGGGTTTGTTTTAGCTCAAGGTTCAAGGGTGCACAGTCTATTATGATGGAGAAGTGGAGGCAGGAAGCAGATGGTCACATCACATGCACAGTCAGAGACCAACAGCTGTGTGTCACTATTCAGTTCTCTTTCTCCATCTGCACAATCCTGGATCCAAGTCAAGGAGCAGTGTAACTTATATCTCCACCTTAATATGTGTCAGATTGTTGTTGAGTTCCCAAATTTGGTCTCAAAGTTTGCTCCTCTCTCTCTTGTAATAATCTACATGTGCATACACGGTCCACAGCATCTGTCATTACAAACTTCTGTGTTTTTCCTTGACATTCCCTAAGTTATCTTGATGGGTCTAAGTACACCATGATGACTCCCTTCCTACAAAAAGAGTTAAAAGGGAGGACACTCATATCCTTCCCTTTAAGGATATATTTGAGCATTTGTATATGCCACATCTACACCATCCCACTAACCAGGACTTAGACATATGGACACTAGGAAATGTCTTTATTTGAAGAGAGAAGACACCAAGATAAACTCCATGGTTCTTTCAATCGAGAAATTAACTGAGGACAGAGAAGAAATAGGCTTGTCTGCCAAGAAGGCAGTTTAGTTAAGAACAAAGGCCTGGAGGCTGAGAATCTGGCTTAGTATCTGGATGAGCCATCAATCATCAGATGACATTGGCAAAAATATTTGACTCACAACATTGCTGCTGACAACACTACCATTTTCATTAGATTATTGGCAGGGTTAAAACTGCTAACACTATTTCTTATCAAAGTTCTGGGCCCCCAGTATGTACTTTAGTGACTTCAAAACTTTGACTAACAGGAATATGGAGTTCAGTTCCTCATTAGATTTCCCTTCCGGGAAACATTCCTATGGCTTGGAATAGTCCCTTGAGCCCCACTATTATTAGAGACTTGATCCCAGAGCAGCAATACTAGAAGATAATATGGACTTTTTAAAGGCAGGACCTAATGGAAGGTCCTTTTATCATTGTACATATGTCCTTACACTGATGTAGGTGACTTATCCTTCTGCCTCTCTTACTGTGAGATAAATAGATTTCTGTAAATCCTCCTGTAAATTCTCTTGGAGAACGAGTGAGTATATTCCACATTTGGAGGCTATAGGAAAAGAGGCTGTTTCATACATTTCTCTCTAGGTAACTCACGATCCTACACTTTGTGTTTATAGAGATGTGCCCAGTCTTACAAGGTAAACAATGATTTTCTTATGTGTAGTGAACATTAGCTGCCTTCAAATGAACTTTGGTAAAAATGTGTGCCTGTCTGAGCATGCTGTAATCAAAATCTTGAGGGGAAATGACAGCAATGTTTCAACAAGTTCTTAGAAAGTGGTATTATGCTAACAGGTGCTGGAACCATTGCTGAATAACAACACTAATGTGAATGCTAATAAGAAATGTTAATGCTATTGATATCATTATATTTGTCCTTACTGTGAAGCCCTGTTGTAAGTTAATAATGCTTTTAGTCATCTGATCCTCATAATAACCTTATGATTGTTTTGATTTTGCTGATTTTGAAACTGAGAGGAAGGGGGAAAGCAGCCATACTAAACCAAGAATTTGAACACAGTCTTTCTCAAAGCACACACATTATGCTTTCTAAGCACACTAAAGCACTGTGTCTCTTTTCTTTTCCAATGACAGGAATTTGATGGATGGACTGGAGCCCCTGGACAACATCCAAGGATGCATCATTACCACCTGAAGCCCTAACCAACTACCCACAGTGTGTCACACTAGCCCCTTGCTCACAAACAGAAGGATATAAGACACACCATTAAAAGCTTGGGTAAATGCTCATTAAGACCATAGCAATGCAAGACACAGAATTAGCAGTTCTGGTTCTAAGGATGTTAAACACCCAAAGTAGATGGAAGCTGCCTTGCACCACAGGCCTGGTACTTTCTGGCGGTAAAGTTAATTTTGTGTTTCCTGGAACAGATTCACAGCTGGGCTTCCAGCTGTGCCAAAATCCCTGTGGCAGGGTGTGGAGCAGTGATGCAGAGGTGATGTGAAGTCTTACTCAGAAAACTGAAAAAGGCACTACCTCCAAGAAAGCACATGTCCTCTGAACCTACCCAGCTCCTTCCTAACAAAACCTCATGCACTGGAGGCCAATCCTGATCTCTGTGCTGCCTGGTCATCCTAGACTCCAGTGAACGATAAGACCACTTTATCTGCAAGCAAATGGCAAAATAGCCTTCTTCCCCATATTGGGAGAACTAATAAATCCTAAGTGTGGTGAACTGAAAAATGGGTTTCAACAATACCTTGTCGACCACTGGGCAGTAAAATAGAATTCTCTAGCCTTGAATCTGGGTAGACCAGATGACTTACCCTAGCCAAGAGGCATGGTTTGCAAGATAGATACCTGAAGAGTAATACTGCACTCTCAGCTACTTTCTTAGTGTATTTGAACCTTGTCATCATCTTCTGATTAAGCCTGGAGTACCTTCCAGGGAGTGGGGGAGCCCCATCAAATGGCCAGTCAAGTTTCATGTTAAGTGAGCCATCTTAGTTTGAGTTTAATGGTGAAAACAGACAAGATGCTATGTAGAGATTAGAAAATAGGAATAGGCCAGAAAAATCTCTCAGTTCACACATGAGATTGTAGATGGGCCACATATAACAAGTAATTACTGTTTTAAGTTATACAACAAATGATAAGCAGTACAATGAGGTAAAATGTTCAAAAAAAATCTTTAG
This sequence comes from Mus minutoides, assembly GCA_902729485.2. Lineage (NCBI taxonomy): Eukaryota > Metazoa > Chordata > Mammalia > Rodentia > Muridae > Mus > Mus minutoides. The sequence goes on along the minus strand of LR749566.1, from coordinate 108,833 downwards.
ATGCAAACATGGCTGGGTTCAAATCCCATCTGTCTTTGTGTGCCTGTGTTCATGTATGCATGTGTGTGTGTGTGTGTGTGTGTGTGTGTGTGTGTGTGTCTATCAGTCTGTCTGTATGTGTATATCTGTATGTCTGTGTATATGTCTGTGTGTGTGTGTGTCTGTGTGTGTGTGTGTGTGTGTGTGTGTGTGTGTCTGTGTGTGTGTGTTTTCTGATATGTATATATGAGTGTAGGGGAATATATGACTATGTATGCTAATCTATGAGGATGCCAGAGAAGAACACTATATTCCCTTCTCTATCACTTCCAACTTATATTTTTGAGATAGGGTCTCTCACTAAACTGGAAGCTCACAATTTGGATAGGGCTGGCTGACCAGCAAGCTTTCATGTTCAACCAGTCTCCATCCACAAATGCTGGAGTTACAAAACATACAGCCATACATAGGTTTTCACATGGGTGCTGGAGGTTTAAACTGAGATACTCATGCTTACAGAACAAGATCTCAGGCTCACTGATCCATATCACCAGCTCTTGCCATCTGTGTAGCTCTATAGAATAGACTTGGTTTCTCCATCAACACAATTATAAAATTGACCATAGTTGTTGCTTGGCAGTTTGTGAAGAGCCAGTAAGATCCATATTAACTATGCTTGCTAAAGAGTAGCTGATAACGTTATTGTTTACTACAATGTTTATGACTTGGAACTGTACTATGTACTAGAACAGGCTGGTTCATTTTCTGGGTTCCAGAGACAAAGAAATAAATCTTATAAGGTATTGGCTTGAAAAAAGAAATCAATAAATATCTACAGGCATGAATTTCATTTTGTAGCAAATAACCAATATCTAAAGACTTCCTTGATTGCAAATAATATTTCATGCCTGGAAAACATCTCTAGGGTCCCTCTGCTTCTCAGGGTAGGAGGAAGCAAGGGAGAAGGAGGGCAGAAAGCAGCAAGAAGCCAAAAAATGGTGCATCCACTGGCTACAGAACAGACTGGCAGATGCCTACAGCTGGCAGTGGGGTTAAAAAATGAATAGTCACACAAGGAGAAAAGCACCCTTGTCGTTGGGACTTTTAAGAAATAGAAATATGCAATGGAGGAGTGTTCCTCTTTCTCCACATTCTCAACAGCATCTGCTGTCAACTGAGTTTTTGATCTTAGACATTCTGAATGGTGAGAGGTGGAATGTCAGGGTTGTATTGATTTGCATTTCCCTGATGATTAAGGATATTGAACATTTTTTTAGGTGCTTCTCAGCCATTCAGTATTCCTCAGCTGAGAATTCTTTGTTTAGTTCTGTACCCCATTTTTAAATAGGGTTATTTGGTTTTCTGGAGCCTAACTTCTTAAGTTCTTTATATATATTGGATATTAGCCCCCTATCAGATTTAGGATTGGTAAAGATCTTTTCCCAATCTGTTGGACACCCCTCCATTGCTGGTGGGATTGCAAGCAGGTACAACCACTCTGGAAATCAGTCTGACAGTTCCTCAGAAAATTGGACATAGTATTACCAGAGAATCCAGAAATACCACTCCTGGGCATATACCCAGAAGATACTCCAATGTGTAATAAGGACACATGCTCCACTGTGTTCATAGCAGCCTTATTCATAATAGCCAGAAGCTGGAAAGAGTCCAGATGTCCCTCAACAGATGAATGGATACAGAAAATGTGGTACATTTACACAATGGAGTACTGTGCAGCTATTAATAACAATGAATTTATGAAATTTTTAGACAAATGGGTGGATCTGGAGGATGTAATCCAATCACAAAAAAAACATACACACATGATATTCATTCATTGATAAGTGTATGTTGGCCCGGAAGCTCAGAATACCCAAGATATAATTTGCAGAACACATGAAACTCAAGAAGAAGGAAGACCATAGTGTGGATAATTTGATCCTTCTTAGAAGAGGAAACAAAATACCCATGGAAGGAGTTACAGAGGCAAAGTTCAGAGCAGAGACTGAAGGACTGACTATCCAGAGACTACCCCACCTTGGGATCCATCCCATAAACAACCACCAAACCCAAACACTATTATGGATGCCAACAACAGCTTGCTGATAGGAGGCAGATAAAACTATGTCCTGAGAGGCTCTGCCAGTGCCTGACAAATACAGAAGTGGATGCTCACAGTCATCCCTTGGATGAAGCACAGGGTCATCCAATGGAGAAGCTAGAGAAAATACCCAATGAGCTGAAGGGGTTTGCAGCCCCATATGAGGAACAACAACATAAACTAACCAGTACTCCCAGAGCTCCCTGGGACTAAACCACCAATCCAAGAAAACACATGGAGGGACTCATGGCTCTAGCTGCATAGGTAGCATAGGATGGCCTAGTCGGTTATCAATGGGAGGAGAGGCCCTTGGTCCTCTGAAGGTTCTATGCCCTAGTATAGGGGAATGCCAAGGCCAGGAAGCAGAAGTGGGTGGGTTGTTGAGCAGGAGGATGCGGAAGGATGGGGGTTTTCAGAGGGGAAACCAGGAAAGGGGATAACATTTGAAATATAAATTTAAAAAAAAATCTAATAAAAAAAAACTGAAAAAAAAAGAAATAGAAATAAAAGCAAAATATCCCAGAATTGACTGACTTCATAGAAACTATACAAATCCTTAGAAAAACACCAGTTCAAACTGTTCTGATTGTTGGTTGGTTCATTGACAAATTAAGAAATAATGCCAATCGATTCAAATAGTGATGGCAGTAACCATTTTCTGATTGGATATGCAGCCTGCCTCACAGGAGGAATTCATGCCTGGTATTATAAGTCTAGTCAGAAATCCATGGCTCAGGAAGTAATAGGTCCTGGGACAGAGAACTTACTCCTTTTCTAAACAATGATGTCAAATTTCTTTTTGAATATTTATATTTATACCAATAAATTTGTGCTGCTACTAAACCTGGTCAGAGAAGCTTCCTTTTGCAGTGGGCAGTAGTCAATGACTACTAACTAGTCAATGACTCATGACTAGTCAAAACACTAAGAATAGGTGACTTTGAGTGCTTAGCCCTAAGTGGGACGTCTATATAATGCTCTTCACCCCAAAGTTTAAAGGATATCTCAGAAGAAGAAGAATATAAGATCGGGGAAAGTGTGCTGTGATAGTATCTTTTTGAGTATATTTTTCTATGCTAGGGACTCTGCTATAGTTTTTAAATGTTATATTTTCTAACCTATAATGAAGATATGACTCTAATCTTGAAAAGTGTCAGCCATTTGTCAATGCCACATAGATAACCAAAGCATCTAAGCTGAGATTTAGAGTCCAGCTGGTGACCCCTACAATCAGTAGTTTATTGTTTAGAATATGTGTCAGGCATGGTGGTACATACCCATAATCTTAGCACTCTAGAAGTGAATGAAAGATTGGGAGTTTGAGGCTGGCCTGATACACACACACATACGTGAATTCAAAATATGGCATAATAGTTGAAACCATAACCCTGGAGTAAGATGCCTAATAAAACAATGTCTTTCAACTATCTATATCTAACCTACATGACATGAGTTATATGAGATGTATTAGGTATATAATGTTTTATGTGTAAAGAATATATGGCAAATTAAAAACTTGCATACTCAAAAGAACTTTAATAGAACATCATCTCCACTCTTCTCAAAGGAAAATTAAAACACTGATAGGATAGGAAATTTGTTTAAGAATCCATAGCTAGTGAACAGCAGGACCATGAATCAGACTTCAGTAACTAACCAATACAAGTCTATTCCCTTGAGTACTATGTTATTTAGCTTGCAATAAAATATGCATAGCATTCTAATTCTTCTCTGTCTTCTCTTTGTTATATCTTTATAAACCTCTCCTTTTTAAGGCTTCTTCAGCCTTGACACCACAAAATCTAGGAAACAAAAATGCAAGTCATTCCCAGGATTTTTACAAAGCTCCTCTCTAGCCTAGAGGCAACATCAATTGAATCTAAAAATTCTTTTACTTGGGCAAGCATCCTACTGTACAACATGAGGGAAGCTAGGTCCTGTAGACACAGATAGCCCATCTCCATGAGTGGTAGTCATATAACAGTCTCTTTTGACTTTGGCATTAGAGTGGGAAGAAGGACCTTCTACTCACAACCCCTGTCTATAGAAGACATTGCTGCTTGCACCATATCAAGTCCTTTGAGATCCCATTTATCAGCTCATCTTCCAGTATCTGTAATGCTTTCCTTATAAAACCTGTGGGAAGCCAGACCTGTCAATAATTCCCACAATAAAGACCAACTAGCCCTTTGTTAGTTTGGAGTTTAGCTATCCCCTCCACACAAGGCTGCTCATGAGAGCCAGATGACCCTTATCTTGGATGAACACCTTGGGCTGTTAAGCTCGCCAACATCCCATGAAAAATCACAAGACGTCACAAACCTACAATCTGCGTCCTCCTGTACAGGATGTCTCAAGCCTGCAATCAGCACCCAGATGTCCTTCACTCCTTCTGTGCACCTTTGTTCTTCCTCCTCAGCCCCTCCTTATCTCTTCTCACTGTGTGTATAAATCCAAGCCTTCAGCCTTGAATGAACAAGACCTTGGCAACAATCCTTTTCCTTGGTCTCCCTCTTCTTTCCCCGCCCGTTTCTTTTTCAGGCCTTGGTCCCCCTCGACCCATGGAATAACTAGGTCCTGATGGGCAGGACAAAAACCAGTATCTATGACCACTTGAGGCTCATCCTTGAGCAGCAGGAGCAAAGAAGGTCCTGTGTGGAAGCAACTGTATATAGTATCAGCTCCTTTGCTTAGAAATAGATTCAAGAAGCCATTTGCCCAATGAATTCTGCAGAGATCCAACGGTCTGATCCAGAGACTTGCCCTTCAATATCTAGGCCTTCCTCTTCCCTAGGAAAATTCTCACTCTCTTGTTTTCTCCTGTAAGTATATTCCTAGTAAATTGTTTGTAAATTACTTTGACTGTGGGTCTATTTCTGGACGAACCCCATCTTAGGTTATTTCTCTCTTTCTCTCCTTTCTTTCTTTCTTTCTTTCTTTCTTTCTTTCTTTCTTTTTGTCACAACGAATTTTGAAGGTATTCTTCAATGCACATGTACAGATGGATGGGAGTCAGTAGCAATCTCTTAGCAAGTCTTGCATAGAGAAGTGATTGACAGCTTTCTTTATGAAGGACATGAGCATTTATCAACCACTGTCTTCAGCTTCAGGACTCAGCAGATACTCCAGGAAGAGAGAGATATTTTCCATTTAACGTTCCATTAGGCGATGCCTCAGCCAGTACTGTCCAGACTCTGACAGGAATAAAGCGCTTTCTTTTGTGCCAGTTTCTGAGTGGAGCTTTCTTCTCAGCTTTGACATATTTACTGGGGCTCTTACACCCCAGCTGACACGGAGATGAATTTAGCTCCATTTGGAGAACTGACAGGCAGAGAAAATGTTTATAAACCAAAAATCAAAACCAAGGCACCCAGCTGCCAGTTGGAAACCTGGCGGCCTGGATGGACACTTTCACCCACTGGCTCTCACACTAAGGAGATGCATGTTCTGATTCCTCTTTTCTCACTCACATTCATTTCCCAGTGGCCAGTAAAGTTCATTTCTGCAAGGTGAGTCTTTTCTCGGGATGGTAGTGTTCCTCCTCCTCGGAGCAATAGAGCATGAAGAGTGAATGGATGGCATTGCTGAGGATGGAGAATTCTTCCTGGGACCTTCTGCCATCTCAGACCTATGAAGCAGTAGACATTATGGGAAGGGTTACTCAATAGAATTATCATCTACCCACAGTGCCTTAGGGAAGAGGTACTGATCTACAGAATGAAAAAGGTAGAAAGTGGGGAGGGCTAGAGAGGGTTCAGCTGTTAAAAGCAATTGTTGCTTCAGTAGATGATCCAAGTTAACTTTCTAGCATCCATATCAGGTGGTTCCAGAAGAACTAAGTGCCTCTCCAAACACGAATATCTATGTGAAAGCATGAGTGCGCATGCACACACACACGCACACGCACACGCACACACACACACACACTTTTTTAGTTAAGAAAAGCATCTTGAGCAAAGGGGATGTCTAGACATGCCAGGAACAATCTTGCACAATATCCTGACTTTCTATTAATGGTATTGCTCCTCTTAAAGTAGCACAGTGGAACACACAGAGAATTCTATCATGCACTGACTAACACTTCAGAGCTTTGGTCTGGTTAGGCTGGTGTTTGAAAGCATGTCTTAGTATGTTTGGGACCAGACTGATGTCAAGTAATCCTCCCGCCTCCACTTCTAAGGAGTTGATATTTCATGAACCACTGTGCCCCGATACAGAGTATATGTTTGAAGTCAAAGAGATCTAAACACAAAATCCTTTACTAAGATTATATCTTAGGTAAGTTTGTACCATATAGAAGTCATATACTTTCTAAACCTTATTTTCTCCATCTATAAAACACCTACTGCCAAAGAAGGATATTCTGAGATAAGTGAAATAAGGGATCTAAAACAAGTCCTTGGATGCAGAGAATAGAGTAGCAGTTTCCCAGGAACTAGGGAGGTCTAGGATGAAGGGGAATCAACTGACCTCTGGTTCACAACTTCAGATTTATAGAACGAATAAATTCTGAAAATCTAAACTATATTTTGCTTATGATAATTAATAATACTGCATTGCATATTTAAAACTTGCTGCTAGGACAGGCCTTAAATATTCACACTACACAGAAAATAATTACATGGAGTGATGGATGCATTGATTTTGTAATGTATACATATGAAACCTATCATACTGTTGAATTGGAAATGTAGCTTAATGAATGAGTACCTGGCTTCTGTGGAGCTCTGGGTGAGACCCTCAAAACTGAAAATAAAATTCACATAGTATGCCTTAAATTTATATAATTTAAGTTTGTTTGTTAATAAGATCTCTGTAAAACTGGTGATTAAATTTTTTTTCACATCATACTCGTCTGCATGTTGTATTTCATTGCATGTATTATTTTTGTATGACCAGTTTAGTCAAACTATAACTACATTTCCCAGAATACTGTGATTTTAACAGTCTTGGGTAAGGATGCCTTGAACAACGAAATCTGGGTGAAGTTTGGAAAACCAAAGCAGCAAGAATTGCTGAAGTAATGGTGGTCAATGTAATGTACTGGACACTGCAGTCCATGCATGTAGCCACTGCTCTGCCAGCATCTATGTCATCAATTTTGAATCACAGGAACATGTCATCTCTTCTATAGTTTGCCCATACCTCCATGGTTCTTGTTGCTCAAAGACAGACAGGGTTTGCCCCTGTTTTTTAAGTTTGTCCCTCACTTTACAAACATTTATTTGTCTACCTTGTTGCCTTAGTGGCTTCAGACCATCATCTGCAACAGACACAGCAGTCCCCAAGAAACTACTTCTCTGACTTCCACAAGAGTATATAACTATGTAAATCTCTTCTTAGTAATGAGCCCTTGGTTGCAGACAGCCCATGGAGGCATTGATGAAATGTGCCTAGAAGTGAATGTTCACAAGAGGGAAAGAAAAACAAGCATAGTTTAAGGGCAGTATTATGGATCAAATGTGGAATGCTACCCCCATAGGCTCATGTGTTGGAATATTTGGTTCCTTGCTGACACTACTGTGAGAGGTTGCACGACTTTGGAGACTTGGGGCCTCCCTGGCAGAAGGAGGTCCCTGAGGCAGGTTTTTGAAGGTTACACTCACATCTGCATCCTCTGCTTCCTAATCTGCAGTCATAGTGTAAACAAGTCTTTCTTACATGTCTCTACTACCATGCCTTTCTCCTATGGCAAACTAACAACCCTCTGAATTCATGAGCAAAACAAAACAAAAAACCTTAAGTTTCTTTTGTCAGTCATTTTGGCACAGTGACAAGAAACATAATTAATACAGATATTGATACCATAAATAGGAGTGTTGCTGCAGTTAAAACTGGCCAAGAGGTTCTTAGGCCTTCGGAACTAGGTTGAGGGAGGGATGTGGAAGTTTGGAGGTGCAGGGTAGGGAAATCCTAGAATGCTCTAAGCAGATTTAATGAGCCTTTACAGCGGAAGTTCAGAATTCCAGAGATGGTGAAAAAGCTGAAGTGATAGATGTTCTTGTGAGGTTTCACACGGATGCCAGGACTTTATTAGAGATTGTGTCAATCATGTAACAGTCTGGCTATACTTTATCCAGGTCGTGAAAAGGTGACTGAGGCTGAATTCAAATGTCCTGACTTTGGTGGAGGAAATCACAATAGGGCTTAACAGTCAGGCTCTGGCACAGTAATTGTCTGTTGCTTCCAACAAGATTCACAGTAAGAACACAAGACAAAGGTATAGCAAAAAAAGATCTTTTGAAATGTGCAGTTTGAAATGTGAGTATTTAGATGTGGCTAAATACTCAGCACAATTAAAGATAAAGCAAACACTGTGCACTGAACAGGTAGAAGAAACCCTGCCTAACCCCGGCTGGATGGGTATGAGACATCCTGTTCATCAAAGGCTCTGGGGGACAAAATGTAAAAAGCATGTGAAAGACCTTCCTCCAAAAACCCATAAAATAGTAGAGTTGAAGTGGTGCCTTCCTGTGAAGGGACAACTTAGGGCCATGTTTTCCAAGATTCAGATATACAGACAGTTAGATGCCCCTGTAGCCATTGTCCAAAGGGGTGCAACTAGATCTCTGGTTTTATAAAAAATATAAAATGGAAGAACTATTGAAGTTATGGAAACTTTCACCAATGTTCAGAAAAAAAAAAAAAAAAGCAAGTCTATGAAGGTAAAAGACATTTAATAAAGTAGCACTCCCTGCATGGAGCTCCTGAATCAGCCATATGTGAATTATTAGCATACATACACCTATAGAGGTACATCCTAAATGGCAATACAGATATCATGTGTTTGAAATAGCAGGAACGTGGGACACCTGCCAAGTTGCAGGCACCAAACAGGGAGAAAGATACTACATGTGTTTTCAATGGCAAGGTCAAGCCCATCAGAGCTCAGATGCCACCCACCCAGAATGATGGGCAAGTAGCTATAGAGATTATTGTTTTTCGTGCTCTATAGCATTCTTGCTTGGCGCCAGTCATTTTTTTGCTATGTCACAAATCTTCCCCTTTAGAATGGGAAGATTTATTTTTTGCCGTAGTATATTGGAAGTATAAACCTTTCTAAAGATTTATATTCATATATATTTGTAAATGAGAATATGCCACATATGTGTAGGTATTGCTAGAATACAAAAGAGGTTGTGGGTCCCCTATACCTGGGGTTATAAGAAGTTGTGAGCCCCCTGACATGTGTAGGAAGAACTTAGGTCTCCTGCAAGAACAGTAAGCACTATTAGCCACTGAAACATCTTTCCTATTCTTATAAGTTTTTAAAGACAATACTTATATTTACTTGTTGAAAACTTCATTTAATATCACTAATAGTATTCACACTCTACTACCCCTGTAAACCTGTACCTCATTCCAAACCCACCCTCCACCTCCCTATCTCTTCTTCTTTTAATAACTACTTAGTCCAATGCATCATGCCCAAAGGAAATATATAACAGGGGTTCCCTACCATGAGACTGCTGAGTCTCAGAAAGGTATCATAGTTCTGAACAATGTTAATACTGTTAAAACTGTAAAGGAAGAACAAGAGGTTAATGGGGGATGAATATGATCACAAGGCATACATATGGGAAATGTTACAATATAAGCCATTATTTTATATAATTAATCTATGCTAATAAAAAGATGGACATGTAAAAAATAACTATGAGAGCCTCAAAACTGAACTAAATGCATTTTGTGTTGTCTGTGAGCATGTAGGAAACAGGGAGAAATGTTATGGTTTGAATAGGACACATTCTCTGTAGATTCGTGTGTGAACACTTAGCTCCCAATAGGTAGCATTGGGTTTGGATATTGAGGATCCTTTGGGACATGGAGTCTAGCAGGTAGAAGTAGATCAGTAGGGGAGGGCCTTTGGAGATACACATATTTGTTCTTCCAGTGGCACTTAGCTACAATGTATCCATAGCATCCTCCACTATCATGTGCCACTCATCATGCCTTCCTTGCCATGCTGGACTGAAATCCTCCTGAAACCACGAGCAAAAACAAACCTTCCCTTCTATATGCTGCTTCTGTCAGCTGTCGCCATAGCAACAAGAAAAGAAACTAATAAAGTAGGGTGTAGCTTTAATTCCAGTGCTCTGGCCACAGAGGCAGGCAAATCTCTGGGAGTTCAAACTTGACTATAGAATGACTTCCAGTTCTTAGACACATGGCTTAGTTTTCCTGAGGTCCAGTGTCCTCAGCAGTCAAAAATAATGATAACAATATAATGTATTTCTTGAAACTGGGGGTGGTGGTGGATATTATGCAAGCACAATGCCTTAAAAGGAATGCATTCTGGAGAAAAATCTTCATTTGCCGTGTTAATTTCTGGATTTAGCATTTTTGACTCTCTTATCAGTAGCTAACCCTCCTTCAAGCTGTGTTTGTCAATAATCAAATCTTCTCCTAGCATCTGCTTTTTGGCACTTATCAGTTGGTTTCCTTTCACCTGGCATCTGTTTCGTGTTCATTACTAACTGGTTCAGGACAGAACCGTGAAGAAGGAGTATAGCTAATCAGATAATTAAAGCCTTCCTTCACACGATCAGTTAGGACTCAGTAAAAGGTAACTATTATTTTTGCTTTGTCAGGGTTTAGTGGGGCCCTTTTTATCAGCATTATCTCATAACCCAATAAAGCTATGGTGCCAACAACAGCTTCATATTACTATAATAATATATCTGACATAATTAACCTATGAGAGAAAACTGTTTATTTGGCTCATGGTTTTGGTATAAAAACTAGAAGAACTCATCACTCTGGACCCCGGAAGGTGAACCAGAGCCAAGTGTGGAGAGTATTCTGAAGAGCAAACTGCCCATGTTAGGATCCCAAAAGCAAAGGCATACATAGGCGTAACTTTAAACTTTTCAAGGCCTATTTTTAATGATGTTTTTTCAATGTTTTAACATCCCTTTAGCCACCACCTACCAGAGGAAGTGGAAAAGAAAGGATACACAGGAAATGGACCTGTTTAGAAATAATTCTTTGGAGTAACTCTCATCTGTGTTGTCTGGAAATCAGCAGTTCAGTTCACAGGTTAGCAACAGCAGGTCTATCCACTCATAAGCATTACACGGGTATCTCAGCAGTCCAGTTCAGTAGTGTTGGGATAGTAACAGTGGTAGCACTACCTAGCAAAGACAGCCAGCCCTCCGCCTCTGCACAAGTAAACAGGAGGGACCAGGGCCAACAGAAACCAGGACAAGTTCTGTGCCTCTTGACTCTCTTATCAATAGATAACAAAGTCAAGAAGCGGTGCCTCTCTCCGTGAAGCAAAGATCAGCAAAGTCGTGAGACCAACAAGTGTTACACAGCCAGCTCTATAAGCAAGCCTAGCTCAGCCTCCGTCACTATCTGTCGGGTCCTTCTTATATTCCCTCAAAATGTTATCCTCCACCAGTCTTGCTTCACAGTGTGTCTTGCTTCTGTACCTGAGTCTGTCTCAACTGATGTCACTCTAGCAATTAACTTAGTGAGCAGTGGTTTCCTGAGCTCTTTGAATCATTGTTTCGTTGTCTGCAAAGAAAAGATTGAATGGTAGGTAAGTCTTTCCAACTCCAACAGACTATATAAGCCATTATCTTAGTATTTTCACTTTACCTATGAAGCAAAAAACAAATTTTAAGGGAAATAATGAATTGACTTGATGGTCTTTAAAGTGTGGCCCTGTGTAGCATGTGGTTTTAAAAACAAACCACACTAAACTGGCTATGCACCGACACCGATGGTCTCAGGCTGTTTCTAGCCCAGTGCATAGCCCAAAACCAAGACGCATGTTTCTTCTAGTCAACACCTCTCCCACAAATGCCCGCTCTGCCTCTCAAGAGCTCTAAGATCACTCTCTCAGCCCCTACGGCCAGCTGTGGGCACTCTTGCCAGCCTGGTTACCTCTTCCTTGGAGCTCAGTCCTTTGCCCAATCTTCCCATTCCAAAGCCTGGCCAAATTCCACCCCGGCTATGTCCTTTCTCTCTGGCCCACCTGCATAGCTGCGAATGGAAAACACCAGACAATTTTAGTTTAAAATCAACAGATGACACAACCACTGGGCATGGAATCTATCGTCCTAAACTCATCAACTATTCTATGTTGGAAATCTTCCGGTGGTGGAAGCCTCCACCAGGTCTAACAGTCTTGCTCCTGCCTCACCTGTACAAAAAAAAGGTCGTTTCTTCCTCCTGAGTCTCCTCTCCCTCTCTAGAACCTGGATGGCCTGACTCCTCCTTTTTTTTAATTAGATATTTTCTTCATTTACATTTCAAATGCTATCCCAAAAGTCCCCTATACCCTTTCCATGCCCTGCTCTCCAACCCACTCACTCCCGCTTCCTAGCCCCAGCAGCCTCCTTTTCACTTGGCAATTGGCTTCTTGTTGTTTTCATTAGTCATTCAATTGACTAGGGGAAATTTTCCCTACAGTCCTGGACCACAGGCAGCAGCACATACAGGAAGAAGTTCAGACTGTTCAAACCCCTTTCAGGACCTTCAGAATCAGAGTACTAAAAGGGAAGCCGAGAAGTCTTTGTTTTTACAGAATCCAAGTAAGGCTGGCATGTGCCCAGATTTGAGAAGCACCAAATAGAGAGCATCTGAGTGGGTGTGGGCCTGTGACTCCTTTCCCATCAGGCCATGAGTCTGCAGAGAAAGACACCACAAGGCAAGTGCAATAAGAGGAAGCAAGGCCAGGGGAACAAGTCTAAATGCCAAGTACCATTCTGAAGCTGGCACATTCTGAGGTTGAGCATCAATAATCTCCAGAGCGAGGCTGCACTGAAGTTCACATTGTACCCTCACTGATAGTCATCAGGACTTACACAGTACTATACCCTCACTAGAAACACTATCATGTGCCATCTGGGGAGTTTGAAATCTAAATACAGGCACAGAAGATGTAGGATATCGGCTCTTCACATTTATCTTCTGTTCCCAGTTCTGTGATTTCTTTTAAAACAGCATATCTGTCCAAGCATACATAAACACAAAAGTATTCTAGTTCAATGCTTTCCTTTACCCATTTTTACTATCTCTATCTCTGTCGTTCTCTTACTTAGGAAGTATGTATATATAGGCTTGTAGTCTTGTGGTTTTCTCTGTGTTTATATAACCAGATACAAATGCAAATGCATAGATTATTACACTCATCTTGGTTGACTACAATTTCTTATGGAAGAGACCTAGTTAGACAGGTAGTTTTTCTGCTAATGCCAGGCCCAGTATCTTTAAGATAGTTCTCTCTCTCTCTCTCTCTCTCTCTCTCTCTCTCTCTCTCTCTCTCTCTTTCTCCTCCTGCTGGGGTAACAACAGATAATATTTTTTACATATGTGACTGTAGGGTGAAATTTTCAGTAGCTAAATACAGATCTCCTACTATGAAATCTTGGACTCAAATGCTGTCTGTATTTATAATATAATATTGTCACATGATTCTTCAAAAAAGGTCATAACATTAACAATCTCAATGCATTGCATGGGAATATTCCTCCCTTACATATCAACCAGCAATAACTTTCCAATAATTTGAACATTGGGAAACAACCACAGATTGCTGTTTCCATGATTTTCCTAGATGCTGTTGGGTTTGACATCTTCATCTGTTTGTTGGATGCTTGAACTTGAATTATGGACCATGGAGCCTTATTTTTATCTGCTTTACTATTTGCATCTTTTGTACCATTTTATGCTGTTTACTTGCCTGCTTGTTTCCTTGTTTGTTTGTTTGTGACAGAGTTTCACTGTATAGCCCCATTTTATTCATTTTTAAAGTTCCCAGTTGATTAAAGCATGAATCTCTCATCATGACAGTAATGTCTGTAATGTTGCCATTTGTCCATTGACAAATTTTTCATTGAACTTTATGTAATTATTTACATGTAGTTATAGGCTTAACCAGCTCTAACGTGAGTTAATAGCCACCTAAATTTATGGAAATTTTATTTATTTTTGTGTTTATAAGCATTTCTTAGAGTTTGTACTTTTGCTGGGGGGGGTTGTTTTCCTTTGCTTTTTGAGAGGTTATTGACAAAACATAGAATAGCTGGTTTCATTGCAGGCTTATTCCAAGGCTCAATAAACTTTCTTACAAATGATTTTTCAGTAGCCTGTCACTTTATTGAGGAAACCATTATACAGTGAAAATATTATATAGTATCCCTTTATCTTCCTATTTCTAAGATATTTAATATCTTTTACTTTTACTTTTTTCTCTTACTGCATTTACTACTTTGAAACTACTCTAATACAATATTGAAAGATAACAATGACAACATATATATATATATGTGTGTGTGTGTATATATATATATATATATATATATATATATATATATATATATGTGTGTGTGTGTGTGTGTGTGTGTGTGTGTGTGTGTGTGTGTGGTGTTTATCAAATTCTTTTTAATGTATTAATAAAAGGACATTTTTTTCTAGTAAGCTTTCTGTTGTTGAATAACCTTTGGATTGCTTGAACAAAATTACCACTGATTGCTGCATGCATTGTTAAAGATATGCCCCTCTTTTAATTGCTAATATTTTATTCAAAATCTTTGTGTTCTTTTTAAAGTTAGATTGATTTCAGGCCTGGGAGGTAGTGCTACATGCCTTTAATACCAACACTCTGGGTGCCAAAGCAGGTAGATCTCTGTGTTCAAGGACAGCCTAGTCTACAGAGTGAGTTCCAAGAAAGCCAGAGCTGCACAGAAAACCCTTTTCTTACAAAGGAAAAGAATAGAGGAAGAAAATGGAGAGAGAGAGAGAAAGAGAGAATGAATGAGCTTGCTGAATTTAGGCTGGGGAGTAGCTCAAACTTTGAGTTTGCTCCCCCAAAGTGCCAAAACAAACAAACAAACAATCAAACAAACAAACAAAAACAAAGAAAGCTGCACTAGGATTGGTTTCAAACTGCTGTTAAGGGGCTGTGGTATTAAAATTGTTTTGTAGTGGACATGACATGATTGTGACACTCATGAACTCACAACAGTTGTGATTATGAGCATATGACCCACACAAGACTAAACCAGTAGGCATTCTGTCATAGAGGGAGGAGGAGTTCAAGGGCTGCCCCAGTTTCATGTTAGGCTGACTGAAGATGGAGTCACCCAAGACACCAAGATGGATGACACAAGTGGGAACTAGCCCCTTTGAGAAAATAGAAACTGACTGTTCTGCACCTGTCAGAAGTTAGCTGATCTGTATCTCAGCAGAGCAGCCTGACCACAGTATGCTGATATCTTTTTAATTGGAATTTTATTTATTTATATTTCAAATGTTATCCACTTTCCCAATTCCCCACCCACTCCCCAGAAACCCCCTATCCCATCCCCCCTCCTCCTGCTTCTATGAGGGTGTTCCCCCACCTACTTACCCACTCCCGCCTCCCTGTCCTCACATTCCCCTACACTAGGGCATCAAGCCTTCACAGGACCAAGGGCCTTTTCTCCCATTGATGCCCAACAAGGCCATCCTCTGCTACATATATGGTTGGAGCCATGTGTACTCCTTGGTTGGTGGTTTAGACCCTGGGAGCTCTGGTTGATTGATATTGTTGTTCTTTCTATGGGGTTGCAAATCCCTTCAGCTCCTTCAGTCCTTTCTCTAACTCCTCTATTGGGGACCCCACGATCAGCTCAATGGTTGGCAGTGAGCATCTGCTTCTGTATGCTTATATCTTAACAGCAGAAGTATCCTCTACTTCTGCTTACTGCACTTCCTTTTTCCTTATCACTGCCCTCTCCCCCAACTAAACCCGCCCTATAATACCTTAAACTCCCTTTGTGCTGTGCTGATGGAAACAGCCTAGCCATTCAGGCCTCAAATAAAGCTTTGTCTTAGGCTTCAGCACAGCTCTGGTGCTCTGGTTCTCCCAGTGAGGTGCACATACTTAGGGAGCCAATGGCAGTTGGGTGGGGGAGAGTAACTGTCTTCTGTGACAGAGGTCCTGGTGAGTTACTGGGTTCAGGTGGATAGTGTCACATCTACCCAATTGGGAGTAACCCAGGGAAACCCATTGGATGACAAAAAAACAAACAAACAAAAACAAAACTTGTAAATCTCATTCTTTTTGTGTGTTTAGTACCCTAGCCACAATGGCCAGATTTGCCCATGTGTCATAAATTGCAAATGTTCTAGATTTTCAAACTGCAGTGCTACCCTTGTATTCTCTTCAATACCTGTGGGTATGTTGCTTTCATTGATTTCTAATTGGGAGAGCTTTTTGCCTTATTTGGTTTCTCTTTGTCAGACTTACTAAGGATTTAGATAGTTCTTCTTAAATTAACATTTTTAAATTTTGTATTGGTTCTTTGTGAGTTTCACAACATGCACCCCAATCCTACTCATCTCTCGCTCCCTTATAGCCACCCTCCACTCTTGCAATCTCGCCTTGCAACAGAGGGGGAAAAATTGTGGAAGCTGTAGTGTGTCAGTGTGTCCCATAGTATATCCTTTTGTCTACATGCCTTTGTTGGCAAATGTTCATTTCAATGACTTATCCTGGTACAAGACCTCTGGCTTCTGCTCCTCTACCAATACTGAAACCATCACTGGGACTCCTCTCAGATATTCTATTGTTGCCCTATGTCATGGAGATCCTGTAGTTTTAGATCTGTAGTACTGGCCACTTCACACACGCTAGCAGTTCATTGGTGGAATAGATGGGGTAGGCCAATTCAAAGCCCTGGATCTGGGCCTGAGAGGACTCCAACCTGGTCAGCCCTTTGGCTCTTCCATTCTCACACCATCATGGCTGGTTCATCTTCAGTCCCCACAATCATGGTCAGCTCTACTCTGCTGCCCAGGCAAGGAGCAAGGCCTGCTCTCCCAGTTCTCTCACTCTGATGACACAGCCTTATGTTTCTCTTTCTTTTTCCATTCACTCACCACTTACGTGCTCCTTTTAGTGGAGCTAAAGGGTCTCTGAGTGTCTGGGATCATCTCAAGAGTGGTCTCTGGAGTGCTCTGCCTCACTTGTGCATTGTGGCACCTGGCGGGAGTCATCCTGAGCATGGTCTCCACCCACCCCCCAACCTCAGGCCCGAGCTATGCTGGACTGGTTATCATCTCAGGTTTTCCCCCTATCTAGGGCCCCATGGTTCCAGTCTGGTGGTTATCAAGGGCTAGCTCCTCACCTGACCACCCAAGTGGCCCCTTACAAGGGTCCTCTGTCCTGAGGTTGCTCCTACCCGGGCTCGAAGTCCCAGGTGTGGTTCTTCTAGTTTCCGGCTTGTTCCCCGTCCTGGGAGCCTGTCCAGGACTTCCTGGTGCTGGACTAGGGGTTACCTCGGGCTAGCTCCCTGTCAGGACCTCCCGGTGCCAGACTCATAGTCGTCTCAGGCTCACTTTGTTCAGAGAACATCGTACTACGAATCATTCAGATGTCCACAGGAGAACACTGAGCGTAGACATAGCCTCTGACCTCTCCACCACCTACTGATAACACATATGACACAGTATCCACTCCTGCAATGCCTCTAAGGGCAGGTTAAAGTAACATTTAAATGGTATATTTTTAATATGCTTTTACTTGAAATAAAACTATCAGTTTCCCTCTTCCTTTCCTCCCTCCAACCACTGTCAGCTACCATCCCTAGAATTTCTCAAACCCTCCCCCCCACTCTCATGTGAGTTTCCTTTGCTTTGATTCTTATTATTACATCTATGTGTATGCACAAATAAACATAAATACGAACTGCTGGACCCATTTTGTTGTTTGTGTATGTATTGCTTCAGGGCTGATCTCTCTGCACTGGGCAACTGTAGTATTCATTTTGGGATCCAGACGTGATACACACCCTCCTGGGCTGGAAAATGAATGAGAGTCTGGAACATATGGGGTTCTGAAGGATCCTGGGGGTAAAAAGGCCTTTTCTGAGAATCTTAGTGTTCTATCTTTTTTAGGTGAAGGCCTTCTCTGACAATCTTCAATGAAACAGCTCTCTTAGATGATCTTAGCAGTGTGCATACACTTTGTTCAGGGTGAACAAGAGCTATATATGAGCCTTGGAGAGTGGGAAGGAGTTTCCAGGGTGAGCAGGAGTTTACTGTACTTACTGTAAAAGCCTCATTGTATGGAGAGGCATTCAAGGAATTCCAGCTACTTGCTGGACAGGTTCTTATTGGGAAAGGGGAAATTGAACTTGCAGGTTTGCCAAGGGCTTTGTGATCTTCTTCAGGTAGAGGTTGTAGGGGATCAGAGAAGGAGAAGGTCTGCTGGAAAAGGGGAGTTCTCCATTTTGCACCAAGCTCAGAGGAGCTATCCAGACATGTAGACTTTATCCTTAAGTGGCAGGGTTTCCCTACATCTTGTACCCATATTCATGCTCACTCAGAGGGCCATAGTTAATTTCAGCGGTTCACAAACACAACAAAAAGGCATGAAAATAGAAATGGAGGAAGGAAAATTGACAGGATGAGAGACAGATAAGAGAGGGTGGTGATGATCATAAAAAGAATGCACCCATCATACAAGCTTTGAAATTGTCAGGACAGATTTAGTTCATTTTAAAAGTTCTTCTAAGTTATGAAGATGCATGGATGAATGGAAAAAATAAGATTCTGATAACATTTTTTTAAACCATTGGTAGCCCTGATTCATGTAATCCCAAATTCTCAATTTGCTTCTCTATGCTTTCTCCTTGTGTATGAATATGTAGCAGTTGCAACAACCAAAAACGTTTGTTTGTGTGATTCAATTATAAAAACATTTGTGTTCGTGATCTCCTTTGCATTGCCTTTTAATTGTATTGCAATTATTATTATTTTTTGGTTTATGTAATAGTCACCTAAGACTATGCTTAGTCACAGTATAAAAAATTAGATGGATGTGGTGACCCACACCTTTAATTCCCATACTCAGGAGGCAGAGGCACTCAGTTCCCTGTGAATTAGAAGGCAGATTAACCTATATAGTAAGTTCTAGGACAGCCATGCACCATAGAAATACCCCATCTCAAAAAAAGAATCAGTAAATAATTAAAGATTATTTTTGCTTTCAGTGTATTAAATCATGATTATGAAGGTTAAAAATAAGACCTTTTCACACCATTGATTTATAACTATTTTCTTTGTGTCTTAATTTATTATCGATTTTTGTAAACATTTCACAAATATATTACATACCTCATTAAGTGTGTGCATTATTCATATGTTTAAATTGGGTGTCAATAAGTGACTATGTTCTTGAGAAGACTTTATTGAACACACCTGTGTATTTCTGAAAGACAGAGTCTGAGTTCTTCCAATATAGCTCTGTTTAACAAATCTCCCTGAAATGTGCTAACATTTCTTTATTGTATTGTTAGGACTCTGGCTTGAAGCCTTATTAATCATGTATTTTCCTCATGACACAGAGTTTCCCTCACACTCATGCCAGGTTCCTCTGCTCTGTCCTCCAAAGCATCTACATTTTTCATGTTTTGCATTTATACTGTTTTCGTACGTGGAGGGAAATGTCTTTCACTCATTCTGGGTTTTTTTGTTTTGCTTTGCTTTTGTTTTTCACTCATTCTGGTAAACCAGTAGCTTTGTCTCCATTTACCTGAGGACACAGGACACACTTTTCCTTCTAAACTGGGCTGCCCTTGAATCTCTTTGAGTAGACTTCTCACTCTTCTGTCCCAGTTGTCATTGATCTCCTTCATAGATACAGTATACTGTGCCTGTGATCTGCCTGACCTTGCCATCTCTCATGTGGACATGCTGATGTGTGTATTTTGTTGTTGATGTTGTTGCTGTTGTTGTTGCTGCTGCTGTTGTTGTTGCTGCTGCTGCTGGTGGTATTGTTGTTTTATATAATTGGGACTCAATGTTAATGGAACAAACATACCAGGTAGCATTCCAAGAAAAGACAAATTGGTTTTCTGTAGGAAGCATCTCTGCTCTTCAAGTAATAACTAAACAGGATAATTTTGGCTATTCCTTGACATCTCAGTTGTCATGGAGACCCAGAATGCATGCATACACACACACACACACACACACACACACACACACACACACACACAGCATGGGAAGGTAGAGAGAAATTTCAGAATTCACAAATCTCTCTGTGAAAAGCTGTTCCCAGTATCCCCATTTTACAATCCTTGCCTCCAGAGTCTCTTTCACTGATATGCAGACCTTCTTCTAGTCCCCAATATACAAAGCTCTTCACCAGTTCTTTCCAGTGAGATGACACAATCTCAAGGTTTTGTTTCTACTTACCAACCTGCTGGTCCCAAGTAGTTCTTCCCAAAATTGAGGGTAGTTATTAGAGTTAATTGGTTCATACTGCCAACTTTCCAGACTTCATCTTTCTTGCCAAACCTTGCATCCTAGTGTGGCTCTTTCCTCCACTCAATAAAACAAGTTGTACTGAAAATGAAGACCTTTGGAGTCAAACATCTTTGATTAAACTTTCCACTTATAATTCCAACTTTGTGTATGCTAGATATTTCTTTGACCAGAGGTTTTTCATTTATGAAATGATGGTAGCTGAGGAAAGCAATTGTATATTTATATTTAATTGTTATTCAATTGTATATATTATATTTATATTGAAGTTGAAGTTGTATATTTAAAGCCATGTTCCCAATGCACAGGACCTTTAGCTTTGCACAAGCATTAGTCATTTTTCTCTGTAATTTTATTTTCAAAAAGTGAAGGTTGACCAGTTGGCAGCCTTCTTACTTTATGATTTCATTAACTGTCTATCTCAATCACCATTGGTTACAACTGTTCTTACTCAATCCATCATCTTGAAGTATCTAGGTTAACAGTCGATATTCTAGCCCTCTTTGGGACTCGAGGGGTGCCACTATGCATTATGAGCCATCAAAACTGCATGTTAAAATTGGGGAAGTTTCATCACTGACCTCAGTGAAATGAAAAAGCCAAACTGGACAGAAGTGTGCAGAAATCAGCTCTGGCAACAAAGCTGAAGGCATTAAGAACATAATTACCCTTTTAAAGGTTATCATGTAATTGAATCTCTAATTTTACTTGACTGTAGATTAATTCACTCCACTGAGATCTCCAAGAAAAAGTGCTATCCCCAGAGCTCTACAGGAGAGGCCAAAAGAAATTTTAATTGCAACAAATTACATGAAGAGATTCTACCTTATGAAAGAGGGAAATTTATGGCATAATTTTTTATATAATTAAAGTAAAAGACATTAAAGGCCTCTTAATAAAGGCTCTAAAAGCCATGCTTTGAAGAATTATTCCAATGTCCACAGTTTTAGAATATCCATTCTACCACTATGTTAAGATCACATATATGTTAATTAGCTTGATTATGATAATCATCTCATAGTGTAGTAAAGCATCCCATTGTACACCCTAAATTTATATTTTATTATTTATCAACTGTACCATAACAAAGCAGAAGACAAAATGAAGGTAACTATTGATACTCAGGAATGTGCTACATTAGCTTTAGAGAAATAAGCTGACTGGAAACAGCTAGCCTCTGAAGGTTACATACTGAGTTCCTCCATTTGAAAGCACTTGAAAACATGAATTCATAGAATAGTACACAAAGAAACAGAGTGAGTGGAGTTTAGAGGAAAGTGGGTGTAACTATGGGAGGGCAGCAGGCAGGCTCCTTATGATGATGAAATGTCCACAGCCTATTTAGTGATATTACCATATTATCTTATTACCAGCTGTTGCTACTAGGTAACACTGGATATAAGATACTCAGGACTTCTAGAACTCCTCTGTACTTTTTCTTTACAATTACATATGAATCTATAATCACCTCAAACTTAAAAAGCACAGAAGCTAAAGAGATAGCTCAACAGTCAGGAGCATGAACTGATAATACAGAAAACCTACGTTTAGTTCCCAGCACCCACACCGAGTGACTCAGAACCCACTGTAACTCCAGTTCCAGGGGACCCCATACATCTGACCTCCTCAAACAGCTGCACTCATAGGTACAGCAAGCAGACAGACATGCACACATTCCCATGACTTAAAATAATTCTTTTTAAATGAAATGTATAGCTCTTAAAACTGCCATCTCATTTGGTGTGACATTTCCTGGGAATGTATGTGTGTTCACTCCAGATAGGGCACAGGTGACAGACAAAAGATTCCACACAAGTCAAACCCCAACGGGTTTAACTGTCATTACTTCCAGGAGCATGGGTGAAGGGTTACTTCCAGAAAGTAAGGAAAATTGTGGGAAGCTATACCACCAAAAAGATCCCTTTCCCCACAGCAATGGTTAGCCACCTGTATGTCCTCAGGTGCTGACTCCTGCAAGGTCTGGTAAGCCATCTCTTGCCTAGTGAGCACAAGCTTTTGAGGTTCTTAGAGGATCATCATAGCTGCTCTGAACTCTGTAAGGCAACCCTCCTGTTATGCCTGCTATGCTGTGACAGAGTTCCACAGCACTCTAGCCTTTCTTCTGGCTTTTAAAGTCCTAGTAGCTCCTTTTCTGTAATGTTCCATAATTCTTGGAGAGGGGGATAGAGCTCCCTGGTTATTTTATTCTGAACATTTGGGCCACTGTGCCTCAGCAGCAATCATGTACTCTCAGCACTTTGCATAGTTATGAGTCTCCACAGAAACCACTTTCCAACACAAAGAACCTTTTATGATCAAGGCTAAGAGCAACAATAATCAATACCTTGTAGGGAGACAGCCCACCCCTACTACTGTCATTTTTCTTTAATAACCTACAACTTCTGAGGGAACACTTTGACACCCTTATAAGCTACCCTCATCCAAAGTTATTAACCATTTGTTTTGTGTTTATTTATGGGTGTGAGTGTGGGGGGTTGTTGCGTGCATGGAGGTCAGAGAGCAACTTGTCGACGTTAGATCTCTCTTTCTAGATGTATTTCCAGGGAGCAAACTCAGGTCACCAGGGTTGGTAACAAGCACCTTCACCTGCTGATCTAGCTCACTGGTCCTGCTGACCATCATCTTCACATTTACAGGCACAGGCTGCTGTAGGGCTTTCCTGAACCACAATTGGGTGTCATCGGTGCTCTATCAAGCCCTAAAACGCATGAGAATTTCCCAGCTGTTTTCTGCAACCTGTGTGTAATGGACTTCCCTGCCTCACCCTGTCAGTGTGCTTTCAAGCCTTCTAAATACTTCTCTAAATCAACAAAAGACAGAGAGTTAACACTGTGTCGTCTATATAATGAAGCATCTCTACAGAGGCCAGAAGGTGAGGGGATCTCCCACCACTACCCATTTCAAGTAAGAACCAATTGGTTTTACGATTCAACAGCTAAAGGGATGGCAAATAAATGCATGCATACATACATATATGCATACATATATATATGCATACATACATACATACATACATACATACCTTTTAGTCTGTCCACAAGATCGAATAAAGCAAGAAAAAGGCCTTTACCTATATCAGTTGTCTGTTAAAAGGGGGAACATTAAATGCCATATCATAGACACAGGTACTACTAGATTTATCTCTGTAACGCGTGGTTATTTTCCATGAGTCGTTGGCTTCTTTATTGGTCATACTAGGTTGTTGAAAGGACTTTGATCTAAGCAGATAAATTCTACCTTTTAGAACTCTTTGATGGTTTCTGTAATGTTGTCTTGCCCTGGATACCAAATATTTGTTATTTACTCTCCTCCTTAGAGTTCGAAACTTTGCAAGCTCTACTTTACCAACCCACACATGATTGGCTCTAAAGCTTCTGCTCCCAGAAGAATCTCTCCGTGTCTGCCTGATATGGCCCAGCAGCAATCCACCACCAGTACATTTTCGGGCAAAGAAGAAATCTGTAGCAGGAATGGCAGGGCCACCTCAATGTAAATGCCAGGGAACCATGCAGCCACAAAAGCATCTCCTGAAGAAGCACCTAATTGAGGACTGCCTGAGAGACCAAGGATTGTGGTAGCCAGTCAGGAACTGCTTTTTAGTAGAGATGCTTTCTTGGGACCAATGAGGATATTAAAGGAACTTGCAGCAGTGTTCAGATGAGCTTGCTGTGTTGTTTCTCACCTGCTCCCAGAGTCTGTGTCGTTGACTCTGTGCCACCTCACCTCCAACCCCCAAGGGCAGGTAGGGTCCAGCAGTGAGTAGTCTGGGACACAGTTAATAAATATCCAATATATTCTCAGGTGATGAGAGTTACCCACCTTTAAAGACAAGCTTAGCCATTTTCATCTGCCCTGTTCGGTCCCATACCCATCCACTGCTACTCATTGCCCCTGGTGCTTTGTGAGATTGCTATGAACTAAGGAATACTCAACTTCAGGATCCACTAAGGCCAAGTCTGTTGTACACTGATAGGGAACCAATAAATCCACACTCAAGATGGGGCCTCTGGTTGCCTTCTATGATCTTTGTCTACAAGCAGTCTTAGCCACTCCTTTAGAGAAGCAGCTCATTCCTACCCTCAGCCGATTTCCTTCCCCCATGGTAGAAGAGAACAGTGGTGACCACCTGTATGCCCCTCTTTTTCATTCCTTTCATCCTTCTGATGAACTGTTGTTCAGCCTTTAAAAGCCTCCAGAGGCTCAGAAGCTGGGTACAGGTCTTACCTATGAGCAACCCTGATTAACTCCTTCATCTGCTGTACCTCTTCCTCATCCCTCACTCACTGCTTTAGCACCTCAAACTCAATTCCCATTCAGGTCTAAACCTTTCAGGTCCTCAAGAGTGGCTCCTGCTTTGTAAGTATTATGAGCTGCTTAGGGACACCTCAAAGCAGTCAAGCTTGAAGTTCAAGCTAAATTAACTTCTTTCTCGGCACTCCTTTGAAAGCAGTGCAATGTAGTCCGGTGAACTGGGTATCAAACACTACCTGCCACATGTCCAATTTCCCCATGAACACCTATCCTTTCTGTGATGTCTTGTGTGGTCTTTGTTCCTCTAGTCCCTGCTAAGGGAACCTCAGCTGGAGATAAGTAAATCTCACTAGCGACTCTGAGTCATTCTATCAGGGACAGATTTTTATGGTATTGCCTGAGATAACTTAGCCTTTGTCTCAGGAAGGAAGAAATTGTTATGATACTCAGTCTCTCGGCCTCCAGAGTAGACTGCTCCCACCCACCGCATGTCTCGGGACCTCATGAAGCAGGCCATGAAAGGCTCTTTTATTCCTTGTTTTAAAACCTTTCCTAACTCAAGAAGCTTAAAGGTACAGTATCTCCTGATCATCAGTTTTCTGTATTTGTGCAGTTTTAAAGCCCCTGTCACCATCTGATTTGTGGATTTTTTTTTTCTCTTTCCTCTGTATTAAGAGCTCTGTCTCCAGAATACCTACCACTTCTTTTTTTTTTTCCACTCCAGATTTTATTCTCCTCTGGGTCCACTCTCTGACTGTTCCACATCCTATACCTCCTCCCCACCCCCTGTCTCCACAGGGATATCTTCCCCACCCCACTGGACTTCTAAACTCCCTGAGGCCTTCAGTCTCTTGAGGGTTAGGTACATCTTCTCTAACTGAACACAGACCCGGCAATCCTCTGCTGGATATACATTGGGGGCCTGATATCAGCAGGTGTATGCTGCCTGGTTGATGACCCAGTGTCTAAGAGGTCTCAGGGGTCCAGATTAATTGAGACTGATGGTTCTCCTACAGGGTTGCCCTCCTCTTCAACTTCTTCCAGCTTTTCCCTAATTCAGTCACAGGGGTTAGCAGCTTCTGTCCATTGGTTGGGTGCAAATATCTGCATCTGACTCTTTCAGCTGTTCATTGGGTCTTCTGGAGGGCAGTCATGATAGGTCCCTTTTTGTGAGGACTTGTTAGCCTCAGTAATAGCATCAGGCCTTGGGACCTCCCATTGAGCTGGATCCCACTTTGGGCCTGTTGCTGGACCTTCTTTTCCTTAGGCTCCTCTCCATTTCCATCCCTGCAGTTCTTTCAGACAGTAACAATTTGGGTCATAGAGTTTTGACTGTGGGATAGCAACCCCATCCTCACTCAATAACCTGTCTTTCTGCTGGAGGTGGGCTCAACAAGTTCCATCTCCCCATTGTAGGGCATTTCATGTAGGATTCCTCCCTTTGAACCTGAGAGTCTCTCACCTCCCAGGTCTCTGGTCCCCCCAACCTCCTACCTCCCGAGGTTGCCTATTTCCATTCTTTCTGCTGGGCCTCTGGGCTTCAGTCCTTTTCCTCTACCCAATACCAGATCATGTTCCCCTCCCTTGGGAGGGAGAAGAAAGCAACCACAAGGGGGGAGGTGGAAGAGACCTTCTCCATCACCTTTCCCTCCCAGGTCTCTTCCTCCTTCCCCCCTTGTAGTTGCTTTCTTCTCCCTCCCAAGTGGAATTGAGGCATCCTCACTTGGGCCCTTCAACTTGTTGACCTTTTTAGGTTCTGTGGACTGTATCTTGGGTATTCTGTAGTGGTTGTTTGTTTGTTTGTGTTGTTTGTTTTGTTTTGCTAATATCCATTTATTAGTGAATATATACCATGCATGTCCTCACTCAAGATGATGTTTTCTAGCTCTATCCATTTGCTTGCAAAACTCAGGAAGCCCTTGTTCTTAATAGCTGAGTAGTATTCCATGGAGTAAATGAACCACATTTTCTGTATTAATTCTTCTGTTGTGGGACATCTGCATTGTTTCCAACTTCTGGCTACCACAAATAAGGCTGCTATGAACATAGTGGAACATGTGCCCCTGTAGCATGGTGGGGCATCTTTTGGGTATATTCCCAAAACTGGTATTACTGGTCTTCAGGTGGATCTATTTCCAATTTTTTGAAGAACCTCCAGATTGATTTCCATGATGGTTGTACCAGTTTGCAATCCCACCAGTAATGGGGGAGTATTCCTTTCTTCACAACCTTGACAACATGTGTTGTCACCTGAGGTTTTGATCTCAGCCATTCTGACTGGTGTAAAGTAGAACCTCAGGGTCGTTTTGACTAGCATTTCTCTATCAGTAAGGACATTGAACATTTCTTTAGGTGCTTCTCAGCCATTCGAGATTCCTTCGTTGTGAATTCTCAGTTTAGTTCTATACCCCATTTTTTGATTGGGTTATTTGGGTTATTGGTGGTTAGCTTCTTCAGTTCTTTGTATATTTTGTATATTAACCCTCTATTGGATGTGGACTTAGTGAAGATTGTTTCCCAATCTGTAGGTTGCCGATTTGTCTTCTTGACTTTGTACTTAGCCTTACAGAAGATTTCCAGTATCATGAGGTGCCATTTATCAATTCTTAACGTTAGAATGTGAGCCACTCTGAGATAGTGTCTCTCTTTGTTATTGAGGTATGTTTCTTAGATGTAGCAAAATGCTGGATCTTATTTGCATATCCAGTCTGTTAGCTTATGTCTTTTTATAGGTGAGTTGAGTCCATTAATATGAAAAGATATTAAAGGCAGATGACTATTGGTTCTTGTTATATATGTTTTTGTCGGTGGCTTTATGTGCTTCTGGTTCTCTCCTTTTGGCTTTGTTGTGAGATACTTAATATCTTGTCTTTTCTTTGGTGGCAGTACCTTCCTTGTATTGGAGTCTTCCTTCTAGGATCCTCTGTAGGGCTAGATTTGTAGATAGATACTGCTTGAATTTGGTTTTGTCCTGGAATATTTTGTTTTCCCATCTATGTTGATTGAGAGTTTTGCTGGATATAGTAGTCTGGGCTGGCAACTGTGTTCGCTTAGAGTCTGCATGACCTCTAACCAGGCTCTTCTCATAGTCTCTGTTGAGAAGTCTGGTATAATTCTGATGGATCTACCATTGTATGTTACTTGACTATTTCCCTTGAACCTTTTAATATTCTTTCTTTGTTCTGTATGTTTAGTGTTTTGATTATTATGTGACAAGAGGATTTTCTTTTCTGGTTCCATTTATTTGGTGTTCTATAGGCTTCTTGTACCTTTATGGCCATCTCTTTCTTTTGGTTGGGGAAGTTTTCTTCTATGATTTTGTTGAAGACGTTTTTGGGTCCTATGAGCTGGGAATCTTCGTTATCCCCTATTCCAAATATTCTTAGATTTTTGTCTTTTCATTGTGCCCTGAATTTCCTGGATGTTTTGGGTTAGGAGGTTTTTTTTTTATGTTTTTTTTTTTTTTTTTTTTTTTTTTTTTTTTTTTTTTTTTTTTTTTTTTTGTGTTTTTTTTTTTTTTTTTTTTTTTTTTTTTTTTTTTTTTTTTTTTTTTTTTTTTTTGAAAGTTGTGTCAATCTCTTCTATGGTATTTTCTACACCTGAGATTCTCTCTTCTACCTTTTGTATTCTGTTGGTGATACTTACATCTGTAATTCCTAACCTCTTTCCTAGGTTTTTCATTTCCAGGTTTGGCTCCATTTGTGTTTTCTTTATTGTTTCTACTTCCATGTTCCTTATAGTCTTGCACTTGCCTCTCTCCATCTGGTTATCCCTGGTGTTTGCTGGTCTGGGTGACACTGTCTAGAGTCTGCCTCTTTTGTCCCTGGGTTGCTTCAGGTCTCCTGGTAGGTCTGTGGCCCTGGCTGTGACCTCCTGTGGGGCCTTCCAACTGGGAGGGTATTCAGAGGTCAGAGAAGCTGCTGATCTGTTGCCCTGGCTTCAGTAGATCTGGGAGGCCTTCAGACTGTTGGGAGCAGTCAGACTGTTGTCCTATATGAAGCTGTTCTCCTGTGGGGAGGGCACTATGGACTGTGGTTTCTGTCTCCCTGTGTGCAATAGAACTCCAGAAAGGCTTTTAGTCTGTTGGGTCAGTTGCCACAGAGCCCTTGGGAAATCTTCAGACTGTGGTGTCTGTTGCCCAGTTGCCCTGTGTACAGAGGAGCTCCTGGGATGCCTTCAAGCTGTGGTGTCTTCAGGGGTTCACACAAGCTGGTGATCAGTCACCCAGTGTGCAGCAGATCTCCTGGGATACCTCAGGATATGGTATCAAATGCTCTGAGTGCAGCAGATCTTCTGGGATGCTTCAGAATATGGTCTCTTCCAGGGAGCATTCTAGCTAGCAGTCTGTCCCAGCAAAAAAGATCAGACAGAAATGGAATGGTATCCATGGGGCGGGGGGGTGGGGGTGGGGTGGGGGGGGTAGGAGTGGGTTCTTACCAAATGTTTTGAGTGCAGTGGATCTTCTGGGATGCCTCAGGATGCCTCAGAATATGGTGTCTTACAGGAAGCAGGATACCTACCATTTCTGCCTCACTCTCTACATGGCTATTGTTCAGTTATTCCCATGAGTCCCATGTTTTTGTTTTGTTTTGTTGTTTTTCTGGGCTTTGGGGAGTGAGAGGTTGTTTTGTTCTAATCACAGAAGGGGCTATTTAGCATAAAACTAATATTTACATTCTTTCCTTTACCCCTTCCTACCAATGATAAAGACGCCCATCTCATTCTGTTTCTTCCATTTTTCTGAAAACTCAGAGACTAGACTAGCAAATAGCACCTGTATAATTTTCTCATTTTAATCACCTCCTATGATGGCAAGTTCTTTTTTTCAGCCTCAGTTTCATGAATTATCCCCCAAATCACATATCACACAACTGATGTCACAGCCTTCTTGTGATCCCATCCTACTTTCAAGGGCTGCAATACATCCTCTAACCCATCAGCCATTTAGAAGGCATCCCTGTACTCAACATGATTGGACCCATTTCAAATAACACAGAGAAAGAAAGTCAACATGGTGCCCAACTAGTTCACACAGACACTCCACCCTCAGATGGTGCAGCCTCAGTAATGTGTCCACCTACATCAGGACAGATAAGTAAAAATGCTACTACAACAGGAATGCAGGCAATTCCATATCTAACATGGGTGTCTTTGGGATTTATTGCTGTGGAGAGATACGATGATGACAGCTCTCTTTAAAAAACAAATTATTTAATTGGGACTGGCTTACAGTTCAGAGCTTTAGTCCATTATCATGGTGGGCAGTGTGGTGGCATGCAAATGTGATGCTGAAGAAGTAACTGAGAGTCTTACATCTGGAGACAAAGGTAACAGGAAGAAAGTGAGATGTTGGGCCTGAGCACCTAAGACCTCAAAGTCCACCCCTGGTGACACACATTCTCCAATAAATCCAAACATATTCCAGCAAGGCCAAACCTTCTAATAGTCCTATAGGCTATATAGTCCTATGGGCCTTTGAGGACTATTTTCATTCAAACCACCACAATGTACAAGGATGGTCATGTCAGGATAGCCCTTGTGGTCATACCATACCATTCCATAATATATTTAAAATATATTTATAATATATTTATCTACATGGAAAAGAGTGGCCCTTTGGACACTCTTTCAAGAAGGCCCTCGTGGACACTCCACCCCAATACATCTTGGTTTTAGTTACATGCCTTCTCACCCACAGCAGACACAACACATTGGCTTCTCTCAAACACATCTTTAGGTCTGCTATGTCCTTATTAGAATACCAAGTGTTTCATAACTTTACCTGGAGGGGTAAACAAACATCAGTTACAGAAGACAGTCCTGATGACAGACCAAAAGACCTACTCCTCTCCAATATAACTTGATGAACCATTGAGGGTGCATTAAGGAGCATAGGTGAGGGATAACTTACAGAAACATGAGCAACATATGGTTAGATAAAGTGTCCAGCACCACCTCAAGAAGTTGTGAAAATCTTTTGGATCCTCTAGGATGGGCATAACCATATGTGCTTTGTGTGGCCTTCCCACTTCCATGAGGGGAACTTAGTGGGCCCAGGCCCATGAACATCCTGTAGGCAATCTGGGCTGACCTGCTTTCAGAACAACTACAACTGTGTCATGTGTGAAGGGCAAAATCCACAACCCAGAAAATAGCTAGTGACTCAATGGAAAGATATCAAAGAATCAAGAAGAGGATAGCTCACTCTCAAGTCAGGAGAATATACTAAGTCATGTGGGAAAAATTAAGTGTTAAATTATGAAAATTAAAAGGATGGGGAAAATAGGAAACTCTAAAATACCTTAACCTTTTCAAACTACTATAGATATGCTTGGCATACAAAAAGTAAAGCACAGAGATAAATATATTATGAAGCCCACCATCTGTGTTTGAATATATCTATTTCCTCCAGAAGTGTCTTCCTGTCTTATTATTATGATTATTATTTATATTAAGTACGTTTAATATAAGATCCTTTCTTTTAACATTTTGTGTGCTTGTGTGTGTGTGTTTGTGTGTATCTGCGTGTGTGTGTGTGTGTGTGTGTGTGTGTGTGTGTGTGTGTGTGTGTCAGAGCCTTGCTATGGGTCCAAAGTTCATTTCTAAGTTCTCAGCTCAAGTACTCCTTTCATCTCAAACCCCGAAGTAGTTAGGGCTATAGATGTGAGACACTGTGAAAAGAATTGTAGCAAACTTTTAAGTGTACAATATGGTGCCTTTGACTGTGTGGAGTCTTTGCTGTACTAGATCAGTCCACGTCTGAAACTTCCCATTCTTAGGCTAATATCTCTTCTCCCCATCCCAGTCTCTGCTTCTGGGTTTGCCAACTTTAGATTTTTCACATAAGGGCATGGAGGAAGCATTCATCCATTTAGATTTGGCTTCTTTTAGGAATGTTCTCCAGGCCACCTACATTGTCACAGGAAGCAGGAAAAACATGCTAATACTGATTGAGCAAGTGTTCCTTTCCATCACTATGCCCAGCATTCGACATACACATCTTCATTTAACTCTTGGGAAGATAGTATTTAAAGTAATTACTCTTTCCCTCCACTTTACTCAGAGATACTAGAGTTCAGAGAACTTTAAGGGGTCCCCCAGAGTCACACAGGTAATAACACAGGCATTGGGGATTTACAATCCATGTTTTTTATTGTACATTTTATGGTGTACAGTGTAATTTTAGAACTAGGCAATTGTATAATGATCAATTCATGTTAATTAGCATGTCCAACTCATCACATTTTTTAACTTTTTTGATTAATGCATAACAATTCTACATACTTATGGGACCCGCTGTGATGTTTTAGTACTTTATGTCCTGATCAACTCAGTGTAACTAATGATTTCATTTGCTAATCGCAAACTTGATTTTAGAGTCTTCAAGCTTCTCCCTTTTATGGTTTATAGAATAATATACAGGCCTATAGTCACTAGAAGTGACTATATCTATCTAGAGATATNTCTCCACCACCACCCTGTCTGGGCTATGCCCCAGGAGGCTCACCTCCTAGTCTTCAGGGAAGATGCCACATACAAGTTTCTTACTAAAAACATCTTTTTAGAACTCCTTTCCAGTACTGGAAAAGAAGATAGAGTTTGGTCCTCAAGAGTCTGAAGATGCAGCCGGTGTCAACACAGCAGCATGGGGCGGGGCAGCTAAGTAAAGGTACAGCAGGGAGTGGGGCTGGACAAGGCTCCCAGAAAAGTTTGGATGCTAATATTCCCTTCTACTGCAGCCTGCCTTTAAGCACTCACAGGAAGGGGAGGAATAAATTGCTGTTGTCTGTTTTAAAAGGATGATGGCCAGGTTGAGTGGTTCAGTGGGTAGAAGAGCTTGCTGTCTAGCCTGAGGGCTTGAGTTTGATCCGGTATCCTCACAGTGGAAGAAAACAGACACCTGCATGTTGTGCTCAGACTTTCACATGTGTGCCTGTCATCCATATAGCCACCCCCATACATCACATGCATAGAGACGAATAAATACATCCCTGGCCCCAGTAGACTCTGCTTCTTCTGAGAAAAAAAAAAAAACCTCCAAGGAAGACTGAGCACTTGTTGAGTTTTCTAAACTGTGGTCTGTGTGTCAGTGATGTTCAGTGAAGTGTCCATAGCCTTCTCACAGGAAGAGTGGGAATCCATGGACTTAGAAGAGAGGAATTTGTACAAGGATGTGCTAATGGCGAACTACCACAATGGGGTCTTCCTAGAAGGATGCTTCATTTCTAAGCCAGGTGTTATTTCCTTACTGAAGCAAGGGAAAGCGCCCTGGACAGTTGTGAGGAAAAGAAAACGACGTCCAGATTCGGAAACTAAGGATGAGACCAACCAGTCGTTCTCAGAAAATGGTGTTTATGAAATGAATTTATCCAACCAGTCGTTCTCAGAAAATGGTGTTTATGAAATGAATTTATCCCAGTGAAAAATAATGGGGGAAAAAATGAGAACAGTGGCCTGAAGAGCCTCCTTTAAAAAAAAATGAATGGGAGTCAAGAAGAAAACAGGAAAGAAAAGAGGGCTCTCGGGAGGGATATCTCAGTCAAGTGAAGCGCACATCTGAAAGAGTGTCCATCCTCTTATGCGAAGTGCACACTGAGTCAGAGGATCTATTTTGCGGAGAAACCCTTTGAGTGTGATGAATGTGGGAAGGCTTTAGAGTCCACCACCAGCTCACTTTTCACCACAGAATTCACACAGGCGAGAAGCCCTATGAATATAAGAAGTACAGGGAGGCCTTCAGGCAGACCACACACCTTACCAGGTACCAGAGACTGCATTCTGGTGAAAAACTGTATGACTGTGCCGAGTGTGGGCAAGCTTTCATATACGGCCCAGAGCTCAGAGCGCATTAGAAGCTTCACACCGGCGAGAAGCCCTATGCATGTAATGACTGTGGGGAAGCCTTCGGGGTACGGGGACAACTCACTCTCCATCAGAGGATCCATACTGCGGAGAAGCCCTATGTGTTTCAGGAGTGTGGGAAGGCCTTCAGGCAGTTGGCGCACCTCCCTCACTCGCCATCAGAAGCTTAATGTTGCCGACAGACTGTACTAGTGTAAAGAGTGCGGGAAAGACTTTTTGTGTGGCTCTGTCCTTAGAGTACATCACAAACTTCCCTCTGGTAAGAAATCTTGTGAGCGCAAGGACTGTAGGAAGGCGTTTAGAGTTCGACAGCAGCTAATGCTCCATCAAAGAATTCATACTGGAGAGAAGTGCTCTGAGTGCAATGAATGTGGGAAGACCTTTTGTCGGGACTACCACCTTATTCTCCAACACAGAATCCATACTGGAGAAAAACCTTAGAATGCAAGGAGTGCCGGAAGGCGTTCAGACGCTACTCACATCTTATTCGCATCAGAGGATCCGTATTGGGGTTAAGCGCTATGACTGTAAAGAATGTGGGAAAACCTTCAGACTCCTCTCTCAACTCACACAGCAGCAGAGTGTTCAGGCTGGGGAGAAGCCCTACACGTACTTGTAAGGAATGCCGGAAGTCCTTCAGATTGCCTCAGAAACGTACTCTACACCAGAGCATTCATACTGATGAAAAGCCCTTCAAGTGCAAAGAATGCAGGAAGGCCTTTCGACTTAATTGTTCTCTTATCCAACATCTGAGAATCCATTCTGGTGAGAAACCCTATGAGTGTGAGGAGTGTAAGGCCATCATCTGAAGGTTCATAGAGTCCAAGTGTGACAAAGTCTTAGCCATCTCCTAGAACATTCTGTGAATGCTACAGCTAAACTCATTTGACCATACATGTAACTAACCTGGCATAAGAGGTTTTATATCATTAAAGGAATATGTTAATGTAAAAAAAAGAAGAAGATGATGAAGTTCAACATTCCTCTAGAAGCATATTGTAAAAGTGTGATCACTGAGATCACAAAGGTATTTGCAATGATAGCTTCCTGACCACATAATTTAATGAGCAGAGCCAACTCTGCCCTCTCTCTCTGCTGCAGACACACCTCAGTCAGGTCCTCGATCCGCAGGAAAACTCAGGGTTCCAGTTATAGGCCAGCAAGGAGTTGGAGCGGATGACAAACAAATATGGACACAGAGAGAGTGTGTATCCGATGGTATTTTTTCCAAGCCAGCACCAGACTTTTAATACAGAAGAAAACCAAGAAAGCTAGGTGAATATATCTGCCAAGGTACATCTACACAAAACAAAGAAAATGCATACATAAAACGCTATGGGGAGCCAAGCCCTGTTTACAACTGAGAATAGGAACAACCCTTAACTAAGATCAGCTAAACACAGGAGCCAGGTGAATGGTCTGATGAAATGCTAGTCTATTGTTAAACCCACCACCAGGGGTCCTTTAGTAAATACCTGATTATTCTATTCCTCTGGGCCTAGTGAAAAATATCTGCACCAGGGAAATTCTGTTCTACTAACCCTTTCATGAATAATACTACAGTTCCTCCTAAAACCACAACCTACCTTTTTCCTAGGCCATTGTATATTCCTGTGTATGGGTGTGACTCTGCTATTGTTCTAAGTAACTACTAGGCAGACTAGCCCTGAGCTTTCTAGCTCTATTCAATTGCAATGCCTGATTACTTTCACTGTCTCTGCTAGAGGTAAATTTGAATGTTACTGAATAGGTAACATTCTTACTGAATTCTAAGCTCAGGGTCAGCTCAAGGACTTTTAGGACATTGGAACACTGGTGGAGGCTTAGCTATATGTTAAAATCAATCCTTAAAGGCACTTATAGTAAAACAATACTGAAAGAGAGCACAGGGACTAACGTGGGGACAGGTTTGGAGCATACGTGTTGTGGGAATGCCAAGGTTCCAGGAGGTTAAGTTTCCATGAAACTCTTTGCCTCAGGACTGTTTCCAGGCTTCTAGGGCTGTCACACAAGTCACTACTGGAGTGGATGTAGCATCTCTCCAGGGTCTGAGCAGTGATGCAATTGAATCCTACTGGCTTCATGAAAGACTTACAGCCCAACTTGTAGACCCACTAAGTGAAGGCAGGAGACAAGGTGGAAAACCACAAACAGAGCCGGTGCCTGAGGTCACACCGAGTAATCCCTGACATCCTGGGTCCATTAGTGCTCATGTTAGGAGAGTCTCTGGACTTCCTAGTTAAAGAGCCAGTCTCTTTTCATTGTCCTGCTCAAATCTGTTTGAGTTAAAATGATGTTATAGATAATACAACACAAAACTTTGGATTAGTAAAGGCAGGATGTAAGAGAAAAAAAAAATGTCTGGAGTACACACCCTAAGGCCTACTGTCTTCTTTATATTTTACTTGTGGTAACTCAATCCTCACAAGAACTAACGGAAGTACAGGCTCCATTGTGATCCTCAGTTTACAGAGAAGAAAGCATAGAAGTCGCCTATACTAGAAACTGAAATACTAAAGGCAGAGCTGAGATCTGCATCCTGGAAATTGAGGCTAGCCTATACTGTTAATTCCTACTGGATAATTTAGGAGGTAAATGGGTACATGCATGCATGATTTAAAAAAAAAAAGAAAAGGAAAAGGTGAACCACGATTGTCAAATAAAACAACATTCAATAATGTATATTCTTCACAACTGCACTTGAAAAGTTGAGAAACACAAGCATTTGATAGAAGAAACCAAGGAAAGAAAAAAATATATATATAAGCAAAGAAAGGCAGGAAATGGGCAGGATGGTCTGTACTTCCTGAGCAGAACTGAAGACCTTGGACTGATTTGTTTTATTTCAGACAAGATCTTGCTCTGTAGCTCAAACTGACTTCAAACTGTGTTAGACCACAGGAGTGTTAGGATTACAGGTGTGTACCACCATGCCCGGTTGTTTGGTAGGTTTGTCTTTAATTCTAAGAACATAGAGTTGTACTTTCTAATATTTAATATGTGCCATGGTGAAAGGTCTCAAATGAGGATTCAGGAGGAACACTGAAATAGATGCTGGGGGCATAGAGTTTATTAGAGGATTTATTCATGCATGGATAGATAGACAGACCACATTATGGCAAAGACTTGTGAAGAGTTCAAACCCTAACACCAGATAGAAACAGAATAGCTGAGTCTCTGAAGAGAGAAGGTTGGGACCCACAAGACAGAAGTAGGAATCTCTTCTTATACTTTTCTGAGGATGGGGAGGTTTCAAAGCACAAAGCCAGGCTCTCTGAGTCCCTGGCAAGAAACAGGGAAGGAGGGGGAAGCAGGATCTGTTGCCACCAATTCTTCCTATTAATGTAAACTCACTTCCCTGGGTGGGAAACTTCTGGTATCTAGGAGTCTTTACACTAGAGATTCACAGACAGTGTCTCCATGGGATGCCTGCTTGCATGTGTGAGATCAGAAGAGCTGGGCAATTAGGTACTACGGCCTACGGAGCAGCTGGATTCTAACGGATTCTTACACACACTCAGAAAGATGGAATATTAGTTGAGAAATTCCATCCATCAGATGGGCCTATGGACATATCTGTGGGTATTTTCTTTCTTTTTTGGGGGGGTGTCTTTTGTTTTGTTTTGGTTTGTGTTTGTTTGTTTGTTTGTTTGTTTGTTTGTTTTGAGACAGGGTTTCTCTGTGTAGTCGTGGCTGTCCTGGAACTCACTCTGTAGCTAATTGATTTAGAAGGGCCTAGTCCACTGTGGGCAGTACCATTCCTAGGACAGTGGGCCTGAGCTACACAAGAGTTTAATATGGGCAAAGGAACAAGTCAGTTGTCAACATTTATCAAGTTCCTGTTGTGGATTTTTGCCTTGGCTTCCCTCAATGGTGGAATATAATCTATAAGATAAAAAATAAACCTTTTCTTCTATCTCAATTGTTTTTGTACATGCTGTTTATCACAGCAAGGGGAACCAAACTCAAACACCCTAACTCTGTAATTCCTATTTCAGGAACACTGGAAAGAGAACAAATTTAGTCAAATCCCTGAGTGTATTTAACTTGAACCAGGTAACAGGAAATCCAATATACATTCTCACTCAATCTCCCTTGGCGTCTTAAAGGGCATATCTTAAGATGATAGTTAAGAATGTTAGAGTCAAATAAATTGGTTCAAACACACCTGAAGCTGCTTTTTTGTCCTGAAAATTCTGTTAAGATTATCAAGCTCATAGACAGCTCTGCAGAACAAATGAAGTCATACACATATAAAAATTTAAGAGAGTACCCAGCTCACACAAAGTAAATTCCTAATTTGGTCAGCATATTAGCGACACACTAATGTCAAAATTAAATGAGAATGAGGTTTCATATTGCTCCTTGGAGCTGGAAAGACCCAAGCCATCTAACTGACTCATCTGAACTGTGTGTGTGTGTGTGTGTGTGTGTGTGTGTGTGTGTGTGTGTGTGGTGTGGGAAGAGAAACATTCCAACAAGGGAAAACCTTCTATTACTATTCAAGCAGTAGGTATGATTTTTAACCACCAAAATTATAAAGATCTTCAATCTGCTGATAATTTGATTCTAATTAAAACTTCTATCCACAAAGCTGGAATTGCAAAGGGGGAGCATAAATGAAACAGCAATTAACCTTTGGTTCTGAGCTTATTTGCTCCTACCCAACATGGGTCAGTTGCCATAGAGATTATACCTACATGATCTGCAGATGAGACCAAAGCCACATGGAGCCTCTGAGCTGGCCTCCTCTCAATGTGCCTTTGGGATAATTTAAAAAATCCACTGGAAGAGAATTGAAAGCTGATCTGAAACTCTACAGGAATGGGAGTAGAAATGAAAGGGAAGAAGGCAAGGAGGGTGTAGAAATCAAGGGAAAAAAATATTAAAGAAACATAAGACTGAATAAAATCCAGTCTCCTTCATCTACAGCTTTCCAGTCTGTCTGTAGCTGGGGGGAGACTGATAAGAAGAAACTGGAAAGCGTGAAGAGTTTCTCACGTCTGCTAGCAGGAGGCTTCTTAGCTTAGGAATGTGACCAACCAAGCTGAAGCCTGCCCTAGGCAGAGAAGGGGGAAGCAAGGAGGGCTCAGCTCCAGTGCTTTTCTTGTCTTGTCTCTAGAATACTAGGTGGGCATAAAGCAACCAAACACAGTGGTACTGCACAGAGGATGGACATGGTCAAAACTCAGGAGTGTTCAGTCCATTTCCTGTGGATAATAATACAATATCTCTAGCTAGGAACATTTTACAGGAGAGAGACTTATTTGGGTTCCTGACTTTAGTGACCCATGGCTAAGAAGCAGCATCTGATGACAGCTTCCTTAGCAGAATATTGAGACAGTGCTGGGCATTGTATGGCAAGCAGAAGCGTGGTGGTTCCTCCTGATTGTCAACTTGATTGGGTCTGAAATCAACCAGAAAACATACCATAAGGCAGTCTGTGAAGGTATGGTTTGGAAGGATTAACTGGAGGGAAGACCTTCTCTTAAAGTGTTCCCCACACACCTCTTGCAGCAGCCCCACCTATGCAGAGAGGACTTAGGGAGAGGTAGGGCTGCCTTTGCCTGCCCACTTCAGTCCTTGCTCCTGAATTCATCTGTTCTGCTCTGGCTGCTGTCATCAGTCTTGGCATCAGAACCCAACTTCTTCAGCCTCCTAGGATGGACTGAAGACCAGCATCTCTCCAGAAATTCCCCAGGCCGGGAACAGCAGAGTGAAGCTACTGAAACCTGCAGCCTTGCAACTGAGTAGCGGTCTCTTCCTCAGACTGGTCCTAAGCCACAATCTTGCATGTCTTTCTTAACTTCTTCTATGGGCAGCTAAAAAGTCTTCAAATCTTTCCACTGTGATTTCTTTATAGTATACATCCTGCTTTTGGATCATGCCATACCTCCTAAATCCTGCTCTACACAGTTGAAAACAGTCAATGAGTAGTCTAAATACTTGTTCTTTAAATATTTTCCCCAATCAAATGCTCTCTCTCTCTCTCTCTCTCTCTCTCTCTCTCTCTCTCTGTGTGTGTGTGTGTGTGTGTGTGTGTGTGTGTGTGTGGCCAGCAAGTCCCAGGAAGCTCCTGTCTCCAAGTCCTCAGCACTGAAATTACACATACAATACCCAGCTTTTTTATGTGATTTCTGGGGATTAGACTCAGGTCCTCATGTTTGCATGGCAAACGTTTTACCCACAGAGCAATTTCCCCAGCTCCATTTCATCCCCTTTTAATTCTGACTGTTATAATTCTGTAGAACATGAACTGGATCTTCTGCAGTTTTGGTCCATCTGATGGGACTGGTTTTACCCTGGTCCCAATGCAGTAGCACTCATTTGCATCTGGAGTCTGGTCCCAGCTGCTTAGGCAATCTCTACCATGTGTTTCATCTTTCCTAGTCTTTGTGCCTTCTGAGCCCTCCCTAGGTTTCCCAAAGTGTTCCATTGGCAGTATTCTAGGACCCTTCTAGCAGCTTCCTCCAACTTCACTAACCTGCTAGGACCCAGTTCTAACCAGCACATTACATTGTCCTTACCAGCAGCTTGACTCTCGGTCCTAACTTACTGTGACAGTCAAGTTTGCTATCATTGTAATAAAATGTATCTGGGTACATTATATTTTAATGAGATTTATTTAGATCCTAGTTTTTTTGAAAGAATGACCAAATGCTATGGTGCTGACACTGGTTAGGGCTCCTCTTAGTATATCACACCATGTCAGAAAGCGTTATGATGAGAATTATGTACAAGAAATGTTCATACATATAGGCAGGCAATAAACCAGAGATCGGGGAACAGCCTTTCTCTTTTTTTAAATATTTATCTTATGAAAACTGACAGAGATCCCCCAGAACTCTATCAGTTCCTTCTGAAGGCCTCATCCTTCATGACCCTATCACTTCCTACAATGCTCTGCCTTTAGAAGATTCCACATCTTCCAGAACTGCCACATCCAGAACGAAGTTCTCAATTCCTGAACACAAAGGAGACAAAGTCACATCATATTCAAACCATGGCACCTGGACTATGAGTTCTAGAGTAACTCGACCAATAAAGCCATTGGCAGGAAACCTAGTTCCTGTCTGCAGGTAGATCCCTTCATAGCCTACATCTCTTTGTATTTTCCAGATAGATTCCAGTTCCTCTCATCTCTGTTAACACAGCATTCAAGGTCAGACATATAATTATTTCCCCCTCAAAAATTCAAGAGCTGTTAATAGCCTAGACAGTGATAATCACTACCAAGGAACAAAATGGGTCTGACTTAAGTGGGTTCTCATTAAAATCTGAATAGTATCTTTAAAAAATAAGTGACATTGAAAGTTGGTCTTGTCTTTTATACACACAAGAGTTTTACAAGAAGTATGTTCCATGGTGTCATCTGAAAATGATCCCTCCCCAGAGAAGCCTTCCAGGGCCAATGGTTATTGTCATAGTTAACATTAACTTTCAACATGACAGACCCTAGAATTATCTGGAAAAAAAATAAGTCTTATTCTAGTTTGCTATTCTGTTGCTGTGATAAACACCAAGACCAAAATCAACTTAAGGATAAAAGAGTTTATTTTAGCTTGTACTTCCAGGTCATAAGTCAGGCAGAATCTCCAAGCAGAAGCAGAGACAGGAACCATGGAGTAAGGCTGCTTACTGTCTTACAGTCTGCCTCACGTTCAGCTAGCTTTCTCATACAACCTAAGTCTATCTGCCCAGAGATAGTGCCATCCACAGTGGGATAGGCCCTCCTATAACAATCATCAATTATGACAATCTCTCAGACATGTCCACAGATCAATCTGATTGAGACAGTTTTTCATTTGAGGTTCCCTCTTCCTAGGTGATTCTAAATGGTGTCAAGTTGGCAATAAAACTAACTAGCAAGTCTCGACTGAGTTGGTGTTTTTAATCTGTTTAGTTTGCAGACATGTCTATGGGGGGGGGGGTTATCTGATACAGGGGTGCACTTCCAAAAGACACCATGGAACCCATGGAACGGGCCTCTTGTAAAACTCTTCTGTGTATGAAAGACAAAAACAACCTCCAATGTCACTTTTTAAGGAAACACTATTCAAATTTTAATGAGAATCCATTTAAGTCAGACTCTATTTTGTTGTTGGGCAGGAGGTCCTGGATTGTTTCTAAAGCAGCTAAGCATGAACCGTGAACCACAGAGAGCCAGCAATCCGTTCCTGTGTAGTTCCTGTGTCGTTCCTGTGTCGTTCCCGTGTCGTTCCTGCCTCAAGTTCAAATTACATCATTTTGTAATTAAGTTCTATCTAAAATTTACTGCTTGCTGGAATAATCTCACTCATCTGCTGATGTTTTCTCTAAGCTTCCTAAGATCAGAAGACATAATGTGTTGCTTATTCTGGTATTTTTTCATGTCTAGCACAACACCTGAACAAAGCAAATAACCTATATGCATATATATATATATATATATATATATATATATATATATATATATATATATATATATCCCTCCCTCCCTCCTTCTCTCTGTCTCTCTCTCTGTGTCTCTCCCTCTCTCTTTCATTTCAGGATATAAGACTAAGAGTGACAGCATTACTGAACAATCCATTCTTTCTTTCAATGAAAAGTTATTGACTGTTTGCTATGTGTCAGCTACCATGCTAAATGCTAGCAGTAAAATCGTAAAAAGTCAGACAAGGCCTCTACCTCGTGTCAGTTCCACTATAAAAGTAAGCATAGCTGGTATACACTGACAATCCAGATGATGTACATTTGTCAGGAATGGTCATCGTTTTTTTATGGAGGAAGCCATTGATGGTGTTTGGAGTTACTAGGGACAGAGAGGACAGGGAAGTTCCTTCAATTCAGGTCAAGAAGGCCTTGCCTATAAAGGGAGCCTGACATGTAATGACAGGTAAAGGAATTCTAGGCAGAGAGGACAGAAGATGCAAATTCCCAGAGGTAGGAAAGATCTCAGTACTTCAAGGGATTTAAATATTATGGTCTAGGGGTGTGAAGGAGGCCAGTGAAGAAGTATTTTTAGTAAAGGACAAATGAGAAGCACCAAAAAGATTTAACTGATGACATGATCTGATTTACATGTTAAGAATACTACTCTGGGATCTATGGAGATCTTGATATGCAAGATCACTTGGTGCACAAGCATGCAGATCTGAGTTCGGTTCCTTATCACCCATGTTAAGAGCCAGGTATGACTACATGCACCTACACTCCCAGCACTTCGAGAGGTAGAGAGACAGGAGAATTTCCTGGACTTGCTGGCTATCAGTCTAGTTCTAGGTTCAATGAGATCTGTCTCAATGAAATAAGGTTAAGACTGATAGAAAAAGACAGCATCCTCTTCTGGCTTCTAAACATACACCGGCACACACTCATGCACCTGTGCGCATGTGCACACACACATACACACACACACACACACACACACACACACACACACATCCACAAAAAGAAAGAAAAAGTACTCTGGCTGTTATTGAGAGATTAAGAGATTGAAAAAGTAGAAAGGGGTCCTTTCAGTTATCTGAGCAAGAGAGGACTACTTGTGCCTTGTCCTCGGCTAGTTGCAAAAGTGAAGAAGAAAAATAAAGATAGCCTCCTCTTGTTCTAAGATTTATTTTTAGTAAAAATTTGGACCATTTACAAAGATATGTCTTCATTTTTGTAACAAAGTGTGAATAACAAAGGTTGGAGCATGCAGCATGCTGTGATGTCTGCCAACTGTTGTTTCAGAGAATGAACTCTAGTTGGCCAGGAAAGAAGAGGCCTTGGAGTGTGGGTTTCTATGCATTCGCTGTGATCATGTGATCATGTGATCATGTGATCTGTGATCATGGCTGCTTGGTTGCTCCTTCCTGGTCTGAGGTTGATTTGCTATCTCTTGACAGCACATACCAACCTTGGGCATAACCTCAGCAGTGTCACTTTTGTCTTGTCTGTTGAGGGCACAGCATTTGGTGGCTGAGTTAGGATCTGATCCCACTGTAGATACTCTGATGTGATCCATACTACCCTGTAGGGATTACTGCTGGTAGCTCATTGGCTGGGGACCTAGTTACATTAAGAAACACATGTGGGAAGGACACACCTTCACCATTTGCTTCTTAGGATCACCCAATCTGAGCTTCTTAGTGAGAACCACCAGTAACTTCTGTAAAATACTTCAAAGAAAATAGTGGATCTAGAGTTCAGCTGTCACTGGACTTCTAAATCTCCCTTGGTGCTGTCAATAGGCAGCAGGTTTGACTTTCATAGACTCTTGATTGTGCATGGTTTTGTGGAACCTTCTTTCCAGCTTTCAGCTTATGATTGGTTTTGACAAAGAAATACCCATTCTAGCAGATTCTAGCAGTTTTCACTTAGCTAAAGGTCCCAGAGCATCAGACAAGGCTATCTGTGCCATCTCTATATTTTTCTGAAGTCAAGCATCAAGACTGGCTGAAAAACAAAAACAAAAACAAAAAACCTCAGAAAATAATATAATACTCCGAAGATCATGTATCTAATCAAACAGATTAACTTCATGCCCAGATCTAAAGGTTCCAAAGCCCATGTTCTCTTCTAAAACTGTTTTTAGAGAAGCCAAGAGTTCAATGCCAGCCCTGCCCCTTAGAAGTCATATGACTTTGGATGTGTCATTAACCTCTCGAAAGCCTGGGTTC
This sequence comes from Mus minutoides, assembly GCA_902729485.2. NCBI lineage: Eukaryota > Metazoa > Chordata > Mammalia > Rodentia > Muridae > Mus > Mus minutoides. Next base: position 64,712 of record LR749566.1, on the reverse strand, counting down.
TTTTCTGTAAACGGTTTCTGCCCACATTTTTTTCTGCAATGAGATCTTAGTTCTCAGAAGCATTTTGACTTGGGGTTACCTGCCTATCATTGCAATCCCACCATGACCTTTGGACTTTAGCCAAGAAGTCCATCACCATATCATGTCATAGCCCAAAATAAACGACCAGTGTCTCCAGACTAAATATAATGACCTCCCCAAGTGATATGACACCTGACTTAGGAATTTGGGTCATGTTCTGTGGTGTTCAACTAAAGACCCCATAAGAGCCACACTGGCCCTTACTAAAGTTTGGTATCATGAAGCTGAGGGCATTAAATGGAAAACTGAGGAAAAAAAAATCCATGTGACCCTAGTAATTCACTAAGATATATGACTATATTTAACTGACTGTGCATATCAATTTATATGTATTCAATGAAAGAAGACCGATGTGGAATGACAAGCATTAAGAGTATTCTCACGTGGTGCATTGTGGCATTTCCAGGTGTAACAAATATCCGAAACTGTCAAAAGTGACACTCGTCAGCATGCAAAGAGAGTTTGGGCTACGGGGATGAAGACTTGGCGTCACTGCGTTTACCCCATCATCACACATCCAGGAATCCTGATAGCTACACGCAAGGAAGATACAGGCTTGCTTTTATACACCAAGCCCCACAAAGTACCATTCAAAAGTGTAAACTTTAAGAACATTTGCATTAGAGTAAAGCAAGCATCCCTCAGCCTCAGAGAGAGTTTTGTTTTAAGAAGTAATTGTGAAATAGCAAGTGCTTCGTTTATTTATAATTTTATAGTACTGATTCTTGATTCTGCTCATTCATCCCACAAACATTTATGATTCACAGAAGGAGTGCCCTATTCCTTCACTGAACTCCTGGAATTACAGGAGAAAAGTATGATAATTCCAGGGTTGATACAGGACTCACAAACCATGGAGTCAGAAAATAAAATCGTCCTGGCTCTTGAGAAATGTCATTTTTGAGCCTGCCTTTTACATCTGAAAAAATGGGATATATCCCAACTTTTCCTGGTTACTGTGATGAGATATAATGGTCTCATTGTAATCCCTGGAACATTGTGAGCACTCAATAATACATAAGTCATTGCAGTGGTTATCAATGCCATGAAGGAACGAAATGGAAGTATGGTGGACTGCAAGGGAAGGGCCCAACACCAGAGAGACACCGAGGCATCATATCAGCTGTGAGCACTGTGCTGCAGAGACTTAGAGCATCGCTGCCTATAGACCACTTAGCAACTCCCAAGTGCCTATTAACTTGTCATTTGGAGACCTCCACTCAGGAATCTGTATCTTTTTCTGCACACGGTGACATCTAATGTCTAGCTTTTCATTTTCCCCAGCAGACACTGAAGTCTTCTAAAGAGGAAATGAGAGAAATTGAGAGTATGTAACCATTAAAATTAATTGCACACAAACATTAGCAATCAGATACCCATTTCCAACATGAAATATGGATAAGGAGATGCTGAAACATTTATATTAAATTACTTTTGTAATAATATTTAACTTTGGTGCATTAAATATTTAGTTCTACTTTCTTACCATTTGCAAAGAAGTATTCAGCACTTTGAAAGCAGAAAGAATCCATGCCACCATTCTTATCTCAAGGATCCAAGGGGATCAGCAACTCTGAGATGAGATCAGCAACTAATCCATAACTAAGCATAAGGCAGCTTTTGTTTAGTCAGCAGAACATTACTGTCACTTTTTAGGAGTGTATCAGTCAGACTTTCCATTGCTGAGACAAAATGCTTGAGGAAAACTTAGAGGAGGAGGTGTTTCTTTTGGCTCACAGTTGCAGAAATTTCACTCTGTCACTGTGGGCAGGGTGAGGTAGGAGAGCAGAACAGGTTGTGTCATGGCAACCAGAAGGCAGGGGGGAGGTTTGGAGAGGCAAACATTGCTGGGGCTTCTCTCTTTCCTTTTTTATTGCATTTGAGCTCCATCCTGTGGAATGGTGCTACCAGCATTCAGGGAGCATCTCCCTGGCTTGGGAAAAGCCCTCACTGACAAAATCAGAGGTGTAAGTCATGCATCTCCTAGGCATCTCTTGATCCAGGAATTTGACAGTCAAAACTCACCATCTCTGGGTAACAGGGAGAAACATTGAGAAATGTAAAGCAAGACCCCAGAATTTGTAAGTCTCACCAGGAAAGGAAATCGGAAAGCTAGTTCTATTGCCTATCTTTCTTCCACACTCAGCTACCAGGGTTAGTTAAGATTTTTTTGAGAAATCTGACTGTTACTATGAGGAAATGTTTCTAGGGTAAGAAAAGAACATATTAATTCTGGATAGTCAATTGTCAATTGCTTTGCAACTTTGAGTTCTTTAGGTTGTGGTACCTGGAAACCACAGAACCCCTCAGAAGGTGCCTACTACCTGCTGTGTGTGCAGACCTGAGCAAACGGCTCACTTTGAACTGCAGATTCCTTTAACTAGCTCCCAATGCAACTACAACAGCCATGCTAAGTCCTCTTGTGGTTGTTTGTTTGTTTGTTTGTTTGTTTAAGGTAAGAATATTGTCATTCTATTTGGGTGACCAAATATCAGAGAGGAAGCACAAGAACGAAAAGTCTTTAACAATATGGTAGCTATTCACAAATGGACTCTACATGCTGTTTATGCTACTGTGCAGGCCCTGGGCTGCAGAGCACAGATAAGGGAGTCCACATGATTTTAGTAGCTTCTTACGTATGTGCACTCCCCCATGTTCTAAGCATGTTTACCTTTCCATTAGCAGATGTAGGCCTTGGGGAACCTTGTGCTGTCCTCCGTCTCCTCCCACTTCCTCAAGATGACTGGACCAGATATCTGCCTTACCCAACCAACTCACAACAACCCTGCTAGATACAGCCTATGCAAACTGTCTGCTGACCTACACTCCTTGGAGACTGTGCAGATATGCTATGCCAACCATCTCTCTACCACAGCTGATTCCATAGGATTCACAAGCCCACCAATCAGCGCTCTTCTGGGAAATCTGTTTGGGTCACAGCAAGAGATTCAGTCTGCAAACCCCTTGGTTTTGCTATCTCTTAATCCCCACCCACTGTTTGAACAGGCTGGTCCAAGAGAGTTCTCCTTTCCTACAGCCTGTTGAAGTTCATCCTTCTTTCTGGAAATCATGGTATGCCAAGTGTTCTCTGCTTCACAGCATTGCACTGACACACAAGAATGAGCAAAGCTAGGAAGTATCTGTGTTGGTGGGGCGGTTGGGGAACAGGTACAAGTGCGACAAGAGTGACTGCAGCATCAGCCAGGAAAAAAAAAATCCCAGTTTTTAGTAAGTCATGTGCCAGACACACCAGCAATAGACCAGTTTCTAGGAAAAACACATTGTCAGTATCCTCTTGAGTCCCTTCAGGGCAAAGGACAAGGCTAGGGGTTACAACTACTCTCCGTGGGGAGATCTCAAGATGAAGTAGAGGACTAGATTGCTCTCGCTTCACACCACAATGGCCAGAGACACTGCCTGTTCCCAGGTGTGATTTCCATCACCCCAGGGAAGCTCGATCCATGCCAGGTACAAGGCAGAGAGCTCTAGGAAGAGGTGGGCATCCCTTCTGCCTGCTCATGCACCTCTAGCCAAAGAGATTGATACGCAGCTGCTGTTAAAGAAAAGCTGGGTCTTTCCTTTCTATTTTTATTTATTTTATTAAATAAATTTGATTTATTTACATTCCAAATGTTGCCCCCCCTTCCTGGTCCTCCCTCCCTGAGTTCTTCACCCCACCATCTCCCCCTCCCTTTTGCTTCTGAGAGGGTGATCCCCCACTCACTCAACCACCCCCACCACCTCACTCCTGCCAGCATCCCCCTTCCCTGGGGGAATCAAGTTTCTACAGGATTAAGCACATCCTCTCCACCTGAGGCCAGACAAGGCAATCCTCTGTTACATATGTGCCAGGGACTTTGGACCAGTCTATGTATGCTCTCTGGGAGCTCTGAGGGGTCTGAGTTAGTTGATACTGTTGTTCTTCCTATGGGGTTGCCATCCCCTTCAGCTCCTTCAGTCCTTTCCTTAACTCTTCCATAGGGGTCTCTGACCTCAGTCCAATGGTGGGTGGATTCAGCTCCTTCAGTCCTTTCCTTAACTCTTCCATAGGGGTCCCTGACCTCAGTCCAATGGTGGGTGGATTCGGCTCCTTCAGTCCTTCCCTTAACTCTTCCATAGGGGTCCCTGACCTCAGTCCAATGGTGGGTGGATTCGGCTCCTTCAGTCTTTTCCTTAACTCTTCCATAGGGGTCCCTGACCTCAGTCCAATGGTGGGTGGATTCAGCTCCTTCAGTCCTTCCCTTAACTCTTCCATAGGGGTCCCTGACCTCAGTCCAATGGTGGGTGGATTTTTTTTAATGCAGAGTATTTTTCTGTAACTCTAGCTGACCTTGAACTTGTTATACAGACCAGGCTGGCCTCAAGCTGACCGAGATCCACCTACCCCTGCCTCTCTAGTGCTGGGATTAAAGGTGTGCACCACCATGCTCAGTGAAAGTTGGATTTAGAGCAAAAATGGACCTGCAATCTGAACCTGGCACCTGAACCTCCTATAATTCTCTCCCTCCAAACAAGCAAGTGAAAGATTCTAACCTTGGTCAGGGAAACCAAATGCCAAGTCAGTCAACACCCTCCCTTCCCCCATCATAGCGCTTGCCACTCTTGAGCCTTCTTTCTATTTGCATGGAAATGAGACAAATATCCAGTCCCTAGTCTGAGGGTCCTGCTTCACCTTTAACTGCAACCCTGACAAACCACCGGTTCATTCTGCCTGTCACAACACACACTATGCCAAACACTGCGTGCTGATGGCTTTGTAACCATTATGGGCTGCATAAATGTACACTGGCTGGAAGGAGGTCTGATTGCCCAGCACATCCATTTGTCTCTTGCTTTTAAAATGATCAGTCATTTTCTCAGATTCCAGTGAAATGGCCTAAAAGAAGAAAGTAAGAACCCAGAGTTTGAGTACAGGGACAAGCAGCCTGTCTCAGAGGTGCTGGTGAGCAGGTAGCCTGCTCTGGAACGCCCTGAATTCTGTACTGTTGCCCAGGAGCAGAAGTAGCCTCTCAGAGGATTGAGTTTCCCTGCAAACATCTGGCTCCAACCACGTCTCCTTTGCAGACCTGCAAAAGCAGCTTGAACCTTTTCTTCTCAGAGCCCTTCCTGGCCCACCATCAGCTTCGGGAGTGCTAGCTCTATTCATTCATTTGCGGCCTCCCTCCTTCAGCAATTGCTGAATAAATACAGCAACCCAAAGCCCCCTACCCATTCAGATCCTCCCACCTTGCAAGCTCTTCCTCAGTAGTCTAGCCTCATGAAATGAAGAAATGTTAATCTAGAAACAATCATACACAGGAAGTACTCAACTGGAACACTACAGTGACCAGATCACAAGACACATACACAGCTCAAATATGTTTGCCTGTCCTGTGTCAATGAAACTGCTTCGATTAGAGAAACACACGGGAAACACACATTGAAAAAAAAAGTGTCCATTCACCTTTGCTCTCAATTTACAGTAAGCAATGTGAGTACACTAATAGTGTTAAGGGAGAAGAAGGAGAAATGTGGAGCAGGAGGGAAAAAAATTAAGTCTTAGCTACACAGGACATTACAGTTCAGAGAGTCTGGGTGTAAAGTACAGAGAAAGAAACCCCCCTTTGTGAAATTCTTGTAAACTGTAAACTACTTTTAAAGCATTTTTAAAGAAAGTAACAACAATCTTGCATGCAGGAGCTAAGAACATGTGCCTTTAAAAATAAGGCCAGAGGTAAGGAGCTGTGTAGTGGATCAGGGTGTATAGAGACACACACACACAAATGTATAAATGAAATGATACAGTTTGGGGAAGGGGTTGGAAACTTGACTCATCCTCTCCTTTCATATCTGCCCATCATAAGCTCCAGAAGAATCTTTGCTAATACCCCCTACTTCCACAGTTGGCCATCCTGGCTTTGACTTGTTTACCAACAAGTACTTAACAATCTTCCATTCATCAGATAGATGAACATCATTGTTTATTACTGAGAACCAGGCACTGTGTTGGTTGTTTGTAAATATTAACCCTAATCATTTTCATTTTTCAAAGTAGATATCACTAACTTTATTTTAAGATGAGACTGAGTGGAGCTGATGTGTCCAGTGTGTTGAATCTTATGATGATTTGGGGGGGATTTAAACTTACAAAGCCCTTTGACTTCAAATCCCAGGCTTCCGTGTGTGATATCACTGACTTTTCTTCTTAGTGAGATTCTTTTCATGACAATTTCACGCACACATGAAAAGACACATACTGATTATTCTCATTCCCTCTCCTCTCTTAGCTCCCCCTACCTTTGTCTACATCTCCCCCCCCCATTTCCCTACAAATATGTCTCGCAGATTAGCACCTGGTGGGCTCACCAATGGATGTACAACCAAAGATCTCCAGGGTCTGTCAGTAGCCAATAGTTCAGCAGTAAAGGGCAAAGCCTTGTGAGCCATTCCCTATCTGTGACTAATTGTTGACAGGGCCAGTCGTGTGCAGTCTGAATGTTTGTCCCACCCCAACTCGCGTTAGAAACTTAATCCCTTGTGAAGCGCTGCTCAAAATGGGCCTTTTAGGTTGCGTTTAAGACTCTATCTCAGATATCTCAGATGTTCGTCAACGTTGTCAGAAAAGGGGCTGTAGAATCAGGTTCATTCTCTCTTGTCCCTCTACCTTCAAACTGAGAAAGCAAACAAAACAAAGATGTGGTTTCTGGCCCAAAATGTGTTTGAAAGGTTGGAAATTTTCATCCAAATAATCCATCTGTACATTTTTCTTTGAAATCTCGAAGAATCTGGCAGCTATCACTGTGCATTCCCACCAAGCTGCTCCGGTCCCATAGTGAGAAAGCCCTGTGGTCTCTGGTGTGGAGAACCCATCCGTTCCTGTTGCCCTCAGCCCACTCATCTCTCCAGTAAGCTTCCCACACCATGCCCCACCCCCATCCCGAGGCAGCCCTGCCCAGCTCATGGACAAGGCTCCTCACTTGAGTTTTTAATCCTTGCTTTAAACAAACTACTTGGCTTACAGAGTCAAGAGGCCTATGTGTGCTCATTCTTTGGTGCAAAGAATGAAAGAAGTCTGCAGCCCTGTTATCTCCAGGCTAGGGAGTTTAATAAAACCCAGCTAACACTGTGTGGATTTAGCCCTAAGCATGCCAGGGGCCGTGATGGTGAAAGCAGAACAGGGTAGAGGAGGAAGGGGGTGAGACGTAGCACAAAGAGACTGTCTGCAAGTGTGACCCTCTGCTGCACCAGGCTGAGCTAAGCTCTTCAGTGAGCTGCTTCTGTGAGGTGAGGGAGAAGCTAGATTCTTACTGAGATGTCAGGCAGGAATCCCTGAGCAAGTCTACTGGATGATCCTCTGTCTCATGAAACTTTAGCTCCACTCACTGGCTGGATGTAAATTAAACTCTAAGAAAGCTTAGTGAAGTCTTTGGGCAGCGTATGGGCTTCAGAAAGAAGGTGACCAGAGAGGCCTCTTTCCCACAGAAATTGTCCATGGCTCCCTGTGACTTCAGCCTACTCCTGAGACCTCACCTGTCTAGAAGAAAAGGCAACTCCTGCCTGAGCTACAATTACTGTCACACACAGGCTAGGCTCCAGATTCCAGATACCCTTTAAGAAATATGGCTATAGGACTGGAATTGGGGCACACTGGGTAAAGCGCTGCCCTTGCAAACACATAGACCTGAGTTTGATCTCCCAAGGACCCACATAAAAAGGAAGGAAGGAAGGAAGGAAGGAAGGAAGGAAGGAAGGAAGGAGGGAGGGAGGGAGGGAGGGAGGGAGG
>LR749566.1:0-56769 GCA_902729485.2 Mus minutoides | reverse complement strand
TAAATGCACATCTTTGAGCGATTTCTATGGGCTATGTGCTTAAGATTTGCTATCTTCTATGGTAAACCTCATTACCCTCTCATTGTAAATAAGAAAACTGGGGCTAAATGAGGCCAAGCAATCTGCTTTGAACCACAAGACACCAGCCAAGAGACATCTCTTCACATTCAGGTCTCTGTTTCTGCAGGCCACACTGCGGCAGCCTCTCTGCAGCATATATTCTGTGACTAAATGCTCCCATTTTTATTAAGCAGCGGCTGTAATTTTTGAAGAGGGGGATATTTCAGAAACAGCCTAGCCCCTCCCCCGTGTGTGTGTGTGTGTGTGTGTGTGTGTGTGTGTGTGTGTGTGTGTGTGTGAGAGAGAGAGAGAGAGAGAGAGAGAGAGAGAGAGAGAGAACCAGCACACTTTGATTCACATCATCTTGCTGGCGTTTTTCTTAGCTAAAGTTTCTATCGCTGTGAAGATAAATCATGACCTTTCTTATAAAGGAAAACATTTAATTGTGGCTGGCTTACAGTTTCAGAGGTTTAGCCTATTATCATCATTACAAGATACATGAGAGCATGCAGACATGATGCTGGAGAAGCCCAGATGCTCAGGCAGCAGAAAGATAGCTTGAGCATATGAGACCTCAATGCCTGCCCCTACAGTGACATACTTCATCCAACAAGGCCACACCTACTCCAACAAGGCCACACCTCCTAACAGTGCCATTCCCTATGGGCCAAGCATCCAAACACATGAGTCTATGTGGGCCATACTTATTCAAACCACCACAGCATCCACACTAATTAAAAAGAAAAAGGAAATAAAACCCTGTCTGTCCATCATGCACTTTCCTGTTTGGTAAACAGAACAGAAGTGGTTCAAGTGAAGAAACTCCCGAGCCAGAGGAGGTACCCTGAAGGGCACTACTGCATTCTGGTAGGGCTGCAACATCAGAACTCTTTAGCCAATGCTTGTTTTGATGTGTACATTTCTGAAAAGTATAGTCACAAAAACCTTAAACAAAGCCTGATTTCCCAGGAATAGAGGACAGTGAAGAATGTCTCGATCTTAGAAACAACACAATGCATTCATATTCTTAACTAATAGGGCTGTTTGGAACAAGGAAATGGTGTGTGTGTGTGTGTGTGTGTGTGTGTGTGTGTGTGTGTGTGTGTGTGTTCTGTCACCACCTCCCCTCCCCTGGGCATCAGGCACACCCATTTTTATGCTCTCAGGACCCAAACTCAGATCCTCATGCTTATGCTACAGACATTTTATTAACTAAGCCATATTCCAAACTCCAAGAAAGAGACCATTTTAGTCTTCCTTTGCTCGCCTGTAAATTGGGAAAATACTAATTCTCCATCCTGGGACTCAATGTGAAGGAAAGTATAAACTCTATAGCATCATTTGCCAATCCCTAATATCTAACATAATATAGAATGGATTCTCCTTAATAGGGGTTCATGTATTTCAAATGAGAAAGCCTATCGGTAATAACATTATGGGTGTGTGTTAGTGCACACAGATTTTGTTGTTTCAGCACTTAACCTGTAGTAATTGGGCAGCATCTGAAGGTTATTCCCACACATCTTATATCACAGTGGTGAGTCTATTACTTACTATCATAATTCTGTAACCAGATACTTAACAGAAGCAAATTTTAAAAGGGGAGATTTATTCGGGGGTTACAGTTTAAGAGAGTGGTGTCTGTCATGGGACATGGGGTACCTCTTACTCAGCAGCAGGAATTTGTAGCACCATTTATCCTATGGTGATGGACAAGAGGCAGGAAGCTTGGTAGGAATCCAGAGTAGGCTATTACCACCCAAGCCCTACTCCCGGGCTAACTACCTTATCAACCCACTCCAAAGATACTGCAACCTCCCTGAACAGTAGCATACATTGAAGATCAAATGTTCAAATGTATGAGCCTGTGAAGAATATTTTACATCGAAGGCAACAAAGATATCACTGATTGAGACAAGTTTTAAGTATATGTGGAGTCACTACATACAGTCACACAGCCAAGGCCCTACACATTTACCTGGAGGACCATTTATACAGGCTGTCACACAATGGTTCTTGTTGGGCTTAGGCCATGAACAACCTTCATGACCAATGACTGAAGTCTGGTCAAGCTTGTTAACACCAAATTAAAATGGATTTCTCTGTGACTGCTCATGATAAAGTATCACTGGTGAAAGTGGGAAATAGATCACCTTCTAGCCTACTTGTGCAAACCCCTCTTCTAAACAGAACTGAAAGCTGTCTGCTTTTATGCAGAGTTAGGTAAGAATTGGTTTTGTGAAATAGAGTCAATAATCATTGACCTCACAGGGCTTTTGTTTAGAAAGAAAAATCAAACATCATCAAGACAGCATAAAATCTATCCACAAGTAAAGACTTGTCATTACTAAGGTGAAGAGACATGCAGAGGGCCTATCTGAGGGTTAGATTTATGGACCCAGTCCTAATAAACAGGTAGCCCATCTGGAAATACAACCTTCCTTCACCTCTTGTCCTGGCAGAGCAAAATATGACAAAGCCAAGAGGAGTAAGACATCACCAGGACTCTCAGCCATCCTATGCATGGGGACTCTCAGCCATCCTATGCATGGGGACTCTCAGCCATCCTATGCATGGGGACTCTCAGCCATCCTATGCATGAGGATATCTGTGAAGCTTTAGAAAGACAGCAGTAAGCCAGCCACGGTACATGCCTATACTTCCAGGAACATCACAAGTAAAGATACAAGGGTCATTTGAGTTCATGAATATAGTACAAATCTTAATAACATATCTCCAAATAAATGCATTTAAAAGGGCAGTGGTATACATTCTCCCTCAAAGATTTGCTCTAGTCATCTTAGGGTAACGTCCAAGCATCAGTATTTTTAGAAACTTTGGAAGGGATTTTAATGGGCTGGTAAAGTTGAAACACTAAAGGACTGTTTTTCTAGTTCTTGGTTCCATCTGGACCGTGTCTATATCATCTGGCTCCGATTGGAGCCCCATCAGAGGTCTGCCATAGGAGCTTCAACATCAAAGATGTTCTGACTGACACCAGTAAGGGTTCTCCAACCACCAGACATTTGCATAGACCACAACACTTGCTTTTCACAAGAGGGATTCTCTTACTCCCCTTTTGAAAATGAGGGAAGGGTCCAGGTTCTACATGTTCAACCCCAACAGGTAATTCACCCGAATAAAGTAGAGCATGCTTCCAACAGTGGGGATCCCCTGGGGTGGGAAGAAGTCTGTAAAGAAAGGAAAGGAGTTACAGAAAGCGTCAAAGGACTGATTTTCCAAGTCTAGCACTCTAGTCTCAAACATGCCACATGTCCACTGTGAAACACTTTGACCTATTTATTAAATAAAGAGTCTGGCTTCCTGCACTCTAAGGCCTTTCACCAGCAGAGTACAGGCCAGGGTTTGTCATCAAGAGATGTCTTTGGAGATGTCAAAATCCAGAAGTGGCAATGAACTCAAAAGAGCAAAATCAAGCTTTCTAGTGAAAATGGTGTGTTTCCCCTCCCTGTGGCTTTGTCAGTCAATAAAACACCTCTCCAGTGTGTTCAGCAGATACTGTTGCTCTCTCCGTTCTCCAAAGGTGAGATCTGAATTGTACAGCAAAGAAAATGGGAACTAACAGGCAGTCTTTTGTGTTAGATACTTGTACTTTTCTACTGCTGTGATAAAACTCTATGACTAAAGGCAACCTAAGAAAGATAGTTTATTTTTGCTCACTGTTCTAGTCGGATAAGAATCCATCATACCAGGAAGGCATGGCAGTCAACAGTCATGGTGGCCAAAGCAGGGATTTTCATGTAAAGTCATCTTCATGTTTCAAGCATGTGTCAGGAATTGTATAATTAACAAGGTATTCTACCTCTGTGCTGCCATTATTTTGTGCTCGGCTTCAGAATTCTACTGGGAATTTCTCTTTTCAGCTATCTTCACTCCTGACCTCACAAGAAGATGTTCAAAATGGTTTGGGCATTCACTTTGAATTTGGATAAAGCAAGAAAGAGGTGTGAAAACACTCCATCAAATATAGACATCAGAGACATAATGATAACTGTGGACAATGGAACATCATGAGAAGAAGTGTAGCATGCTACTTATAGAATATTAACTTTGGAAACAAGGAGGCTGAGCATGAATCATTGGCATGAACTGACTGTGACTCTGGCCATGTATTTGATACCCTAGTCCTCTGTTTTCATAGACCTAGAATGAAGATATTAATAGTACCTCTCTTCTCCAAAGACTGAAAGTTTCCATAAGACGCTGCACATCTAGCATCTGGTACAACACCTAGAACATATTGCCAAGCAGTGGGCTTAGCCATTGTTGGAGTTTCCACTTGGGTACCCACTCATATTGAGCAATATTATCTTCTCTGAAATAATAAAGTACTTTACCTTAGGAAACAAGAAATGGGAAAATTCACATTATAAATTAATGAAGTGGAGACTATATGAGCACTTGAATCAATCCATCAAATGGTTCTTTGAAATGACAAATGTGATTGAAAATCCCCTAACCAAGCCAACCAAAAGGACAAGAGAAAAGTCCCAGTTCAATAAACTCAGAAACTAATTGATAGTAATTTAAGATTTAATAAATAAGCATTAATGTATTATGTAACTTATTATGTAAATATAATATAAATGAGATTAATATATCATATAGTATATGAATAATAAATAAAAGTTAATATTAATAAAAATACCAATGAAATTTAGACCATCATTAGAAATTTACATTGGAAAATCTGTAATAAATTGACATGACCTACCAAATTTAAATCAAGAATATGTAAATAAGCATTAAGATTGAAACAGTATGGGTCTGAGCATATATATTATAGTTGTATAGCTTGATGTTCTTCTGGAACTTCTAAAAGTAGAACTGGGGGTGTCTCTGAAATTTTTGCTCTTGGAACCTTTTTTTCCTACAAGGTTGTCTCATCCAGCCTTGATATGTGCCTTGGTTTGGGCCTAGCCTTATTATAATTTGCTATGCCATGTTCAGTTGATATCCCTTTGAGGCCTGATATTTTTACTGATAGAAAATATAGGAGGAATGTATCTGGAAGAGAGCACAGTTGGGGATGGAAGGAAGGGGAGGAAACTGTTGTCAGGGTATAATATATGAGAGAATTATTATATATACATATATATTAAAGATTAAATAGTAGGAAAAGATTTCCCACAAAAAAAGCCTAGGAATGGATTCACTGATAATTTTTACCAGAATTTTAAGGAAAATCTAATAATAATACATCTCAAAGTACTCCACAAAATACAAATGGAAAGAAAGTATCATACTCATTTTATGAAGCCAACAGTACCTGATTCCAAAACCAGAGAAGGACACAAATGAACAAACAAAAAAGAATGATTAACCTGTTTCTCTGATGAGCACAGATACAAATTTTTTAAATAAAATACCTGAACCCAGGAACCATAATCAAGCAGGTTTTATCCCAGAGATGCAAGAATAATACCACATATACAAGTCAATAAACATAATGCAGCTTATAAATAGACTTAAGGAGAGAAAAGTTGTTATCAAAACAATAAAGAAAAAGGCATTGGCAAAGTTCATGTTCCTTCATGAAAAAATGTCCTGAACAAACTAAAAATTAAAGAAATGTATCACATCTAAATAAAGACTATTTGCAACAAACCTACAGCTAACATTATACTATATGGAGGAAGTTGAATGCATTATCTCTAACATCAAGACTGGAACAAGTATACAGAGTATCATTAATAGTGTGAGGGATTGGTACTTGCCCATGGGATGGATCTCAACTTGGGCTGGTTATTAGTTGCCAACTCTCTGTCTCTGCCCAAAGAAGACCAACAGAGTCATCTAACCCTTCCCTGCACATATGTAACAGATGTGCAGCTTGGTCTTCATGCGGGTCCTAAACAACTAGAGCAGAAGCTATTTCAAAAGCTGTTGCCTGTCTATGGAATATGTTCTTTTAGCTGGGCTGCCTTGTATGGCCCCAGTCGGAGATGATACACCTAGCCCCTCAGAAACTTGATGTGCCAGGGTAGGGAGATAACCAGGGGGTCCTCCACCTTCTCAGAGGAAAAGAGAAGGGGGAATAAGATAGGATTGTGGTAGGAGGTGATCAAGAGGGGAGCAGTGAATGTGATATAAAGTATAATTAATTAATTAGTTAGTTAAATAATTAATTAATTAAAAGCAGTCTTTGCTAAAGCAATAGACAAGGAAAAACATGAAAGGTATACAACTAGAAAAGCAAGAGTATCCCTAGGAGCAAATAATATGATCCTTTCCTTAAAAGATCCTAAAAAGTACACCAGAAAACATTTTAAATATATAAGCACCTTCTTTAATAAAAATACTAGGGTGGAAAATAAACATGCAAATAAATAAATAACAAGAAGACATCCTTCCTATATACTAATAATGGATGTGATGAGAAAGGAGATTGGGAGTGAGGAAAGTCAGTCCCAGTTATAATAGCTTAAAAAATAAATAAAACATCTAGGAATAAACATAAGGAGGTTAGCAACCTCTATTATGAAAACTTTAAGACACAGAAGAAAGAAATTGAGGAAGACAATAGAAAATGGAAAGACCTTCTATGCGCCTGAGTCAACAGGATTAGTATTGCAAAATGCCTATCTGCCATAAGTGATGCAATTTCCATCAAAATTCAAAGGGTGGTTTCCACAAAACTAGAATAAACAATCCTGAAATTACTGTGAAGGCACAGAAGACCTTAAATAGGCAAGGTCAGTTCTGAGCAGAAAAAAAAAGCGATGCTGAGGTAGATAAGATGGCTTAGTGGGTAAGGCTGCTTCTGCTAGTTTTGAAAATGTATGATCCCTGAGACCCGTGAGAAAATAGTCACCTCCCTCAACTTGTCCTCTGACTTCATTTGTGCACTGTATCATATGTACACACACACACACACACACATTAAATGAACAAAATGTAATTACTAATTTTTTAGTAGAGCAATACCAGGCAGGCACACCTTTAATCCCAGCACTTGGGAGGCAGAGGCCAGAAGTTCTCTATGAGAGACCAGCCTTGTTTACAAAGAAAGTTCCAGGACAGCCAGGGCTGTTACACAATAAAACCCATCTAGAAACCCCCACCCCAAAAGAGCAGTATTAGAAGTATTAGAATGCCTGATCTCAAATTATACAAATTAACAACAACAGTACTACAAAAACAAAGAGGAAACCAATGGAGTACAACACAGAGCACATACGATACACTTGCAATCACCTAATGATTGACAAAGCTGTAAAAAACACATTGAGAAGAGAGAAAGCCTACTCAACAAATACTACTGGCAAACCTAGATAGCTGCATATAGAATAATGAAACTAGATCCACAGCTTACATCCTACACAAAAGTCGATTCAAAATTGATCAGAGGTCTAATGTAAGACCCAACCCTGAAGCTGCTAGAGGCAAATACTTCAAGATAAAAGCATACACGAGGACTTTCTGAAAGTGGCTTTTATTGAGCACAAAAAATAATGCCAAAGTCTGACAAATGGGGCTCTATTAAATTAAAAACTCTTCTGCTCAAAACAATAACAAGATAACAACCTACAGAGTGGGAGAAAACTCTTGGCTTACTAGACACAGAAGACTGGACAGATATCCAGAATATACAAAGAAACACATAAATTAACAACTCAAAACCTCAAATTCCCCAGCAAATAAGTGAGCTAACGAAAGAATCTTTGAGCAATTCTCAAAAATAAGGATAAATGATGCCCCAATACAGGGAGCCAGGGCCAAGAAGTGGGAGTGGGTGAGCAGGGGAACAGGGCGGTGGGAGGGGGGAGGGAACTTTCAGGATAGCATTTGAAATGTAAATTAAGAAAATATCTAATAAAAAATTGAAAAAAAACAAACAAAAAAAGATAAATGACAAATGCATACTTCAAAGAGCATTCAACAATCTTAGTTATCAGAAACATGTCAATTAAAGCAGGCTTCAGATTCCATTTCACCCCAGTCAGAATAGTTATCATAAAGAAAGTGGATGACATCAAGTGTTGGTGAAGTTCTGGAAAAGAGCAGCCTTATTCACTGCTGTTGAGGTTGTAAAAATCGGGGAGCATTGTGGAAATTAGGATGGAGTTTTCTCAAAAGAACAGAAAACAGAACTACCACATAATCTAGCTGCATAATTCACGGATACATACCTGAACTCTAAGTCAACATGCCGCAGACAGTAGCACATCCATCTGTTGCTCCTCTATTCACAATAGCTAGGCAATGGAATCAGCCTAGATGTCCAGGAACAGACCAATGGATTTTTTAAAGTGTGCTGCATTTACAAAACAGAATTTTATTCTGATGTGAAGGGAAATGAAATGGCATTTACAGGAAAATGGATGGAACTGGAAATCATTTTGTTAAGCAAAATAAGCAAGATCCCAAAAGATAAATAGCAGGTGTTTTCTTCCTGAGTGGAATCTAAATGTGTGTGTGTGTGTGTGTGTGTGTGTGTGTGTGTGTGTGTGTGTGTGTGTGAGAGAGAGAGAGAGAGAGAGAGAGAGAGAGTAGAAGGGAGGTACTACAAGGAGGACCACGCATAGGGAAGATCAGATCTTAAGGAGAAAGAGTACTGAGGACAGGGCCATAAGGTAAGAATGAAATGAAAAGCAGAAAGGAATCAATTTGGGAGGCAGTGGAACAGGCCAGCAAGAGGGGACAGAGGAGGACAATGGAGCAAAGAGACAAATAAGAAATGACACCCTACAGATTGTAGAAAGATCTTCAAGTACATCTGACAGAAGGCTAATATCCAAAATATATAAAGAACTCAAAAAGATAGAAAACAACAACCCAAATAATCCAATTTAAAAATGGAGCACAAAATTCTCAACAGAGGAATCCCAAATAGCCAAGAAACCCTTAACGAGATGTTCAACATCCTTGGTCATCAGAGAAATGCAAATAAACCAAAATGACTCTGAGATTCCATTTCAGAGTCAGAATAGCTAACATCAAAAACTCAAAGAACAGCACATACTGGCCAGGATGTGTAGCAAGGAGAACACTCCTCCATTGCTGGTGGGAGTGCAAACTGGTACAACCATTCTGGAAACAAATCTGGTGGTTCCTCAGAAAACTGGAAATAATTCTATCTCAAGACCCAGCTATACCACTCCTAGGCATATCCACAAAAGACACTCCACCATCCCACAAAAACCACTTGCTCAAATATATTCATAGCAATTTTATTTGTAATAGCCAGAAACTGGAAAGAAGCTAGATGCCCCTCAACTGAAGAATAGATAAAGAAAATGTGGTACATCTACACAATGGAATGCTACTCAATCATTACAAATAAAGACATCTTGAATTTTTCAGGCAAATGGATGGAACTAGAAAATATCATCCTGAGTGAGGTAACCCAGACCCAAAAGGACATGCATGGTATGTACTTACTTATAAGTGGATATCATCTGTAAAGTACAGGATAGCCATGCTGCAATTCATAGGCCCAAAGAAACCAAATAACAAGGGCCCAAGGGAAGATGCTTGAATCTTTCTGAGAAGGGGAAATAAAATAGATATCAGAGGTGGCTGGAGGGAGGGAACTGGATATGAGAGGGAATGGAAAGGGGAAATCAGGTGTGAGGAGAGCAGGGGAGAGAGAATGGAAATCCTTGGTAGGCAGTGGGGGTGGGAAGGTGGGAGGCAGCATCTCTATGATGTTGCAGAGACCTGAGATGGGGAGGGGTGCCAGGGAATCTATGAGGGTCACTCTAACTGAGACTCCTAACAGTGTGGGATATGGAGTCTAAAATGGCCACCTCCTATAGCCAAGCAGGACTCCTAGTGGAAAGACAAAGACAGCCACCCACCTACAAAACTTTTGACCCCAAAATGTGTCCTGACTAGATATGCAGGGACAAAGATGAAGCAGACACGGAGGGAATGGCCAACCAATGGCTGGCCCAAATTGAGACCCATCCCATAGGCAAGAACTAATCCCTGACACTATTACAGATTCTCTGTTATTCTTGCCAACAGAATTCTAGCATAGCTGTCCTCTGAGAGACTCCACTAGAAGCCAATGAAAACAGATGTAGAGACCCAAGCCAAGCATTAGATGGAACTCAAGAAATTCTGTGGAAGAGAAGAGGGTTTCCACAGGAAGACCAACAGAGTCAACTAACCTGGGCCCCTTAGGAGTTCTCAGAGAATGAACCACTAACCCAAGAGCTAGCATGGGCTAGACCTAAACCCCTCCCCTATACATATGTAGCAGATATGCAGCTTCGTCTTCATGAGGGTCCCCCAACAACTGAAGTGGGGGCTGTCCCTGAATCAGTTGCCTGTCTGTGGATCCCATTACCCTAACTGGTATGCCTTGTCTGACCTCAGTGGGAGAGAATTCATCTAGTTCTGCAGAGTGTTGATGGGCCAGGGTGGGATGATACCCAAGGAAGCCTCCCCTTCTCAGAGAAGAAGGGCAAATGGAGGGAGGAGCTGTGAAAAGGGAAAACTGGGTAGAGAGGGAATGGCTATTTGGAAGTAAAATGAATAAATAAAAAAATGAAAAAAATATAACATCCACAAAAAGAACAAACAATATTGACATACATGTGTGAAAGTAGCATAATGAGGGCCAGAGTGGATGCGTCAGTATGTAGAGTGCTTGAGCTATACCCATGAGTCTGATTCCCAGATTTCAAATTAAAAAACAAAAGACAGTGGTTGGTGGCACACATTTGTAATTCCATGCTAGGAGGCAGAGACAGATTTCACTTCATAGTGGAATAAAATTCCCTAGTGCACGCAAGCCAGCCAACTTACCTACTAAATAAGTTCATGCAAGGAACTGTGTCTCAAAACCCAAGGTGGATGGCATTTTGTCTCCATCCTGCAGATAGTGAGACTTGACTGCTACTATCATGTTAGTCAATACCTAAAGCGCTCTCTCTCTCTCTCTCTCTCTCTCTCTCTCTCTCTCTCTCTCTCTCTCTCTCTCTCTCCCCCCCTTCCCTCCCTCTTGCCTTGACTCCATCATTTCCTCCTCTCTCCCTTCCTTCCTCTTGCTCCCCTGAAAAACCATGACTAATTCAAATGTGGCTAAGCATGAGGTGGTTTTGCTCTTGTGGTATGAGAACAAGGAAAGGCCCCAGACTTTTCCATAAGCCCACAGATCCCACTGCCTAGAACTATTTCCTTCCTATCACCTGCCTTACCTTGCATCCTTCAACCTCATTGGGCTGTTGTCTGGCTGTTTTATAAACCATGGTCACTGTCCTCAAAAATCAGAACCCAGAGGCAGCACAGAAGTCACCTGCATGCAGCAATTTAGCCTGGAACATGATTTCACTTACTTTTTTAAAGACTTATTTTCTTTTTAATTATGCTCATGTTTGTGTGTCTGTGTTTAGGTGTTTGGGTGTGCTGGGGAACTGAAATCTGGTCCTCTGCAAGAGCAGCACATGTTCCTATGTGCTGAGCCATCTCTCCTGCCCCGTGATTTTACTTTCCTTTATATTATTGTGGAGAGTGGAGGTGCAAGTATGTGCCTATGCCTGGGTGTATGGAGGTGCAAGTGTGTGTGCCTATGCCTGGGTATATGGAGGGCAGAACTCCTGCCAGTCTCAAGCACCCCATCATTTTCTACCTTCATTTAAGATACAGTTTCTCACTGTCTGAGCTCACTAACTGAGTAGCAAGCCTCCAGGTTTATTTTTTTCCAGCTCTAGCTTACAGATGTGTGCTGCCAGGCTTGGCTTTCTCCATTGGTGGAGAACTGAATCCAGGTCCTCACATGTGTTCAGCAAGGACCTCACCCTTCCGAGTCTTCTCCTTGTCCTTTGATTTCTCTTCCTGTGGTTTCGGATATTCACAGTCAAGCACTGTAAAACTAATAAATAAAAGTGGCGCATGTCTTTAATCCCAGCACTCAGGCAGCAGAGGCAGGCAGATTTCTGAGTTCAAGGCCAGCCTGGTCTACAGAGTGAGTTCCAGGGCAGCCAGGGCTACACAGAGAAACCCTGTCTCAAAAAAGAAAAAAAAGAAAGAAAAAAAAAAACTGGAAACAAGCCACTCATAGGTTTTTGGTTTTGGTTTTGGTTTTGGTTTTGGTTTTGGTTTTGGTTTTGGTTTTGGTTTTGTTTGTTTTCAGTGCACATCTATTCCAAATGATGAAATGATGGGATAAACTATTGCTCTGTCCTGCTTTGCCCTTCCCAGATGTGAGCCATCCCTTTATCTAGCATATCCATTCTTATGCAATACCTGCCCTTTAGTTACTACATAAACCTCTCAGTTACCAAATCTCCTGTTTTGGCATCACAGGGCTTGTGTCCAGGTAACCTACTGTGTCACAAAGTTTATCATTCACTGTATCACCTCACCCAACCACACAGACATCCATCATCTCCCATTATCATCACAAGAACAGGAATACACTGTAATGTATTTTTAGAGAGAAAGTATAGTCATAACTGCTTACTTTGTCTACTAAGCTAAGAGCTATCACAGATATGTATGTATGTACATATGTATGTGTGCATGCATATATGCATGTGGAAAAATAACGCATACATATATGATTTCAGTACTACCAGCACTTTAAAAAATATTTATTTTATTTAATTTGTGTATATGTGTGTGTGTGTGTGTGTGTGTGTGTGTGCATGTGTATGTGTGTGTGTATGCCTGAGTATATGTATGTATACCACAAGTGTACAGGTGCCCACAGATATTAGAGTCATTGGAGGAGCCCCCTGGAGTTGGAGTTATAGGTGGCTGTGAGCTGCCTGGCATAGGTACTGGGAATTGAATTTGTGTCCTCTGGAAGGACAACAAATGCTCTCAACCCCTGAGCCATCTCTCTAGGCACTTCCCAGCACTTTGAGACATCCAGTCAGGCTCTTTAAATGCATCCCTGCAAATAAGCTAGACTGCTGTATTTTAAAGGTTATCTGAGGGCAATTATTCACTAAATACAGTAATGTCCTCTACAAGTATATCTGACAAGTGCTCACCTACATTGGCTTGAACATGCCAAGAACTCCACCCCTCTGAAACAGGGGTCCAAACCTATCTTTAGTCATTTTTATAAGAAATTTACTTGTAGGGTGGGTGAGATAGCTCAGCAAATAGAAGTACTTGCCCTATAAACCTGGTAGCCTGAAATCCATGGAAAAATGAAAAGAGAAAATTAATTTCACAAAGACATCCTTTGGCCTCCACTGGTGTGACATGGCCCAGGTACCCATACATAACATCCCTTCATTTTTCCATGAAAAAAAAAAGATATATATATATATATATATATATATATATATATATATATATATATATATATATATATTGCATTCATCCCATGTCTGTCTCTCTTTAGTCTCTGTCCCTTTCTTGTTTGCAGCTTTGCCTGTTGCAAACTCACAGTACAGACTGACGTTCCTTCCAGCACCACAGATGTTAACTTTAACTCACTGTGACTGTGTGTCCTCTTACCACAGCCAGATTACGAGTGTTGAGCAGGCAGTCACCTCTCTAACGTCCTTTATGCCCAGTAGATACTTAATGAACACATGCTAAAGAAAGGCTGGAAACACCTCTTTGCTGTGTGGCCTACTTACTTGTGGTCAGGCTCATTCCACTGGGGCCGCCATAAACAATTCCTTCTTCCCACAGGTGCTTAACAGCAGAGTCACATAATGCTGAGTGAATGGAAAGAGAAAAGGAAGGCGGAAGAAGCATTTCTTTAAAATTCCATCTTCGGGTGCACTGGGAGGCAATTTTCTTGCACAGACACACAATCTGCAAGCCTGACAGTCACATATCAAAGTTAGAATCGGTCTAAGTGCTGTCCATTACCCTCCCAATGTGCAAGAGGGCTCACATTATGTCCTGTGGAGCTGGGGACAAATGGAGAGAAGAAGAATATATCCCTGATTGCTGCGTGCTTGGGTTATTTTGAAAGTGGTCATGGGACTTTCCACTTTGCTGAGTGCTTTATACAAGACATCCAAATTTTCACTGAATATTTAAATGTTTGGTCCACATTCAAGCACTTGACAGCTGGTTCAGTTTTCATTTAAAAAAAGAAGATGAAAGAGCCCCACGTTTCCTGTAGACTGTTGAGAAAGGAATTATGTTGCTAACAATATTGTCCAAAGCAAAGGAACTCAAACCAGGTGAGATCTGTGAGACAGTCTGACCCTTTAAGTATAAGAATGACAGCTTATTATATTGTGTGGAGGCTAAGGAAGTAATATGATTGGAGACTGTATTCCTTAAGATTGTGCAAATAAGGGCATCTGGTCACATCATTTTTCAAGAGAATATTAAAACAGCTTCTGTTTATCTTATTGTTTCAGCTTAAACTGAAACTGTAGACTTAAGAACAATAGATACCAGTAAAATTCTCTCTCTCTCTCTCTCTCTCTCTCTCTCTCTCTCTCTCTCTCTCTCTCTCTCGGAAGGTGCTGAGTCTGCAAAATCCAAAACAAATCTTGCACATCTTGGCTTCCAGGCTGAATCATCAAGTTGAGGACTGACTAAGAAAGCACTGGTGGATTCTCAGGCATTTCCGTGTACAAGGGTGCTTTACAGAAAACATTTGTGAGCTCGGTCACTGGTCTGTAGAGTTTAGGAGATTGCAAAATGGGGCCTGAAAAACAAATGTAAAGAGAAGATTCTGGCCAGCATAACGGCAGAGTGGTTCAGTTGAGGCCATGTTGGAAACCAGTGCCATATCGAAGTTTGGTGAGACTTCTAAGTCTGCCTCCTTCTCTTACAAGCTGCCTCCCACAATCCCAAGCTTCCTTGAAAAGAATTTTATCCAAAAATGACCCAGTGGGTGAAAGGTGAGCTAAACAGGAACTGATGATGAACAGGAGTGTCATCAGTGTCCAGCCAGAGATGACCTGCTGGCAATAAAGGAACTGAATGCAATCTTCCAAGAGAGAGGCAGTCGCGACTCTCCCATGCTGCACAGCACATTCTGTGCACAGAGAAGAAAGTCACTGTGCCAGCTCCCTCCCCTCCCCAAAGGAGGTACAAAGGCTCAGAAGAAGGAGAGCTATTTGGGGTGCTAGGGATTGACAACAAGGCTTTTGGCTTACCACTGAGCCACTTCCCCAGGCCTACGAGAGGATATTTTAATTGGACTGAAATGTATATACTTTTTGTGTTTGATTGAGCTAGATATTTCATAACCTTAAAAAAAAAGAGAGAAAGAGAGAAAGAGAGAGAGACATTCATTTATTTGCCTCTATAAGAAGGAACAACAAAGGAATGTAGCCTAGATAAGATCTTACCTGGAAGTTAAGGGGAAATTATTCTGTAGGAAGAAGCTTTAAGAGGGAATAAAGCTGCGTGCTGCTGTACCCCACTGAGTCCAGCTTTAAGATATGTCAGTAACAAATCTCTCACTTAAAAACATAAACAGAAGCAGGATATTGCTCTAAGTTAAAGTCCACAGTCCTCTCACAGCAGGTATGTGTGTACCTGGCCCTTGCCAATCTTCTCAACTTCTTCTCCTTCCCTACTCCCTCAGTAACTCCAGCCATGCTGCTGTGAGCAGAAGCTCCTAGAAACAAGCCTCAAATGACACTAAACCCTCTACAAGATTGATTGACTGGTTAGAACTTAACAAAGTGGAAAAGTTGGGATGTTGCCGGTCCGGAGCCATTTTACCTTGGGCTATCTTTCATTTTCTTGGTAGCCATTATTACACACCCCTGTGTCTGACCTAACATTCTTGTGGCCACTGGGTAAGTCCTTTTGGAATGTACAGATAATATCTGAGAACTACAACAGAGACTATTCTACTTTTTGCAGCCAGCCCACACCTTATGTTTGCACAAATGTATTTGAAAGGGGTCTGGAAACTGCTCCCCCAGACCTCCTGGGGACTGGACCACCAACCATAGAATACACATGAAGCAACTCATGGCACTGGCAGCATATGTAGCAGAAAATGGCCTTGTGGACATCAGTGGAAGGAGAGACCCTCGGGCTTGAGGGTATTCAATGTCCCAGTATAGAGGAATGACAAGACAGGAGGATGGGAGTGGGTAGATGAGGGAGCACCCTCATAGAGGCAGGAGGAAGAGGGATGGGATAGGGGGGTTCTGAAGGAAAGACCTGGAAAGGGAAAAACATTTGAAATGTAAATAAAGAAAGTATCCAAGAAAAAAAAAAAGAAAGAAGAACTGCTTTTAATCCTAGCACTCAGGAGACCAAGGCATCTCTATGAATTCTAGGCTAGGCCAGTCTGATCTACAGAGTGAGTTTCAGGACTACCAGAGCTACACAGAGAAACCCTGTCTCAAAAAAAAACAAACAAGCAAAAAAAAAAAAAGCAATAAAATTTGGGGTAACTCAGATCTGTTCTCAGGCTGTAGTCACTCATTCTTGGTTCCAGAATTAAGGGACTCTTATCTCCTTTGTTGTGAGGCGAGGGAGGGCTGTTTCTTTTGTTCATAAGGCTCTATGGCATCTCCTCAAATATATGAACTGCCCGAGGCACAGGCTTTGCCCTTTGCCTTGGGTTTGCTCAGCATCTCACATCCTGGCCTGGCTAATCCCAGAGTGTCCTTAGAGTGTTTTGATTGTTAGCAATAGGGAGAAACTGCATTAGAGCAGGAATTTATTGGGAGGAAAAGTAACTTGTGCTATCAAGGTTAAGAAAATAATTCCTTAAAAATGGATTTGGTAAGAACAGAAGCCATGAGGTCTCATGGAGAGAAAGTGGCAGGATACAATGTGGGGGGTGAGAGGTCCTTTCCCGACGTCTGTCCATCTGTCCGTCCTCTCCTTTTAGTGTTTCTTTGCCTAGTTTGCGTATTTAAGGGCAGTGAATTGACAGTCCTTAAATGTCCATTCCTAACTAGGAAGACACTTTGAATTTGGGTGCCACAAGAAAGTAAGAACACAGTTTCCAAAGAAAGTCAGAACACAATTAGGACCATAATGAAAGATTTGCAAAACAACCCAAACCCATTGGTTTAAGGAATTCATTCAGTCTCTTCCTGCACCAGTTAATAAGCATGGCCATTGAGCAGCTTGCTTACAGTATCTGTACCTCAATTTTTTCATTTGTAAGATGGTGAGAGGACCTTCCTCTTAGGAGAGTGGTGGAGGTGGAAGGGATGAACACCTTTAACTCCCTGTGCACGGTGCACTCAGGGCCTGCCCAGACGCAGAGCTACTACTGAGCTTTTCTAAGGATGTTTTCCATGACTTCCCTGACTTTGCTGATAGTTACACAGACTCAAGCCACCACATTTCTCTTTCCAGCACTTTTGCGAGTGAACTTGCAATGTGATTTAAAGGAAACGTATATACCACTATGTGTGTTGTGTGTTTGTCTGATTCTTATTTAAATGTGTATGTGCCATTGACTCTGTAATAGCAAGGGCAACACATAAAGCGTTATATTGTATTCTCATAGTGTGCATCTGAGGAGGGGGGCTGCAGGAAGGTTCCCAAGGATATCCAGGTCCTAACCTCTGTAACTTATGAATGCCACCACAAGTGACATAAGAGACTCTGAAGATGATATTAAATTGAGAACCTGGGGATGAGAAGACTCTCTTGGATTATTCAAATGCACCTCACTATTGATCCCAATGTTCCAGTATGGGAAGGGGGAGGGGGACTTGAAGACAGAGAAGGAGAAGGCAGCATAATGATAAAAGCAGGAGCTGGAGTGGTACAAGGAAAGAATCATGGCCAGAGGGTGCAAGTGGCTTCCAGGGGCTGCACAAAGTGAAACGCTGAGACCTCCTTCCACCCTTGAAGAAACAAACAGCCTTCCCAGTGAGTGTCATTTGCCCACTTAAAGTGATCCTGGGTTTCCTTCCTCCAGAACTGTGAGAGAACAAGTCAGTGTTGCATAAGCTATCAAATGGGCAGTAGCATGCTTCAGCAGACACAGACAGTTGAAAATATTTTAATATCACAATTATATTCGCTAGCATACACAACAATGCAAATTAATATTTTTAATTGTTGAATAAATAAATGGGACACCAAAAATGTCAGAAAGGATACTGGGGAGATGGGTCCATTGCAAAAGTCTTTTCTCTGAAAACATGAAGACCTCAGTTGAGTCTCTAGAATTCACAGCAAAAATACCAGGTGTAAGTGTCGTGTACTTTTAATCCAAGCACCAGGGAGCTAAAGACCTGCAGATCCCAGAGGCCCTTGGGCCAGCAAGCTGAGCCTATTCAGCAAGTCCCAAGCCAGCAAGAGACACCCTGTCACCAAATAAAGTAGATAACATGTGAAGAACAAAACCTAAAGCTGTCCTCTGGCTTCCACATGCACATGGTGGACATAAGTGCACATACACTTGCACAGACACATCCATGTGCACAATCCACAAAGCTAAGCATTCCTAATACGTTGTTCAGTTAGCCATTGAGTTGATACCATGGTTCTTTGTTGGGGAGTAGAAGAGTTTTCACTATTTTATTAAGCAGATGAAAAAAAAAAAAAACTGAGGAATAATGGGTACCTCTGGCTCACCAGGATGGCATAAGAACCAGCTCAAGGTCAGCCACGTATGTTGTTTATTGCAACATGGTAGTTCTACAGAAGTTAGCAATGCACAAAATGGACCACGCAATTGGCCTTGGGAAGTGCCTGTGGCATTGTCACAGATAGCCAACACTGAGTGCTGGCTGCCACCAGTGTCACCACTGCAGTTGATCTGCCTGCTGCACAGTGGCTGGAGTTTCTTAAGAGTTGTAAAACTGCAATGTTAAAAAAGAAAGAACAGGGCAGGAGGCAACGCATCCTGCTAAGTAGACTCTGTGTTGGGGGCAGGGATGATTACCCAAGTGCAGGAAGGAAGGGTTTAAATGATGAGGAACGAG
The DNA here is from genome assembly GCA_902729485.2 of Mus minutoides. Classification (NCBI taxonomy): domain Eukaryota; kingdom Metazoa; phylum Chordata; class Mammalia; order Rodentia; family Muridae; genus Mus; species Mus minutoides. The sequence continues at coordinate 37,888 of LR749566.1, read as the reverse complement.
GGATGACTGCATGCTGCCATGGTAGCCAAAGGTTACAGTGAACTCATTTTCAAACACCTGAATTTACAAAATTAGAATGTGTAGTCATGGATCTAATGACCTCCTGTGTTCAATCATTTCGAAATTCAAATTAAAGCAGGTAACTGAATATGGAAGCTGCTGAGGTTAAATATGTTCTCGCCAATCTCGAGATGTAATGAAAATGTCTTGAGGAAAGGAGAAAGGGAGGGAGGGGGATGTGTGTGTTTTATATTCATGTGTAAACACGTGAATAAATGCACTCACTTTTGACTGTGTGTGTGGAGGCCAGAGGCTGACATTTTCTCTCACTTTGCATCTTACTTGTGGAGATGGAGTAGGGTCTTACACTAAATCTGGAGCTCCCTGTCAGCTAAAGTGACTGGCCAGCGAGGAACCTGGACTCACCTCTCTTAGCCCCCAAAAGACCAGGGTTACAGATGTATGCAGCATCCTGCTTTTACATGGACACTCTTGATCTGAGCTCAGGACTTCTGCTTTTGAAGGAAGCAGTTTGCCCACACAAACTGATCCACTCATCCTTGAGAAATTTTTAAAGATAGATTTCCTTGATCAGATTTTAAAGGAAATGATCAACTATGAAATGCCTGGTTTTCTTTCCTTTCTGCACTGTCCTATTGGGTTAAGTAAAACCAATATTAGCTGCTTGTCAAAATAATAAAACTGTTCTTACATGGGACAACCAAGTGTCTAAACTAGTGGACATACATTAATGTTAGTCTGAAAATCTCAGACCTAGAAATGACTGGGCTATCAAAGATTCAAAATGCCTCTGAGCTATCAAAGATTTGCTTGAAAAAGTAGCCTAGCCATTCAGGTAACACTTTTCCTTTTCTCTAAATCAGGCAATGTGCTAAGAACTGGAATTTTTATATGATTAAAAAGGTCTTCCCTGAAAGAATTTTATATTCTATATAGGGGTATTGTGGGGTGCTGACACATAAAAATTAGTATTAACTACAAGATATAACTGGTGTTTTAGTAAATGTCTTGTGGGTTGAAATGTTCCTGCCCCTCATTCTTCTGATGCAATTCAACCTTAGTACTTCAGGCTTTGACCTTATTGAAAGTAAGTTTAACTGAAAATGTCATTAAAATGGGGTTATGTGGGAACATGGATGGGTATACCCCTCATCCAAGAAACTATTGTCCTCATTAAAGGAATGCCATGTCTGATGTATTGTCTGATGAATACCATGTCTGATGTATTGGTGTTTTGTAATTCCCACACTTGGAAGGTGGAAGCAGAAGGATCAGGAATGAGCTCTAAACCAGTCTCAGCTACAGATGAGTATGACAACAGCCTGGGCTGCATGAGACTCTGTCAAAGCAGCAAGAAAAGGAGTACCATGTGAAGAGGCAGACATACATGCACATGAGGGTGGGGACCCACTACCATAAGCCAAGCAGCTTCTAGGAACTGAGAGGGAACGGCTTGGAGCAGATCTAAACACCCCCATCCCCACCCCCATCCCCACCCCCACCCCCCTCCCCACCCCACCCCCCTCCCCAGCACTTTCAGAGTAGGCATACTCTGCCAAACCCTTGGATTCTGAGCCTCCAGAAACATGAGAAAGAATATCCACTCTCCGAGCCATTTGGTGTGTGGTACTTCCTACTGGAGGCCTTAGAAAAATGATAGAAATGAAGGTCAAATGTTCTCTGAACACATGGAAATGAAGGATTCATTATGCTTGGGAGTGTGAAGAGGTCACCTCAGACAGGGTACTTACTATCAGGGGTGTGTGTAAAAAGTGCAAAAGCTTTCAAGTGGTAGGGAAAGACTACAACTTAAGCAAATGCACATCTCCAGAAAAAAATGAATGCAGGAAAAGATGAGGGGGTGGAAATCACCCAAGAAAAGCTCTAGAAAACCAATTAAAGATCCTTTATAGATGTTATGTGTCTCATTGTTCTCCTTTATTAAAAAAAATAACATGATGAAGGATCCTCATATCTCATAAACAAGTAAATGAATATATGTATGATATAGAAACTGAAATATGGGACTGGAATAAGGCAGAGAATATCAGTAATGAACAAAATAACATCAAATTTTCTCTCAACTTTCTCTACAGAGTTTTTTACACTATTTATTTATTTATTTATTTATTTATTTACTTATTTATTTAGTGGGCAAGTGGGCATACATCTGATGGCATGTGTGTGAAAGGCAAAGGGCAGTTGTTCAGAATCAGTTTTCTCCTTTTGCCATGTGACTACCTGGCACAGGACTCAGGTTGTCAGACTTGGCAGTGAGAGGTTTGTCCACTGTGCCATCTCGATGTTTCAAGGAAGAAACTTTCACAAGTGATTACAAATCCCAGACATCTAGCATCTGAAGACATGTTCCATCACTCTCAACAACAGGAGAAATCAAAGTGAACCACTGAGGGGGAGCAGAAGCAGGGAGGTTACTGTGTATTTGAGGTCACAAAATGAGTTCCAGACCAATGTAGTCTGGAAAATGAAGCTCTGCTTCAAAGGAAAAGATATGACCTTAAACCACTAACAAAGGAGCATACAAAACCAAAAAATAAAAAAAAAAGTTTTGATTTTTAAAATTATGAATAAGACTCATGTAGCCACACTACACCCCTTCCTTCAGCCCACAAACCTGCATGACTCACAGGGGGCCTGCTCTAACCAGGGACACAGATGAGACCCCCACCTGCTGGGACCTCACAAAGCACAGCATACATGTATTCTATCTCCCTTCTCGTCTGCACCTCCAACTGCATTCTCGGATCAGTAATGACTCCCACCCCACCCACCGGACCTCACCCCACAGATCCGCCTTCCTCCAAGGAGACCTGCTCTAACCCAGGATATACAACTCCATCTGCCTCGTGGGAGGCCTGCTTGAACCTGGGACACCCAGGCCAGCCAACACCAGAGACAACCAGATGGCAAAAGGCAAGTGCAAGAACATAATCTACAGAAGCCAAAGCAATATGGCATCATCAGAGCCCAGTTCTCCTACTATAAGCAAGCCCTTGATATCCTAAAACAGTTGAAGAGCAAGAATGTGACCTTAAACCCCATCTCATGAAGATGATCCTTTAAATGGGATATAAACAATTCCCTTAAAGAAATACAAGAAAACACAGTCAAATAGGTAGAAGCCCTTAAAGAGGAAATACATAAATACTTTAAGGAAAAACAAGAAAATACAATCAAAAGGGTGAAGGAAATGAACAAAACGTCCAAGACGTAAAAATGAAAATAGAAGCAAAAAAGAAAACACAAATGGAGGTAACCCTGAAGATGAAAAACCTAAGAGGGAGAGGGAGAAGAAGAGGGAGAGGGAGAGGGAGAGGGAGAGGGAGAGGGAGAGGGAGAGGGAGAGGAGAAAACCACCTCCAACAACAAAATAACAGGAACTAACAATCATTGGTCATTAATATCTCTCAACATCAATTAACTCAATTCACCAATAAAATGACAAAGGCTAACAGACTGGTTACATAAACAGGATCCATTATTCTGCTCCATACAAGAAACACACATCAGCAACGAATATAGACACTGTGTCCCATAACTCCTAAGGAAATAGAAGTAGTCATTAAAACCTCCCAACCAAAAAAGGCCAGAGCCACATGGTTTTAGTGCCGTATTCTCCCAGACTTTTAAAGAAGAGCTGATACCAATATTTCTCAAACTATTCCACAAAATAGAAACAGAAGAAATACTACCTAATTTATACTAAGAGGCCACAGTTACCCAAATACCTAACCCACACAAAGACCCAACAAAGAAAGAGAACTTCAGACCAATTTCACTAATGAGTATTGATGCAAAAATACTCAATAAAGTTCTGGCAAGCCGAATCCAAGAACACATCAAAAACATCATTTACTATGATCAAGTAGGCTTCATTTCAGGAATGCAGGAATGGTTCAATATATAAAAATCTATCAACATAATCCACTATATAAACAAACTTAAAGAAAAAAATTTACAAGATCAACTCATTAGATGCTGAAAAAGCCTTTGACAAAATACAAAACCCCCTCATATTGAAAGTCTTGGAAAGATCAGGGATTCAAAGCACATAACTAAACATAAGAAAAGTAGTATACAGCAAGCCAACAGCCACCATCAAATTAAGTGGAGAGAAACTTGAAGCAATCCCACTAACAAGATAAGGCTCTCTCTCCCTGTCTATTTAATATAACAATTGAAGTTCTATCTAGAACAGTTAGACAATGAAAGGAGATCAAGGGGATACAAATTGGAAAGGAAGAAGTCAAGGTATTACTATTTGTGGGTGATATGATAGTATACATAAGTGAACCCCCAAAATTCTACCAAAGGACTCCTAAAAATGCAGAAATAAACCTACACACCTATGGACACTTGAGTTTTGACAAAGAAACCAAAACCATGCAATGGAAAAAAGAAAGCATCTACAACAAATGGTGCTGGTCTAACTGGATGTTTGCTTGTAGAAGAATTCCAATAGATCCATATTTTTCACACTGCATAAAGCACAAGTCCACATGGATCAAGGACCTCAACATAAAACCAGATACACTGAATCTAACAGAGTAGGAAGTGGGAAATAGTCTTGAACACATTGGCACAGGAAAAAATTTCCTGAACAGAATATCAATGACTCAGGCTCTAAGACCAATTGATAAATGGATCTCCACAAAACTGAAAAGCCTCTGTAAGGCAAGGGACACTATCAATATGACAAAATGGCAACCTGCAGATTGGTAAACGATCTTCACAAACCCTACAGCCAATAGAGGGCTAACCAAAATATATAAAGAACTCAAGTAGGTAGACTCCACAAAAACCAATTAACCCAATTTTTAAAATGGGGTGTAAAGCTAAACAAAGGATTTTCAACTGAGAAATCTCAAATTGCTAAGAAGCACCTAAAGAAATGTTCAACATCCTTAGTCATCGGAGAAATGCAAATAAAAACGACCCTGAGATCTCACCTAACACTAATCAAAATGGCAAAAAATCAAGAATTCAAGAATGGCAAGGGTGTGGAGAAAGGTGAACACTCCTCTGTTGCTGGAGAGATTGCAAATTTGTACAACCACTCTAGAAATCAATCTGGTGGTTTCTCAGAAAATTGGAAATAGTTCTACCTGAACACCCAGCTGTAATGTTCCTGGGCATATACCCAAAAGATGCTCCACCATACCCCAAGGACATGTTCTCCACAATGTCCACTGCATATTTATCCATAATATCCAGAAACTGGAAACAACCCAGATATCCATCAACTGAAAAATGAATACAGAAAATGTAGTTCATTTATCCAATTGAATTCTATTCTGCTATTAAAAACAAGAACATGATGAGTTTTTCAGGCAAATGGATGGAACTAAAAAATATCATCCTGAGTGAGGTAGCCCATATCCAACAGGGAATGCATGGTGTGTCCTCACTAACAGTGGATGTTAGCCATAAAGTACAGAATACCATAATATACCTACAAACCCAAAGAAGTTAAACAAAAAGGAAGGCGCAAGTGAGGATACTTGAATTCCACTTAGAAGGGGGAACAAAATAGTCATGGGAGGCAGAGAGAAGGAAGGGACCTGGGTGGGAAGCAGGATCGGGTATGAGGAGAGAGCTGCTCAGAGGGCCAGGGGAATGAGTGAAAATATGCAGCTGCTGGAGACAGGGATGGATCTCTAGGAAGTCTTAGAGATCTGGGATAAGGGAAGCACCCAGGAGTCAATGTGGGTGACCTTAGCCAAAATGCCCAACAGTGGGGATATGCAACCTAAAGAGACCACCTTCATTAGCCAGACAGGACCCCAGTAGAGGGATGAGGACAGCAACCCACCTATAACACTTTTAACCCAAAATTGGCCCTGTCTAAAAGAAATGCAGAGGCAAAGATGGAGCAGGCACTGAAGGAATGGCCAACCAGTGACTGGCCAATTTTGAGACCCATCCCATGGGTAGGCACTAATCCTTCACACTATTAATTATGCTATGTTGTGCTTGTAGACAGGAGCCCCGCAGAGCAGTCCTCTCTGAGAGGCTCTACCTTGCAGCTGGCTGAGACATATGTAGATACCCACAAAGATTGGATGGATGTCAGGACCCCGATGGAAGAGTTAGGGGAAGGATTGAAGGCCCTCAATGAATGGCAACCACACAGAAAGAACAACAGTGTCCACTGACCTGGACCCCTGAGAGCTCCCAGAGACTGAGCCACCAACCAAAGAGCATACACGGGCTGGTCCAAGGTCCCAGGCACATATGTAGTAGATGGCTGCTTTGTCTGGCCTCAGTGGGAGAGAATGGGCCTAACTAATCCTGCAGGGATTTGATGTACCAGGGTGAGAGGGATACCTAGGGAGGAGGGAACTACCCTCTCAGAGGTGAAGGAGGGGGAATAGGGGACGAACTCTGCAGGGAGGGCAGATCTTGGCATGTAAATAAATCAATTAATTAAAAAACAAAGAATCAGAACAGAGGTTATTGGTCTGTTTAAATTGCTTATTTGATCTTGATTTAACTTTGATAGGTGCTATGTATAAAGGAAATTATCCATTTTTCTTATATCAGTTCTTTAAAAAAAAACATGTCCTTATGTGTCTTCATTAGAGTTTCCTCAGTGTCTGTTGCTATGCCCCCTTTCATTTCTGCTTTTATTAATTTGAATATTATACCTCAGACATTTAGTTAATTTAGATAAGGGTGAGGAGCCTGTGTTCGGAAGTTATACCAGTGTCTGATATTTTCAGTTTTCAAAAGCCTCAGTCATTTTAACATATGTGTGCTGAGATCGTGTTGCATACTTCAGGACACATGTGTGGCACATTGCTGTGTGTACTCATTTGTCTGCTCTGAGTTCAAAGCCAGCCTGGTCTACAGAGTGAGTTCTAGGAAATCCAGGGCTACACTGAGAAACCTGTACCAAGCCCTCGTCTCTCAAAATAGATTGTGATGTTTCATACATGTTCATAATAAATAGAGATCACACAAATGTATTTAATGTTTCCTTGGTATAACTAATTACTTCATTTTGACCCTCCAGTTCCTCTCATCAATTTGTTTATATAATGCCTAATAAAATACTGTGCATTGTTGTTACTCTAAACTGCAGAATACTGAAACTCATTACTCATAACTAACTGTATTTGGGTACTTGATATCAGAGTATCTCTATTTTTTTTCTTGCAACCTTCTCAATCTTGGAATCACTTATAAGTTTTGGTTAACCTTAAATTTTTTAAATTTTCTACTCTATATACTTACGTTACAATTTCTAAATGTTCAAAATAGATACATTAATGCACTAGTCAGCTTTCTGTGTGATATCAAAATATTTGGGATATATCAACTTATAAAGATACGAGACTGATTTTGCCTCACAATTTCAAAGTTGTTAATCTATGATTGATTGATTGACCTTGCTGCTTTGCATCTATGATAACATTGTCTATTGGGGAAAGATGGAAAAAAATCTAGCCAGTACTTGGTCAGGAAAAGAACAAGGGAGTTAGACAGAACCCCATCATCCATTTTGAGAGCATTCCTTCAGTGAACCAGTCCATCCACTAGCCTACTCCACCTCCCAATACCCGTAGTCCTTCAATAAGTGGGCCTTTGTAGGCTATTCTGAATATAACATCAACAGTTAGCTACCTTGATGAAACCATTATACATCATACATATAGATACATACTACATGTTACTATCTAAACTTGTACAATTAAAATATAAAATTTAAAATTTAGGAATTGTGAACTAAACAATCTTGTGGTTAGACTAGAATTTCACACCAAATCATGAAGAACATTTTTGTAAGTTAGAAACTCTATAGCAAATGAAGTTTCCAAGAACATTCTAAGTTGTGAGTGTCTATAAGCATCCACAGATGGTCCATGCCGTAATTCTACAAATATTTAGTAAAAGATAGTGGTATTAGGTGTTGCTTATGACAACAGACAGCTTTCCATAAAAATATCATAACATAGTGAGGAGTACACATTAATTGGAGGTATTTGTACATTTAAACTGATACAAAACTGTGTAGTTCGTTTTACCTTTAGTGAGCTGGCGGTGGGGATGGAGAGAAGAATGAGCAGTGAGGAGCACTTACTGCTTTCGCAGAGGACCTGAATTCAGTTCCCAGGACCCACATAGCAGCTCTAACTGTCTGTAATTCTAAGAAACCTGATACCCTTTTCTAACCTCCATGGGCACCAAGTATGCCTATGGTGCACAGACAGATACTCAAGCAAAATATTCACACACATTAAAAACAAATCAGTCTTTAAAAGCAGTTACTTGGGCTATACCTCACATCGTAAGTCAAAATAAACCCTTCCCCCATTAAGTCACTTCTGTCAGGGCGGTTTTCACAGCAACAGGAAGAGACTCTGCTAATCAAAATCTCAGCATAATTTTTCACCGAACTTATAAGTCAAGTCTCAAATTGACATTTAAAAAAAAAGATGAAGAACTGGCAAGATTATTCTGAGAGCAAAAAGAAAGGACAAGAGGCTTGCCTGTCTTGAAATTAAGATATGCAGAGCAGTGGCAATTAGGACAGTATAGTTTTGCTTCAAAGAGCAATGCAGCAAAACCATACTGTCTTAATTACCACCGTGTTACAAGTCTTCGTGGAACAGAATGAAGATGCCAGAAACAGATTGGCCACATATGGGGACTTGACAAAATTGGTATGTCTGATTCCTGAAGAAAACAGACTATTCAATACATTGTGGAGGAAATTTGGCTTTCTGTACAAAATAAATTATATTCCTTTATCATATTATACAGATAGCTATAAATTCCAGAACAGATGAGAGACTAAAACTCAGGAAGCAAACTTTTAAGAAAATAATATAGGAGAATGTCCTTATTACTTGAGAGTAAGAAACAATGTGATTTTAGACAACATGCAGACTTAATAGTGCCATCAAAATTACCTTAATGGGGGCCCATGGAAACAGCTCAATCAGTGAGAACAATAGCAAGCAAGAACAAAAACCTGAGTTCAGACATTCAATGCCCACATAAAAACATATCCATCAGTAATCCCAGGACTGGGGAAGCTGGAAGAGAAAGTTGAATCCCTGGGGTTCACCAGGTCAGTCTAGCCAATGGGTGATCTCAGGTTTAATGACAAACCCTGTCTCAAAAGACAAGGTGGATAAACTGAAAAAGACACCCAACATTGATGAATGGTCTCTGTGCTGGTTAAAATGAAAACAGTCCCCATAGGCTTGTAGACTTTATTGCTGTGTCACCAGAGAGCGGCACTGTTTGAAAGGATTAGGAGGAAATATGACACTGCAAAGTGGGCTTTGAGGTTTCAAAAGCCCAGGCCAGGTCCCATGGCTCTCTCTCTCTCTCTCTCTCTCTCTCTCTCTCTCTCTCTCTCTCTCTCTTCCTCATGCTTTCAGGTCCAGATGTAGAGCTCTCAGCTACTTCTTCAGCATCATGTCTATTTGCCTGCCACCATGCTTTCTTCCCATAATAAGAATGGACCAAATCTCTGAAACTCTAAGCAAGCCCCAATTAAATGCTTTCTTTCATCAGAGTTGCTTTGGTCAAAGTGTCTCTTCACAGCAATAGAACACTGGTTAAGACAGACACAACACACACATATACACATGCATATTCCCACACCCCTGCAGACACATGTGCACACATATAAATATGCACACATGCATGTGTGCTTATGTGCATACACAAACACAGGCACAAGCACAGGCACAGATACACACACACACACACACACACACACACACACACACACACACACATGCACGCACGCACGCACAAATACCCTAATGGGCAAGACCAAATTGAAATAAGCAAAATTAAAGCCAAGCAACAGATTGGTAATAAATCTTTGCAACATAAACAACAAAGAATTAATTATATGAGAAGACACTCTTAGAAAAATCATAGCCTGGCTATGAAAATCTGGCTTAGGAGCTACACATTAAAATCAAAACCTTCAGCTTTCTGGGTGCTCACTCCTTTGAGAGCTTGCCGAGAGGACATTTTGGAAGATTTAGTGCTGCCATCTCCCCTGAGCCTCTAATAGATGGCTCTTTGTTTGTAAATTAGGATATTCCCCTTCTGTCCTCTCTCCCTGAGAGGAAAAAAGAAAAGAGAGGTTTCCTCTTCCAACTCAAAAACTGATGGAATTAAAGGCTTAAAACAATGATCAGTAAACTTTAAAGATGTCTGTGCTGTTCCCAGATGCTCCTACATTAGCTAATGAAAGTCACAGTGCAAAGCATCGGATGCCTCCCTAGGAGTTAATAGTTAGGGAGGCTCCTGGGGTCTCAGTAACAACACAAGCTATGCCTGTTGCCCTTGGTTGCTCAGTACACGGTAAGACTGTTGCTGAGGACACGGCACACTTTGGCTGCCGAACATAGAAAAATCAATCTCCAAGCAACTAGGAAACATCTTCCCTGCTACAAAGCTTTCATAGTGCCAGAATGTGCCATGCAGGCTTCTGAGTGGTCTTACTTAGTGATAGACCCTGCATGCTGCAATATTATCCTTGCAGGCAAGATAGAACATTTGTGTAGTGGCATCATGAGTCCAATGGGATAATTTGTAGGGTTTTTTAAATATTGGATTTGAGGTCTGCTTCAAGAGAAAGAATTTATGCCTGGTACTATAACCTTGGTCAAATGCCTATGAGCAGTGACATTGTGTATCTCCAGGTAACACATGCTATTGTTTTTTTACTAAATGGCTGCATTGTCAAATTGGCTCTTAAAGGCTTGTATTTATACTGATAGAGCTGGGATGATCTCACCCTTAGTTAGAAAAGATGCTTTTTGCAGTGAGCAGCAGTCAATGCTAAGATACATAAATGGTCAAAATGCCAAGAATAAAGCATAGGGTATTGAACCCTAAAAGAGAGCATCTTTCTCAACCTTCCCTTCCCACTATCATCAAATCAAGGCTTAGAAAACACCATGGAAGATGAGGCAGATAGGATGAAGACAGAGCTATCACAATCATGAGCTCACAGCAGCACAGTGACCTGTACCAGGTCTGAGCAAGGGCAACTAACCAAAACCCTAGCGTAGGAGAAGAGCTCTCTAGGCTCCAGCCCTTACTGGGGAGCTATTAGCAGTTGCTATCTCCTGAGGGAGTATCATTCACTTTTCCAGTGGATGGGTTCACACTTTCATACATATAGGCGGCAGTAATTGGACTTAATGGGTCATCGATGAGGAAGAGGGGGAAGAGGAGGAAGAGGATGTCAGAAAGAGGCTGTGTTCAGCAAAAATTGGAGAGTTGGGGGGAAATATGATCATGTTTGGATATGATCATGTTTCATTGTGTGCATGTATAAAATCCTCAAGAATAAAAAAAGATATATAGATAACCAATTTGGGTGTGATTCTCCAGCAAAAACAATTTCTCTTACTCTCCGCATTCCTCAGTTCCCTGCAGTTCTTTGCGTAGGGTTGAGGTTTCATGACTTTCACTTTTCTACATTAGCATGTTGATGGTCAGCCCTAAAAATCATACACACACAACTGACATTATATGAACTGATTAGGTCATATTTATTTAGGAATACATACACATATATACAGTACACATAAATAATATATATGTACATTATATGATACTTAGTATATTTATATATTATATAATATACAATATAATAATTCACATGCATTATATATGTGTGCTTATATACATATACATGTGTATATGTTAACAATTTAAAAATTCGAGGCCATGAATTTGAAAAGAAGGAAAGCAAATGCATGGGAAGGGTTAGAGAGAAACTTTTGTTATTATATCACAATCTTAAAATTTTTTAATTAATTTGAAAAATAAAGTAGATAGCAACTGAGGAAGGCACCCAATGTTCATGTCTAATCCCCTTGGATGTACTTGTACACACACACACACACACACACACACACACACACACACACACACACAGAAAGAGAGAGAGAGAGAGAGAGAGAGAGAGAAAGAGAGGAAATTAATGTTTAAATATTATATAATCACCCATGTATTCAGACATTTCATGGTATCCCATTAATGTGTGTGTATATATACATGTGTGTATATATATATATATCTATGTGATATATATCATATGTATAATATATATATATATATATATATATATATATATATATATATATATATATATATCAGCTAAAAATAAATTTAACTTTAAAACATAAAAATGATGTGTGTCATGCATGCTGATATTTTTATTTCTGGTCGCCAGTGAATTTGACGGTTTACTTGACACTGTGGGGATAGGGAAGCAGAGCACAGTCAGTCCTGACATGCTCAGAGTCAGTAAGGTGATAGAAATCAGATCTCTTCCTTCCTACCCATGACTCAGACTTGTGGTTACAGTATTGCTGGCAACACTGACAAGATGAGACAAAGGACCACCAAAGAATGGCTCTGGAAGGCACCCATTGCAGGTCCACAGAAGATGCAGCCAATCACACGGGAACACCTGACCAATCACACGGGAACACCTGACCAATCACACGGGGACACCTGACCAATCACACGGGGACACCTGACCAATCACACGGGGACACCTGACCAATCACACGGGAACACCTGATTTCTTTGCTGTTCATTTGTTAACTGCATGCTCAGAATTAGGTTCCAGTATGATGCACACATGAGCACAGCCCCACATAGTCTTTTCATAGGCCTGGCTTGTGTTTCCTCACGGCACAGCAAGCTCAAAGTAGTTGGTTCTCTTGCTGGTCTCCTCCAAAGAGGAAGAAGTAGGGCTCGCCTAAATTTCTTAGGCTCTTCCTAGTTTGGTATCAATTTTGCAGCATTCTTTTACTGTGCATCAAAGGTGCGACTTTGCTCTTCACAGCATTGTTTGTAAGATCCAAACACTGGAAATCATCTCTAGCTAATCAGAAGAATATATGCTCAATTGTGTTTGGATGTCTTCACTGTGTTATATTATTATAGTGAAGCAAAATAAGGGAAGGAATGGATGTGAAAAATCAGAATGCAACAAACGCATTTTTTTTTACATTAGGTAACTTGCTTTATTGGACATTTGCCATTCCAGAGCTGCCACATGCTTAGGAGACTTCCCTCAGATGTATGCACTGAGTGACAGGACAGTGCACCATGTCAATTCCCTTTAGTGGCCTTTGGATTTCTCTTAAATGCTGGTGAAACTTCCTACATCCTAGTTTATCAGGTGGTGCCTTTCATCCTGACAGCAGGAGACGGGACCCAGCTATATGCCTGCACTATGAGGGAGGTACCCAAGTCAGTTCTGGTCAGAGACTGGTTCTGGACACGATCCAACATCTCTTGGCCTCGGGCCTGGTGGTAAGCTTCCTGGCTACACATACTCCAAATCATAGCCGTTGACCACTGCTTTACTCTGAATGGTCCAAGCACAGTGACTCGAGTCTGGCCTGAGGGTGTGAACCATCCCTCCAGTTGAATGAGAGTGCTGCTGTGCTCCTCAGTGCTTCAAAGGGATGTGTCTCCATGGCCAAAAATGTGCTGCTCCTGGTCCGCATCTTTGAATAATACAAATGGAGCCTCAGATTCTCAGGGATGACCCACCAGGTATTCTCGCTGGCAGCAACCATTTCTGTCTCAGAGATTCCCCCATCTTCAAAACAAGGCAAGTCCGGGCAACTGATTGCAGAATGGTGAACAAACTGGTACGTTTGACTGAGAGAATACAGCTTAAATCTATATATTATGAAATAAATGATGTTAAAGGTTTGGGAATATTTGTTTATTTTTAAACATTTTTTTCTTATATTTTTATTATGTTTGTGAGTCAGGGGGAGTGGTCAGAGGACAGCTTACACTAGTTGGTTCTCTTCTTCCACTATGTGAGACACCAGGAACTGAACTAGAGGTATCAGGTTTGGAGGTATCTCGCATTCCTGTGTTTTTATTATATTTGCTTCCGAAATTTTCTAAAGCTTAAATCTTTAAAATTTAAAAAGCTAACAATTAGCTTGTCTTGGGACTGCTAATTTAAGTAATGGGCCTTACTTTGTTTGGTTTGGGAGCTGTTGAACCTGTGAAGGGTTTGGCATTTTGTCTTCTTTGAAGCAAGCAAGACAGGTTGGTGTGCTTCCATGCACACTGACAGCACACATGAATCCTGGGTAAGGAACAAATGCTTTATTATTCACACAGTATCAACATCCCTGCCAGTTCTCCAAGACCAAATTCAAGAGGGCAATAAAGGGGAAGAGAGACTCCTGGGACAGTCATGTTGAGCTGACAGAATTTGAATCTTTCAGAGTGGGCAGTAAGACTGCTTGGCCTATGATGTGACACTATCTTTGTCCCCCAGGGCTGTAAGACAATGTGGGTTGTTTTTGTTTTGTTTTGCTTTGCTTTGCTTTGCTTCTGAGGGAACACTATAGCCATCTTCCAAGTCTGATCACATAAGTATACTTGAAAGGTGGTCCTGAATAAAGGCAGTCAGAACCTTGTTCATAGAGAGGTGACCAATGTCACAGACCAATACTTCAATCCTAACTAGGCACTGGCCCATTGATATTAATGTGACTATGTTCAGGATAATTACAATTTGGAAAGAGAAAATGGAATCCTGAAACGAAAGAGACTGATGTCTAGAGATACTCGACTTTGGTATTTTAGTTTTCTTACCGAGAAGGCCAACCGCGGTCGCGGACCAGTGGAACCCGTGCCCCAGTCGCCTGTGGGGGTTCCAGGGATCTTCTGAGAGGTACGCTAGAACCCTGGTGATGACTCTCCTTGGCAACTTCTGTTCCAATTAAATCACGCGGGATGTGAGGCAGCATTAGGGAAGCAGAAGGTCAGCCAGACCAGGGGCACAAGTCCCTTCCACTTGGTGCCAGCACCAGGTCACCTTGGGTGGGGAGTCCGCGGACACCCAAGTTCATGGGACCACTGACCAGACAGCTCCATGCTCCTCAAATGAGACACCACTCCCAGGCACTGTAACATGCCCAGGATCTTAGGACAACAGTATCCCAGGATAACAGCAGCTGGGTCAAACCAGTATTTCAGGGTCTCAGTTGACCTTGACTGCCAAGAACTCAGACACACCCAGAATCTCAGGTTCACAGGAGCACACAATCAAAGGATCACAGTGACAGCTGGACTCTGAGAAGTCCAGAATCAACTGGGATTATAAGAAGGACAGGCTCCAATCATATATATTGAGGACAGCAAGCACTTGAGATAATCAGATGGCAGAAGGCAAGCATAAGAACAGAAGCAACAGAAACCAATGTTACTTGGCATCATCAGAACCAAACTCTCTCACCATGGCAAGTCCTGGATACAGAAAACCAAGACATAGATCTAAAGTCACTTCTCATGATGATGATGGAGGACTTTAAGATGGAAATACAGGAAAACACAGGTAAACAACTAGAAGCATTTAAAGATGAAACACAAAAATCCCTTAGAGAGTTACAGGAAAACAATACCAGACAGGTAAGGGAATTGAACAAAACCATCCAGGATCTAAAAATAGAAGTAGAAACAATAAAGAAAACCCAAAAAGAGATAACTCTGGAAATAGAAACCATAGGAAAGAAATCAGGAACCATAGATACGAGCATCAGCAACAGAATACAAGAGATGGAAGAGAGAATCTCAGGTGCAGAAGATTCCATAGGGATCATGGACACAACAATCAAAGAAAACACAAAATGCAAAAAAGATCCTAACTCAAAACATCCAGGAAATTCAGGACACAATGAGATGACCAAACCTACAGATAATAGAAGTAGATGAGAATGAAGACTTTCAACTTTAAAAGCCAGCAAATATCTTCAACAAAATTATAGAAGAAAACTTCTCATAACTAAAGAAAGAGATGCCCATAAACATACAAGAAGCTTACAGAACTCCAAATAGATTGGACCAGAAAAGAAATTCCTCCCGAAACATAATAATCAGAACAACAAATGCACTAAATAAAGACATAATGTTAAAAGCAGTAAAGGGAAAATGTCAAGTAACATATAAAGGCAGACCTACTGGAATTACTCCAGACTTCTCACCAGAGACTATGAAAGCCAGAAGATCCTGGACAGATGTTATACAGACACTAAGAGAACACAAATGCCAGCCCAGGTTACTATACCCAGCAAAACTCTCAGTTACCATAGATGGAGAAACCAAAGTATTCCATGACAAAATAAAATTCACACAATATCTTTCCATGAATCCAGCCCTTCATAGGATAATAGCAGAAAAACACTAATACAAGGACAGAAACTACGCCCTAGAAAAAGCAAGAAAGGAATCCTTCAACAAACCTAAAGAAAGACAGCCACAAGAACAGAATCCTAACTCTAACAACAAAAATGACAAGAAACAACAATTACTTTTCCTTAACATCTCTTAACTTCAATGGACTCAATTCCCCACTAAAAAGATATAGACTAACAGACTGGCTACACAAACAGGACCCAACATTTTGCTGCTTACAGGAAACACACCTCAGAGAAAAAGACAGACACTACCTCAGAGTGAAAGGCTGGAAAAAAAAATCTTCCAAGCAAACAATCTGAAGAAACAAGCTGGAGTAGCCATTCTAATATCGAATAAAATTAACTTTCAACCCAAACTTATCAAAAAAAACAAAACAAAACAACAACAACAACAAAAAAAAAAACAAGGAGGGGCACTTCATACTCATCAAAGGTAAAATCTTCGAAGAGGAAGTCTCAATTCTGAATATCTATACTCTGAATGAAAGGGCAGCCACATTCATTAAAGAAACTTTATTAAAGCTCAAAGCACAAATTGCACCTCACACAATAATAGTAGGAGACTTCAACATCCTACTCTCATTAATGGACAGATCCTGGGAACAGAAACTAAACAGAGACACAGTGAAACTAACAGAAGCTGTGAAACAAATGGATTTAACAGATATCTACAGAACATTTTATCCTAAAACAAAAGGATATACCTTCTTCTCAGTGCCTCATAGTACTTCCTCCAAAATTGACCATATAATTGGCCACAAAACAGGCCTCAACAGATACAAAAATATTAAAATTGTCCCATGCATCCTATCAGATCACCATGGACTAAGGGTGATCTTCAATAACAACATAAATAAGAGAATGGCAACATTCACGTGGAAACTGAACAACACTCTACTACTCAATGATACCTTAGTCAAGGAAAAAATAAAGAAATAAATTAAAGACTTTTTAGAGTTTAATGAAAATGAAGCCACAACATACCCAAACTTATGAGACACAATGAAAGCATTCCTAAAAGGAAAACTCATAGTTTTGAGTGCCTCCAAAAAGAAACTGGAGAGAGCATACACTAGCAGCTTGACCACACAACTAAAAGCTCTATAACAAAAGGAAGCAAATTCACCCAAGAGGAGTAGACTGCAGGAAATAATCAAAATCAGTGCCAAAATCAATCAAGTGGAAACAAAAAGAACTATTCAATCAACTAAACGAGGAGCTGGTTCTTTGAGAAAATCAACAAGATAGACAAATCCTTAGCCAGACACACTAGAGGGCACAGGGACAGCATCCTAATTAACAAAATCAGAAATGAAAAGGGAGACATAACAACAGATTCTGAGGAAATCCAAAACACCATCAGATCCTCACACAAAAGGTTATATTCAACAAAACTGGAAAACCTGGATGAAATGGACAAATTTCTAGACAGATACCAAGTACCAAAGTAAAACCAGGATCAGATTAATGAACTAAACAGCCCTATATCCTGTAAAGAAATAGAAGCAGTCATTAATAGTCTCCCAACCAAAAAAAGCCAAGTACCAGATGGGTTTAGTGCAGAGTTCTATCAGACCTTCAAAGAAGTCCTAATTCCAGGTCTTCTAAAATTATTCAAAAAAAATAGAAACTGAAGGTACTCTACCCAATTCATTCTATGAAGCCAGAATTACTCTGATACCTAAACCACATAAAGACAAAACAAAGATAGAGAACTTCAGACTAATTTCCCTTATGGATATCGATGCAAAAATACTCAATAAAATTCTCGCTAACTGAATCCAAGAACACATCATAACGATCATCCATCATGACCAAGTAGGCTTCATCCCAGGGATGCAGGAATGGTTTAATATATGGAAATCCATCAACGTAATCCACTATATAAATAAACTCAAGGACAAAAATGACATGATTATCTCGTTAGATAATTGACAAAATCCAATACCCATTCATGATAAAAGTCTTGGAAAATCAGGAATTTAAGGCCCATACCTAAACATAATAAAAGCAATCTACAGCAAACCAGTAGCCAACATCAAACTAAATGGAGAGAAGCTGGAAGCAATCCCACTAAAGTCAGGGACTAGACAAGGCTGCCCACTTTCTCCCTACCTATTCAATATAGTACTTGAAGTCCTAGCCAGAGCGATTCGACAACAAAAGGAGGTCAAGGGGATACAAATTGGAAAAAAATAAGTCAAAATATCACTATTTGCAGATGATATGATAGTATATATAAGTGACCCTAAAAATTCCACCAAAGAACTTCTAAACCTGATAAACAGCTTCAGTGAAGTAGCTAGATATAAAATTAACTTAAACAAATCAATGGCCTTTATCTACACAAAGGATAAATGGGCTGAGAAAGAAATTAGAGAAACAACACCCTTCAAAATAGTCACAAATAATATAAAATATCTTGGTGTGACACTAAGGAAGTGAAAGATCTGTATGATAAGAACTTCAAGTCTCTGAAGAAAGAAATCCAAGAAAATCTCAGAAGATGGAAAGATCTCCCATGTTCATGGATTGACAGAATCAATATAGTAAAAATGGCTATCTTGCCTAAAGCAATCTACAGATTCAATACAATCCCCATCAAAATTCTAACTCAATTCTTCAACGAATAAGAAAGGGCAATTTGCAAATTCATCTGGAATAACAAAAAACCTAGAATACCAAAAATTCATCTCAACAATAAAAGAACCTCTGGTAGAATCACCATGCCTGACCTCAAGCTGGACTACAGAGCAATTGTAATAAAAACTGTATGGGACTGATACAGCGATAGACAGGTAGATCAATGGAATAGGACTGAAGACCCAGAGATGAACCCACACACCTATGGTTACCTGATCTTTGACAAAGGAGCTAAAACTATCCAGTGGAAAAAGGACAGTATTTTCAACAAATGGTGCTGGCACAACTGGCGGTTATCATGTAAAAGAATTCAAATTAATCCATTCTTATCTCCTTTTCCTAAGGTCAAGTCTAAGTGGTTCAAGGAACTCCACATAAAACCAGAAACACTGAAACCTATAGAGGAGAAAGTGGGCTAAAGCCTCAAAGATATGGGCACTGGGGAAAAATTCCTGAATAGAACAGCAATGGCTTGTGCTTTAAGATCGAGAATTGACAAATGGGACCTCATAAAGTTGCAAAGCTTCTGTAAGGCAAAAGATACTGTCAATAAGACAAAAAGGCCACCAACAGATTGGGAAAGGATCTTTACCAATCCTAAATCAGATAGGGGAATAATATTCAATATATATAAAGATTTCAAGAAGGTGGACTCCAGAAAATCAAATAAGCCCATTAAAAAATGGGGCACAGAGCTAAACAAAGAATTCTCAACTGAGGAATACCGAATGGCTGAGAAGCACCTGAAAAAATGTTCAACATCCTTAATCATCAGGGAAATGCAAATCAAAACAACCCTGAGATTCCACCTCACACCAGTCAGAATGGCTAAGATCAAAAATTCAGGTGACAGCAGATGCTGGCAAGGATGTGGAGAAAGAGGAACACTCCTCCATTGCTGGTGGGATTACAAGCTTGTACAACCACTCTGGAAATCAGTCTGGCAGTTCCTCAGAAAATTGGACATAGTACTACCGGAGGATCCTGCAGTACCTCACCTGTGCATATATCCAGAAGATGTTCCAACTGGTAACAAGGACACATGCTCCACTATGTTCATAGCAGCCTTATTTATAATAGCCAGAAGCTGGAAAGAACCCAGATGTCCCTCAACAGAGGAATGGATACAGAAAATGTGGTACATTTACACAATGGAGTACTACTCAGCTATTAAAATCAATGAATTTATGAAATTCCTAGGCAAATGGATGGATCTGGAGGGTATCATCCTGAGTGAGGTACTCACCTATTAAAATCAATGAATTTATGAAATTCCTAGGCAAATGGATGGATCTGGAGGGTATCATCCTGAGTGAGGTAACCCAATCACAAAAAAACTCACATAACATGTACTCACTGATAAGTGGATATTAGCCCAGAAACTTAGAATACCCAAGATACAATTTGCAAAACACATGAAACTCAAGAAGAACGAAGACCAAAGTGTGCACTTCACCCCTTCTTAGAATTAGGAACAAAACACACATGGAAAGTATTACAAAGATCAAGTGTGGAGCTGAGACAAAAGGATGGACCAACCAGTGACTGCTGCAGCCTGGGATCCATCCCATAATCAGCCACCAAACGCAGACACTATTGCATACTCCAGCAAAATTTTGCTGAAAGGGCCCTGTTATAGCTGTCTCGTGTGAGGCTATGCCAGTGCCTGGCAAACACAGAAGTGGATGCTCAGAGTCAGCTATTGGATGGAACACAGGGTTTCAATGGAGGAGCTAGAGAAAGTACCCAAGGAGCTGAAGGGGTCTCAAACCCTATAGGTGGAACAAGAATATGAGCTAACCAGTCCCCCCCAGAGTGCATGTCTCTAGCTGCATATGTAGCAAATGATGGCCTAGTCGGCCATCATTGGGAAAAGAGGCCCCTTGGTCTTGCAACCTTTATATGCCCCTGTACAGGGGAACACCAGTGCCAAGAAGTGGGAGTGGGTGGGTAGGGGAGCAGGGCAGGGGTGGTGGAGGGTATAGAGGACTTTGGGGATAGCATTTGAAATGTAGATGAAGAAAATATCTAATAAAAAAATTGGAAAAAAATCAAAAGAATGAAACTATACTACAAGCCAGGGCAGTAATATACTAACGGTGATAGGAGGTGGAGGCTAACCTGTACCAGAAACAATAAAACAACTTTGCACCTCAAGTACAATGTTTCTTCAGACATTAAATGTCACTTTAAAATTTTATCAGCAAAGAAAACAGAGCTCTGTAAGACCAGAATATTTAAAAGACTTCTAGCCCATAAATACACTACACCATAAACAAGATGCCATGTTATAAAATAAAATGAGCTATAGATATGCTTTAAAATTAACTTCAGCGCACATTATGATGTATAATAGCCACTGGAATCTTTAAACAACTCATAATGTATGTCATAGTTCTTTAGTCTAATACAGAGAAATTTCAAAACTCTATACAAAGATTTTTTTTAAGCCTTGCATTGAAACTCTAAGAAAGACAACCTGAACTTTGATATAAGGATAATAATAACATAGAGTTATACAAAACTTTTCTGTCTATAAAAATGCATAAATCCTTTTACATTCAAAATAATAAAGTGATAATTCACAAACGACCTCTAACAAAATATTATTAAGACATACATAAATGCCTCTGTCTAACTATTAAGGGTTTCTTAGACCATGGTGCCTGTTTGTTGAAGTCCAGTGACTAGGATGCCCCAACTCTGATAGGAATTTGAGCTAATAGGAAAAGCACAAATAAAGTTCAGTTTTGCCTGGTGTGAGTCCCAGTACAGCCACTTTACAATTCTATGACCCCTAAAGCAAGACTCAACTTGTATCATCCATTATTTTCTTACTTGAAAAAAAAATGAAAACAGTAATATTTGAAATATCTGTTAAATTGTTGGCACTGTGCCCAACACATAGTGGGCCTCAACATCGTCTTTTACGTTCTAAAGTCCACTTCGTATTTAATAACTCCAATGAATAAAAGACATGCCCGGGATCAGAGTGGGTCTATCTCTCATATGTCAATCAGATTACCCATAGGTGTGACTAACTCAATAAGGGTCATGATTGAAACAAGAAGTGAATCTCTTACGTAAGCCTGAAGTTGGTGTATAAGCTGAGCTACTCCAGCTAGGCATGCACTACAAGTCAGGATGTGGTTTTGCTCACAGGAAGAACTCCAAGCCAGAATGTAACCAACATTCCATTTATCTTCTAACTAATTGTGTTGCCTTGGGAAAAATCATTCTTTTTTCTCTTTCTGGGCCTAAGTTTACCTAACAGAGTTTTGCTCACTTTAAAGTTCATGGATTTTTGTGTGTCAAGCTCTAATGGCTGTAAAGGACTAAGACATAATTTCTACCCATAAACAGCATTATAAATCTCCTTCAGTTTTTACAGAACACACCCGCACAAGTGTGCACGCATGTGTGTACACACACACTCAGACACACACACACTTACTTATTCTGGTCAGACTTTAATGTGTCCAGATGCACAAGATAAATCCTTACCTCTCTGAATCAACTGGAAACACTTATTTTTCCTCTGCCAGATATTTGCTTTCCAGCATCCGTTCAAAGTAGCAACAGCTGCATGATTCAGTTGTGGTCAATGATACAGAGAAACCATCTGATGGGCTTCTGATAAAGCTTTTCACATCCTCTCTGCTCAGAGGCTATCAGAGACTCAGTGGTGGTCATCTTGTGAGCCTAAGGTTACAAACCCACAAGGAATCAATCCATTTGTAACTATGGAAATGCTAATGGATCTTCAATAATATCATCTAGTCACTAGCTGTTACCTTGGAACTTTTTCCTCAATAATATATGTCATTATGATTAAACTGCTATTACTTAGGTAGCTATTACCCCCAGGTAANCATCAATTGTTTCCAACATCACTCTGGAACAGCAAAGTATAACCACTGCTATTCAATGAAGGAAAAGAAGCTAACGTTAATTGAGCACCACACACAACCTATTTTATTATCTCACATTTTACTCAGAACCTGATGATAATGAAACTGCTGCACTTTCAACTGGCAGACTAGAAGGAGAAAGTAAGTCTAGGCAACTAACTGCCTTTGGGTGACCGAGACTATAAACTGTGGAGCCAGAACTGGAGAGCATGTTCAGCAGGGTCTGACCTATGTGGACAAGCTGTAAGTACTCTCGGTCACCCCAACACAATTGTCTAATTAAGTTAAGTACCTTCAGTGGATCTTACCTCCAGTCTTTTGTGTCATTTTATTCGAAGATGGTGCCTGTGCTTGTCCTGCCAACACTTTGGCATGGGTGCACTGGTGAGAGGAAGAAGCATGTTATGAAATTAAAAATGACAATTGTAAAAGATTTAATAATAGTCATGACTGGGAAGAAAGAAGAAATCCTTTCTATCTTAAAGAAAGTGTGGGTAGGGAAATAGCTAAGGTTAAACTAAGTCTGGGGCTCATCATAATTCAGCACCATGGGCAGCAAAAGAGGGGCCGTAAAACTGAAATATGAGACAGACAAGAGATAAAGGGGAAAGAAAGAAAATGCTTAACTCCCAGGTTCCTCCACAGGAATTTGAAACTGTCGAGATTTTTTATTCACCCTTTCATTCAGGGCTATTTATCTTCCTCCTGCCATCTGGACTCCTCCAGCAGAAAAGCCATTCTTGCTCATACTTGACAGTGCCAGCCACTACCGCCAAGGGATTCAAACCTGTTTGTTTAGTTTCTATTGTGGCATCTATATGTCACACCATTTCTCTGAGCAGCTTTTGACAGGCATGACCATTCTATCTGGCAGAGGAATCCAGACCTTGGACCAAGAGAACAGAGCACCAGGCTCAGCTGCATGACAGTTATGTAGGCAAGCAATATCACAGGGAGACTTTCCAATCTGTGAAGTGGGGACTCTGAACAAAGCTCATTAGGAATCTACATTCTTCAGTCAGCTATAGAAACAGGCATGGAGTGACCATCCCTGAGAAAAGGGTATTAAGAGCCAAAGCACTGTGAAGCAAGGGTACCTTAAAATCAGACAGTGATATATATTGTGTAATATACATTGAAGACAAACATGAACAATGTGTGAGTATGGTTTCAATTTACTAAGTATATTATAAATACATTCAACCTATTGTTAAGCCATACTGCACATTTGCAAAAATATACACATACTAGAAGCATTAATTGGATTTAGTACTTCTTTTCGACAAGACATACATTTGAGAGGGAGAAATAGTGGGCATTAGGACTATCTGGAAAGAGGTGCAACTAGGGACCAGGGTATGATCTGTATATAAATATATGAAACTTCAAAGAATGCATAAAAATTTTAAAAATATAGGCATGTCAATTTAGAAGTTTCTTAGTATTCACATGCTGATGGATTTCTATATTCACCATGATGACACCATTCTGTGGCCTTCAACTCTGTCATTTTTGCCAGGTCATCCTGCCCTGTGCTTTCACTATTCTTTAAGAAAATTATTTTCATTGGGCAAGGGTACTACAGCCTTCACATTCCTAACAAGCTTGGGAAAGGATTTCAGAACTAAACCCATAGTTCCTAAAAGTGGTGCTATGGTTGGGTTTTGTTACGGAAAAAGAACAATTTGTCTGCTATTCCAAAGAGAAGACTTCCTCTTTTTCTGAAAGTTATTCCCCTTGAGGAATATAAAGAAATAATAAGGAACTGGAGAAGTGAGATGTGTCTCAGTGGCTAAGAACACTGGTTTCTCTTTCAGAGGACCCTGGTTTGATTCCCAGCACCTGGTGGTTCACAACTGTCTGCAATTCCAGTCCCAGAAGATTCAATATCCTCATCTGGCTTCTCTGGGCACCAGGCACGCATATGGTGCACAGACATACATGCAAGCAAAATTAAATCCATATATGTAAAATAAAATAATAGTAAACAATTTAGTATTGTACAAAGAGTAGATTGTCTACATAAGCTTTCAAGTCAAGCAAAGCAGCCACTATGGTTATCATGGAGTTATGGTCATTGTGGTTGACAGAAATCTGCACTCCCATCAAGTCTGAGGAAGATTTATGAAGATTGGGAAAACCTACAATGAATAGTGTATTGCTGAAAATGCTCAAAAGTCAATGAAGCTCAGGAAATTTTAAGCTAAGGAAGAAAGGAAAAGCTCTTTAGCAAAGCATTTCCAAGATATTTTGCCCTGTTCATGAACATTATAGATTTTCCAGAGTACTAGGAAATCAGGTAGAATTTTCCAAACGAATGCTTTGAGGGTCTGTTAACACAGAGAAACTGTGCAGATGAGTTTCTGGGAGATAAATGCCCATGATTCAAAAAGGGTAATGGCTTCTTGAAGTTTGCACTTAACAATACAGATAATAACAGATGATGAGTAGAAAATATATATATATAAAGGAAAAGATGGGAGCTAAGAGGACTTTTATCCCTATAATTTCTGTGGTTGATAATGTTTGTTGATGTGTCAGGTGAGAATGGGATAATATTTTAACAAAAGCTACTTTAACTGTGAGAACAGCTCAAAGACCATAACTATAATTTGAAATCATCTGAGATTGACTAAAAGGTGTAGGAAATCACAGCCTTTAATACAGAGGGTAGATTGGGCCTATTTTTATAAAACCCACTAGACTGAAACCTTCTTTGAGGAGATACTGCTGTGTGCTGTCCAAAATTGAGAGGACATGGCTCATGACAAAGTTATTTTAGGCAAATTATTATTTTAGGAGACCAACCAAAACACAATCATGCCTTAAGGTCCCATTCTTCTTCTCTTGTTTTACTTCCAAATTAAGATTTAAATGTTTTAATCTGGATTATATAGTATTCCCCTACCCTGGGGCATAGAAACTTCAAAGGACCAAGGTCCTTTCCTCTCATTGATGTCCAACAAGGCCACCCTCTGCTACATATGTGGCTGAAGCCTTGAGTCCCTCCTTGTGTACTCTTTGGTTAATGGTTTAGTCCCTGGGAGCTCCAGAGGTACTGATTAGTTCATATTGCTGTTCCTCCTATGGGGCTGCAAACCACTTCAGTTCCTTGGATACTTTCTCTGGCTCCTCCATTGGGGACCCTGTGCTCAGTCCATTGGTTGGCTATGAGCATCCACCTCTGTATTTGTCAGGCACTGGCAGAGCCTTGCAGGAGACAGCTATATCAGGCTCCTGTCAGCAACCTCTTGTTGGCATCCACAATAGTGTCTGGATTTGGTAATTGTATATGGGATGGATTCCCCAGGTGGGGCAGTCATTAGATGGTCATTTCTTCAGTCTCTGCTCCACACTTTGTCTCTGTATTTCCTCCCATGGGTATCTTGATCCCCCCCTTCTAAGAAGGACCAAAGTATCCACACTTTGGTCTTCCTTCTTCTTGAGCTTCAGTGTTTTCTATCAGGTTCCTGCTTGAGTCTCTGCTCTGACTTCTCTCCGTGGTATACAGTGACCTAGAAGAATGAACCAAATAAACCCTTTCCTGCCATAAGTTGCTTTTAGTCAGAGTGTTTTATAACACAACAGAAATGAAAGCACACTTCCACTTTCTTGCCACATGCTACCTTGTGCCATGAAGCCCCTCACCCGAGCCATACCCCATTCATGGACTCCCCAATCTTGAGAACCATGAGCCAAATACATCTATTGTTCATGAGTGACTCAGTATGTTGTATTCTGTGATAGCAATGTAAAATTAACATCAAGCATGGGACCAGGCAACTGAGTATTCAGATAACTGACTCAAATTATCATTTAAAAAAGTTAATAAATTGAACAGCATTTCACTTATACTTGCAAAGTTTTTTATAAATATGTATGTTATACATATACACTATTAATTTTTAAAAGAAAAATAAAACTTTTTCCATAAGCCAATGTGTATTGTATCATGAAATACATATATATCTTCTCTTATCCAAAAGAATCATTAGATTGTTCTTCCATAATAATTCCCTCATAGAAATGTATCTGTTCTGATTAACTTCTTTCTAGTTTTCTCTTTCTCTGGTATGCTTAAATGTATATTTAAGTGTGGTGACTTTGACTTTTTGGCAAAGAATTGCTGAATACCTTAGAGTGTTTATAAAACAACAGTAAGGCACCTAATGCCTTCAGACTTGGAAAAGGCAACACATCACCTCATCCCTGTGATGCCCAGGATGAAAAGACTAGGACATAAACCAGGTGAGGCCCCACAAAGATCTCTGCTCAAATGACCTCATCATCCTTCATGCATAATTAGTGACTGTCTTCAATGCCTTCCTCACAAAAGGAAACCTCCATGGTTAAGGTTCAGCTACCTCATGGAGTATATCCTTTTTTCTACTCTGAAAGAAGGTGATCCCACCACAGCTGCATACCTAGGTCTCCAAATGTAACCCCACTTTCTGCCTGTTGATCTGAGACAGGGTCTTGTGTAGTCTGGGTGGACTTTGAGCTGGCTGAGGCTGAGAGTGAAATCCAGCCTCTGAGCTTCTGAAATCTCCTGAAGAACCAGCATTACAGTGTGTGTGTGTGTGTGTGTGTGTGTGTGTGTGTGTGTGTGTGTGTGCTTGGAAGACACCCTTAGAACGCAACAGTCTACATTTTGTATATTATAATTGACTCTGGCAGCACCTTGCACAGTGCTTCTCATGTACAACGTGGCATATGTTTCAGAATGGAAAGACAAAACAGAAACAGAGTATTGCGATGGAGGATAACTAGATCCTTCTCTATTCATACACTTAAGAAATACTAGTGACCACAGCACTGTGCTAGGCATTAGAACAGAGCAGGGAGTAATGTGGTCCCTACTAACCGGCTACTTTTAAAGAAGATGGAGATGATGAGCTCAGTGTCCTAGTACATACCTGCAGTCCCAGTGCTTGAGAAGAGAAAGCAGGAGGATGTTCAAGGTCACCCTCTGCTGTGTAGTGAGTTCAAACAGCTCAAGACTTTGTCTCACAAAAGCACAAATGATAATTAAGAAATGGTAAGGGAATGGAATGATGGATACTCTGATTTGCATGTTACACAACAAAATATACATGTATCAAAACGTCACACTGTATCCCATGAGTATATGATCTAACCAGGAGAATAAAGTTGAGCAGTGTTCCAAACAAACACGACATATCAAACACAGCCATATTAAAATGTGACACCTTTTTCTAGACACACGAGTCATGACTTACAGTGTTTCTTACAAATAAGATAGAAAGAAGGGAAGGATGAAGGGATGAAGGAAGGAGAAATTGGAAGGAAAGCAGGCAAGTCACTATATTGGGGCTGAAAATAATAGTGCAGACACAGATGTCATGTGATTAAAAGCCTCAAGGCCATGTGCCAATATCAGGCCTTTGAGGATAAAGTAAATCTATTAAACATTTTTAAGTAAAGGAAAAAAAGTATATGCTTCATTTGTATTTTGTAAAAGGTTTCTCTGACTTATTTTACCAAGTGGTAATTGTATAGGAGATGAGAAAGATTGCTGCCTGGATCCTCGGGGTCCTCAGGGTCCTTGGGGTCCGCTGGGTCCTCTCGGTCCTCAGGATCCTGTGTCCAAAGTGCATAAAGTTCATCCACTAAGAACTCCAGGCACCTAAGGAATGCTGAGAGTGGGACAAACAGTCTTCCCAGGTAGAAGACTGTTATCCAATACCAAATAGTTATCCTCCAAAACATATCCTTACAAATAACATTCTATGAATTCAACTGAATAGGTTGAATTTATAAACTGGGGTAGGGGTAATATAAGAGAAATTAAAGGAAAAGAAACCACAAACTTGAAAGAAAACAAGGCAGGTAATGTGGGAAAGTCTGGAAGAAGGAACTGGAAGGGGGAAATACCAAAACCATTATAATCTCAAAAACTAAAATAAAAATTTTAAAAGTACTCTTTTTAAAAAGGTTGCCAGCTTCAGACACTGATGACCTTTTTCCACTGAGCGGCAACTCAAGGAGTCTGTGTCACCACTGACGGGCTCTCTGCAAGTCCACTGGGCGATGTCACGGGCACCAAGATAAAACTGCTCTTCTGTAATATTAAGCACAAAGGGCCTTTTGATCTGTGGTTTGATACAAAATTCCCAGTTCATCCCTGGGAGGATGATTTGAGAAACGAGAGGGAAGAGGACTGCGAGGCACGATTTGAGAAAGAAAAGATGAATTCAATGGAGGTATCATAACACACTCCAAATGCACCCCCCCCCCCATGTTACACAAAGCCTACCCGGGTGCCTTTAACAATATGGGAGTCTCCAGCTTAGAAGAAACGAACAGTGGACGGACAAGAACCAAAACCACCTTGGCATGCCGAAGCCCTCGTCTCCTCAAACACCAGGCTATGTTTTCCTCCTTCTCTTTTTCTGTTTGCTTCCTTCTGCAAGTTGAGATATTTTCATTGCCTATGAAATCACATTGTTCTAAACACTATAAAACACATTTCTGACCAAAAGCAAAATTAATAAGCCAACTTCCGTGAACATTAATAATTGGAGTCTTTTCTCCAACTTCTCGTTGTTTCTAATGGATACATAAAAGTAATGTAGAATGCTCTCCAAAAAAAAAAAGAATAAAATAGGCACACGCCTTTAATCCCAGCACTCGGGAGGCAGAGGCAGGCGGATTTCTGAGTTCGAGGCCAGCCTGGTCTACAAAGTGAGTTCCAGGACAGCCAGGGCTATATAGAGAAACCCTGTCTCAAAAAAAAAAAAAAGAATTAAATAAGTCACTTTAGACTTTTCCCAGTTACTGTGTATCCTAAAAAATAATTTATCTTTAGTAGGCTGTGACATGTGGTAGTCTATGTTCCACACGTGTCAGGACCCCTGAACGTTTCCTAAAATTCTGAAACTACAAAAATATTCTCCCAGTGCAAGGTGGTCTACATGATCAATTAAACCTGAGATTTGTTTGAAATGAGTTACAGGCACTTAAGGCAATCAATCATTTGTTCTTTTACAGTTGAGCAAGTAGCATCTGGATTTGGCAACAGACTCAGGCTGCCTCAGCACCGTGGACAGCGTCTCACTCATGCTTGCCTCTGGCTTCATACACACATGCCCTTATCTTAGACACCAAGGTGAATCCAGAAATTCATTAACATGTCTGCGACTAGCTAAGGAACAAGGAAATAAGTCACCTGTTTTTGCAAGTGGTAATTCCTTATTTCATTCATTTCAGAAAAGAAACCAAAAATTTGAGTCATTCTTTTTTTTGTTTGTTTTTGTTTGTTTGTTTTTGTTTTTGTTTGTTTTACTGATTTAATTTTTATTTCAACTGTATATATCAATGTAGCTTTCGGTTTTTTTATTAGATATTTTCTTTATTTGCATTTCAAATGTTATCCCCTTTCCTGGTTTCCCCTCAAAAAACCTTCTATCCTCCCCTGTCCCCCTGCTCACCAACCCACCCACCCTCGCTTCCTGGCCCTGGCATTCCCCTATACTAGGGCATAGAACCTTCACAAGACCAAGGGCCTCTCCTCCCATTGATGACTGACTAGGCCATCCTCTGCTACATATGCAGCTAGAGCCATGAGTCCCATCATGTATTTTCTTTGGTTGGTGGGTTAGTCCCAGGGAGCTCTGGGGGTACTGGTTAGTCCATATTGTTGTTCCTCCTATGGGGCTGCAAATCCCTTCAGCTCCTTGGGTACTTTCTCTAGCTCCTACACTGAGGACCCTGTTTTCTATCCAATGAATGGCTGTGGGCATCCACTTCTGCGTTTGTCAGGCACTGGCGTAGCCTCACAAGAGACAGCTATATCAGGCTCCTGTCAGCAAGCTCTTACAATTATGTCTGGGTTTGGTAGTTGTATATGGGATGGATTTCCGGGTGAGGCAGTCTATGGATGGTCATTCCTTCAGTCTCTGCTCCACACTCTGTCTCTGTAACTCCTTCCATGGTTATTTTGTTCCCCCTTCTAAGAAAGACCAAGTATCCACACTTTGGTCTTCCTTCTTCTTGAGTTTCATGTGGTTTGTGAATTGTATCTTGGGTATTCCGAGCTACTGGGATAATATCCACTTCTCAGTGAGTGCATATCATGTGTGTTCTTTTGTGATTTGGGGTTACCTCACGCAGGATGATGTCCTCCAGATCCATCCATTTGCCTAAGAATTTCATAAATTCATTGTTTTTAATAGCTGCATAGTACTCCATTGTGTAAATACACCACATTTTCTGTATCCATTCCTCTGTTGAGGAACATCTGGGTTCTTTTCATCTTTTGCCTATTATAAATAAGGCTGCTATGAACATAGTGGGGTATGTGTCCTTATTACATATTGGAGCATCTTCTGGGTATATGCCCAGGAGTGGCATTGCTGGATCCTCCAGTAGTACTATATCCAATTTTCTGAAGAACTGCCAAACTGATTTCCATAGCGGTTGTACCAGCTTGCAAATCCACCAGCAATGGAGGAGTGTTCTTCTTTCTCCACATCCTTGCCAGCATCTGCTGTCACCTGAGCTTTTGATAAGAAAGAAAAATGTACACTCTCCCAAAAACACATCAAATATCTCCATATATGATATTAGGATATTCATAGATACTGTAACTTTTCTCCACTTATGATCACACTACCATAATATTTATGTGTACTGTTTTACCTTTGTAAATGTGTGTCTATGCAGGTGAACAAATAATTGCGTGTATGTGTGGTGTGTCTGTGTCTTTGTCTGTGTTTGCATGTTGAGACAAGAAGACAACTATAGGTATAATCCTCAAGAATACCATCTATCTCTTTTGAGACAGAATTTATTAATGGCCTGGAGCTCCCCATGTAGGTAGACTAACATACCAGTGAGCACCAAGGATCCTATCTCCATCCCCTGATGGTTGGGACAACAGATGCTTGCCTCTGTGCCCAGAGTTGTTTGTTTATCTGTTTGCTTGCTTGCTTTGTTTTGTTTTGGGGTTTTTTGTTTGTTTGGGTTTGTTTGTTTGTTTTTGCTTCAACTAAATCATTTCGTTTTCCTTGAAGAAAAGACTGAAAAACACAACTCCAGAAAAGCAAGACTAATACTGCACTCTTCAAGTTGCACAACAAAACTAACCCTTTTTTTTTTTTTTTTTTTTTTTTTTTTGGTTTTTTGAGACAGGGTTTCTATGTATAGCCCTGGCTGTCCTGGAACTCACTCTGTAGACCAGGCTGGCCTCGAACTCAGAAATCCGCCTGCCTCTGCCTCCCGAGTGCTGGGATTAAAGGCGTGCGCCACCACGCCCGGCTTAAAACTAACCCTTTAGGAAACACAGTCATAATGCCCATGGGCAGGTCTAGCTACGGAGATGTGAAATCCATGCATACAAGTTTCATAACTGAAAGAGAGGGGGAAAGCCAAAGGAAAAATGCTAAATAAACATGGTGTGTGCATGATGTTCCTTTTGCATTGCATGTCAGAAGTGGGAACCAGCAGAAGCCCAGTCCTCACCAGTTAACCAAGGGCAAAACCCTGCAGACAACCTTGGTACCAGACGCCAGGGCTTAGCAGTCTCCTGATGCAGGCCACCGTACTTGAGGGTGTTGTACCTGCACAAGCTGTGTCCACCTCCCCTCGGCTCATGACTGCCCCGCTAGGACTAGAGCGAAGGGCTTTTGTCTGATCCTCTCATGTAAATAAACACAATTGGAGGATGTGGGGGCCTCTAGTCTACAGGGAAATTATTTTTCAAGCTTGGACATAAGAGACCTTATACAATTTACATAAACAGTTAAGAGTGAATGAGATAATTTGGATTAAATGCATGTATTTTGACAGTCGCTACTGAAGATGGTATGGGGAGTAGGGGGTAAAAAGACAAGTCAGGGTTTGATGTACACTATACAGGAAGGCACAGAATGCTCCCCAAGCCCAGTCCCTGCATTTCATTTTCTTGTGATTCCCTTGTTCAACCAAGCACCAAAGGAGACATGGAAGCGCTTCAGCACTCAGCACTTGGTGTTTAAACTGCTCTAGAGATCAGTAAAAACCTCAGTTAACCGGGGAGTAAGAAAGGAAGAAAAGGTTCTGACAAAGCCCAGTTCTAAATGCTTCAATGAACAACAACAAACAGCAAAAGGGCGAGGGGAAGGAAAGAAAAATACAATTCTGTGTCTTGTTCCAATGTGGCAGCCTCATCCCGAGGTGTGAGGCGTGACATCTGCTGCACTAAAAAAGGGTTGCTGTGGTCAAGCAGCACATGGGTGGCTGGGGGGCATGTATGGGAACAGCACAATATGGCACTGGATCATGGCCACTGCCTACCACACAGGTCAGCCCTTCAAGGTGTAGTGGGCAGGGGCACCCAGGAGCCTGGACAAACTGTGGCTCAGGCCTCCTGGTGCCCCCAGGGCAGGGTTAGTGATGGTGATGTGTGCCCTGAGTGCCAGGGAGTTGACCTTACATACTCATGCTTGTGAAGCAGTCTTTACCATTTGCACTATCCCCCTATCCCCGGTTTATGTCTATTCGTTGGAATTTCAACACAATATGTGTAGTAAAAAAGTACTATACCTAATGTAGAAGGACCTCTTTCAATCAAGCCAAATATATAAGACTACCACAAGATGTCCTCTGACTGTCATATATGTGCTATGTCATGCATGCCCCAAACATATGCACATGAAATTAACAAGTAAAAACATAATAAAAATAATTAAAGAACTCTAAGGCAAATCCCAGGTTATAGTCATAAAGCTATAATTCACACAATGTGAAAATAAATTCTAGTAGAGAACCAACTGTTATTATAAATGAACGTTGTATTAAACTGACTCTCCATGACTTATTGCTACAGCTATGTATTAATGCGTCACTCAGCCCTAACCACACAGGATCCTTTTGCAGCAGATGATAATTAACACAAAGGCCCACAGCTGATTGGCATGCCGAGAAAAGAGATCGTGGCATTCACCCTCAAATAGGACATCTGAATCATATTCTCTCCATCCAAGGTTCAGGGGGTCACTGTGGGAGAGGCGCTGAGAAGACAGTAAGAGCAAGACATGGATACAAGGAAATGGTAGTTTCTGATACAACAGGAAATGTGTACACATGAACTCATAGTGTGCATTACATCATGCAGAAGACCCACACAAGCTCAAGCCAAAGAAAATTCCAGTATAAAGGGAATGGGGAGCATGAAGTTCCACTCTTAGCTAAGTTAGCTAAGGAGCAACGAGTAATGGATTGCTGATGAGAGAGGGAAAGACAGTTTTCTCTAAGGCTTCTGGTGAGTGGACCGTGCTCCAATATGAGGCCCCACACCTAGGAGTATATAGACAGCACAAATTGGCTATTTTTAAAAGAAGAATATATTTAGGAACAAAGAGGTAAGGAGATCTGTGGTCTGGGAGGAATTTGTAAAAAGCAGTGAGAGCAAATACGATCAAAATACATGAAATTAAAAAAGACAGGAAAAAATCCTAAAGATTATTTTCTTAAAGCTAGAGAGATGGCTCAGTGGCTAAGAGCACCACCATGGCACGACTTCTGTCTCTATTCCACCCAGGCTCATAGGTTAAAAAAAAAGCAAGTGCAATATTATCCTCACAGCCAAGCAACTGGTAGCCAGAGATTGCTCTTCCACAGGACCCAGGTCAGTTCCCAGAGGCCATGCCAGGCACCTCCCCGCCACTGCTAACTCCAGCTCCAGAGGAATCCAATGACTGACATCCAGACAGTAAAAATAAACCTTTGTTTTAAAGACTGCTTTCCAAAACTGGCTGTCTATGATAACCAATCAAAAATATATATATTTTCATATTCACCCATTTTGAAAGAAGAAACAGAACATAAGTTTAAAGTCCTTACCAAAAATCCTCATTGACCTACAGCTCAGAAATCAGAATTGTTTTACTTTTTTTTTTCTTTCTTTCTTTTTTGAAATGGTATCATGTATTGCAGGCTGATCTGGAGCTCACTATTAACTAAAAAGAGCTTTGAATGTCTCATCCTTCCTCATCCTAAATTCTGGCATTGAGGTGTGCACCATTGTGTCTCATTTATACTGGGGGGGGGGGGTCGGGGGGAGGCTGAAGCCAGTGCTTCATACATGCTAGAGCAAACACTCTTCCAACTGAGCTACCTCCCCCGGCACTGTAACACATTTTAGAAAAAACTAAATTATACATTATATAGCATCTCTAAAAGGATTGAGATATCACAAATAATCTTACATGTTTCTACTTACACACGAAGATCTACTAATATTCACACTGACTGGGTCAAAGCCCATGAGCAGCTTCACAAGCTCTTGGGAAATTTCCGATGAAATCAGATCAGACAGAAGGTTCCAAGGAATCAGGTAGGTCCCAAGAAAACAGTTTTCCTGATCTTTGGATTTCCAGATTTTGAATACGACACTGTGGAGTTAAATTTATTGAGCAGGAGATATTCTGCATGCATTAAAATTTAATCCTTACACTAAAGCTCTGAGGAACGCTTTATTAGTTCCATCTTATATGTGAGCAAATGTAAGCTGAAAGAAATTAAAGAACATGAGTAAGGTTATGCACCAGTGAGGGTGGGTAACCAAGGATTGAAGCAAGCCTTTCGGCTTTTGCTGCCTGTGGTTCCAGCTACCATTGCTGCTTCCCAAAGGAACACCACTGTGGCACGACTTCTGTCTCTATTCCATCCAGGTCCGTAGATTGTTAGAGAAAACAAATACAATATTATTCTCACAGCCCAAACTGGTAGCCGGAGATTGCTGCACATTCCAGAATGTGGTGACAGCAGGGACTTCTACCTTGTTCCATTTTAGGCATGAGAAATAAGTCGAATCCCCCCCCCCTTCCCGGGTACACCCACATCCCCACAACAGCATGCCATCTTGGTGCCTCTTCTAAAAAGCTGCTTCCTTTCTGCTTCCAGCCTGTCCTGACTGTTACCTCACAGTTATCAATTGATAGAGATCACAGACCTCCACTCCCTACAACTGGCAAGAAAAGAATTAGCAACATTTCACAGACTAGCCCCCCTTCTGATTTTTCCCACTGTTTTGACTGATGAAAGATTTTTAAGAATCTGAGAGATGGAACAGGCTCTGTCTGTCATCCAGTCAAACCATTTCAAAGTTCATAAAGATTTAAAGGCCTGATTCATATCTATGTATCACTTCGTAGGCCTTTCATTGCATTCATTTATAACTAAAAGAAAAATAAACCAAGAAAACTAAATGTGTCTTAAA
Organism: Mus minutoides; assembly: GCA_902729485.2. Taxonomy (NCBI): domain Eukaryota; kingdom Metazoa; phylum Chordata; class Mammalia; order Rodentia; family Muridae; genus Mus; species Mus minutoides. The sequence goes on along the minus strand of LR749566.1, from coordinate 1,841 downwards.
AGCAGCAAACAACCTCTGCTGGCCGGGGCAGAGTCTGGGGACTACAAGAAAAGTCAAAGGTGACCTGGGATCTACCCTGTCAAGCAGTGTGCAAACAACTTGCCTGTCTGCAACAATATGAAATCCTTGTCACCATACGGCTTTACAGATTTGCATGACTTTACAGATCACTGGGCATTCTTTAAAAGAAGCCAACTTGCTGGGTATGGTGGTACATGTCTGCAATCTCATGTCGCAAGAGACTGAGACATGAGGATTACCACACATTCGTGGCCAGCTGGATCCATATAGCAAGACCTGGCCTCAAAAACTTGCTTAAAAGGAGCCAATATGTCATGTATGGACATCAATTCTATTTGCAGCACTGGCTTATCCAGTGGCATTTTTATCCCAAGTATGATTCTATCCCCCAAATTGGCTGCCTGTTTGGACAAGATAAGTTCCATACTGTTAACCTCTGTTAAAGACAGATGGAAGTATGTAAAACAAACAAAGACCCTGCACTGAGATGTGCCAGTGTGTTATACAGTAATGAATCTGCACTGAGATGTGCCAGTGTGTTATACAGTAATGAATCTGACCCCAGGAGTAAGTCAGCCAAAAGACACCAGATTATGAAAATGATTTCACACTAAACAGTGGTGTAGAGCTTTAACTCTGCCATTTATCAAATCAGCATGACCTTGGGCAACTTATCTATTATTTCAAAATTGTGCATATTGAATATGTATTACTCTCGTGGTGAGAAAACAAATTTGTTGGCAGATTTTTTTAATGCCTTTGTATCTAAGGCTGAATTATGCTTTATGCACATGTAAGGGTATCCACAGGTCATGAAAAACCAATGCACAAGGGCAAACTATCCCAAAGAAAGGGCATGAGCCAACACTGCCCCTAACAAATCTCTCATTACTATGAATTTCTTCTTATTCATCAACAAAATACCTGCCAGCAAGATGGCTGTGAGATGCATATTGTTTTGTTTTGTTTTGTTTTGTTTTTTCTTAAATCCAGCTTTAGACTTAGTGGCAAATACATATTTAAAAATAATGGCTATTGTTTTTATTATATGTATAATGACTTTATGTTTTCTTCAAATTCTAATCCAATGCAGTTTATAATGGCAAAGAGGAACAATATTTTATTTTTTGCAATCTATGGATTTACTTTCCTGAACACATTAAGTCCCAACTCTCTCCTCCTGTAGAACAAGCCATCTGTTAACTTTGGATTCAGCTGAATTGAAACAGCCTGTATGCAGGTGAAATCCAGGATGTCTACTCAGGAGGAACCCAGACACCAAAGAAAACCCAATCTGGTGCTTGAGACTGACTTGGCAGGTTAAAAATCATATAGGGAAGGAAAGGCTGCAGACAAAGAGACTTTGGTGCCTAGCTATATGATAAGGTCATGAAAGGAACGGAGACAAGAATGCAGTGATGATAATAGTTGTGATGCTGATGCTGACGATGGTGATGGTGATGATGGTGGTAGTGAAATTGCCACTGATAACAGTGATGATGATAGTGGTGGTCCTGACAGTAACGCTGATGTAACCACTCCTGTTGTCGGTGATTTTAAAGCACCTCCTGGGAGAAGAATGACCTGGCAAGACCTTCTGCAGTTCAACATAAAAACAGAAGTGTGGCCCAACCTGATTTTACTCAGTGATAGTCACTCCTTCTGAAGTGTTTGGCTCAGGGACAACTTTATCTTGTTTACAGAATAATCACAGCTCTCAGCTCTAGTGAAACAAAATTTGAGGACAGAATAGGGTTTTATTAACTACAGACAATGAACATATATATGCATGATGCCACAAGCTGATGGATATGCCTGTC
>LR749559.1:3150423-3181258 GCA_902729485.2 Mus minutoides | reverse complement strand
TCCCCTCCATCCCCCCACCACACAAATACACACACAATCACATGAGGATCCAACTAAAATGATGGAATAATCCTCTACTTTTCCCTTGAAAAGAAGAGCCAGTATGACTGTGGTTCACAGATGCTAGCTTCAACCCCTGCCTCAGACTATGCAATTTGAGGCTACAGATTTCTCCAAAGCCAAAGCATAGACACCTGAATTCTGGACTTAACATGCTAACATAAACAACAACAACAACAACAACAACAACAACAACAAAAAACTGGGTGATGAGTCTGCATGTTGTGTGCTCAGACCTTCAGCATGTCTATGGGTTTCCTGGGTTCCTGCAGAACAGGTACCAAGTGAGGTCCAAGGAAGCTGGAGAATGCCACACGTGACCACATGAGACTTCTGCTAATGGCACATCCATCATTAAATCCTTGACTTATCAGTGCCTCCGGAATTAGCTCATTTATTTTACTAGAGGTAGAATTACTTTTTAATTTCTGTTGATAAACTGTGACATCTATTATTACTGCAGCTCCCCAATGTTCTGATATGACGCTAAACTTATTTTTTTTTTTTTTTTAGGATCCAAAAGGCACACAAAAAAAGTAGACAATAGCAACTGCTGAAAAGAATTCTATATCCATCAGAATATAGCAAATATTTTCTTTATGATGTAAAACACAAGGAGGTGAAGCCCAGATGGCATTCCTTGGTGACACCCATCTTGTGCTTCCAAAGGTCAGGAATGCATTGCTTAGGAGGCCTGTTGTCCATATTAGGATGGAGGAACACCCAGCTTCCAGACTTCCACAGCCCAGATCGCATAATCCTCACCCTGGGGAGCTAGGACAGGCAGCATCAGAAGTGCTCTTTGCAGTAAAACCTTTCACAATAGGGTGCTGATGAACACTAGGAAGACCCAAGTGCCTCTCAAGTGTCTTCATAGCATGGTTCCTTTGTCTCTGAGAATGTTTTTCAAGGAGTTAGCCAAAGGAAGAGTTCCAATATGCTTTGATTTTAGATAGCAATGATTCCGTTCTACCTTTTCTGGGGAAAGATAGCTTAGTCTCCATATGTACTTCCGAAATCAAAATAAAGGCATGTGCCAGGGATCTCTGAAACATCTCAGGGATTGACACCTTGAAGAATGAGCTGTAGCAAGTACATTGGGCTTTTCCTTGGTCCTGTCTTTACAAGAGTTGATACTTATGTTTATTTTTCTTTGTGACTCTCATTCGTGAAACTTTTTCTTTGAGATCTAAAACTATCCTAGTTACACAGTGGTCATTTCCAAATGTGATTAAGGAATATGTTCACAGAGTAGAAAGAATGTTATAAAAATTATCTCAACGGATAAGTGCATATTACCGTAAGATACAAGGAGAAAAAAAAAGTGAGCTCCTGATCATTTGAGTAATCACAAAGGCCTGGAAACCAGGAATCACAGTAAAAACCTAGTCATCCCCCAGTTTTGCTGTTTGCCATTGAAGACCTTAATGAAGTCTTCATTTCTAATGCCTCAAGTAGTGGAGATATTTCTATTTTACTTAAAAAATAATCACGTAATTAATAAACCTGGATACCAAAGGTCTTTTCTGATACTTAGGTAAATTTTATATTTTCTTCTTCTCAGAGAAGGGGAGCCCGCCACAGGATGCCAACCTGCCTGGATATATCAAGTCTCATCAAGATAAAGGCATCCTTTCCCCTGAGGCCAGATAAGGCAGCCAAGCTAGGGGAAAGGAATCCAAAGGCAAACAACAGAGTCTAAGTCAGAGACAATGGTCACTCCAATTGTTGGGGGACCCACATAAAGACTGAGCTGTACATCTGCTACATATGTGTAGGGGGCCTAGGTCCAGTCCAGGAATGCTCTTTGGTTGGTGGTTCAGTCTCTGTGAGACCCATTGGACCAGGTTAGTTGGTTCTGTAGGTCTATTTGTGGAGCCCTTGACCGCTCTGGCTCCCTCAATCCTTCCCCTTACTATTCCACAAGAGTCCCTGGGCTCTGCCTACTGACTGCCTATGAGCCTCTGCATTTGTTTCTGTCAGCTGCTGGATGAAGCCTCTCAGATGATAGTTACGATAGTCTCCTGTTTGCAAGCATAGCAGAATATCCTTAATACTGTCACAGGTTGACTTTCTCCCATGAAGTCAGTCTCAAGTTGGACCAGTCATTGGTGGACATTTCCTCAATCTCTGCTCCATCTCTATCCCTGCATATCTAGTAGGCAGAAAAGAATTGGGGTTGAAGGTTTTGTAGGTGGTTTGGTGCCCTGGAAGTCCTGCATGGCTACAGGAGGTGATCATTGCAGGCAGCCAGCATCTCCCTTGCTACTAGGAGTCTCAGATAGAGTCACCCCCATATCCTCCCAGGAGCCTTCCCCATCCCAGACCCCAAGTGATCCCTTCTCTCTCCTACCCCTTTCATTCCATCCCCATTCCCCTTCCACCACCTTTCCCACAAAGTTTTACCCTCTCCATTCACTTCCGATGACTATTTTATTTCCCCTTCTGGGTGAGATTCAAGCATCCTCCCTCTGAATAGTAATTGTTATTTTGTACTTTATAGCTAATATCCACTTATAAGTAATTACATACCATGCATGCTTCTCCAGGTCATGGTTACCTTACTCAGGATGATATTTTCTAATTCTATCCCTTTGCCTGAAAATTTCATGATGTCCTTGTTTTTAATAACTGAGTAGAATTTCATTGTGTAAATGTACCACAATTTATTTATCCATTCTTCAATTGAGGGATATCTGGGTTGTTTCCAGTTTCTGGCTATTACAATTAAAGCTGCTATGAACATAGTTGAGCAAGTGTCCCTGTGGTATGGTGGAGCATCTTTTGGGTATATGCCAAGGAGTGATATAGCTGAGTCTTTAAGTAGAACTATACCCAGTTTGCTGAGAAAATGCCAAATTGATTTCCAAAGTGGTCATACAAATTTGCACTCACTCCCAATGGAAGAGTGTTCCCCATGTGCTACATCCTCGCAAGCATGTCCTGGAACTTGGGATTTTTATCTTAGCCATTCTGATATGTGTAAAATGGATTCTCAGAGTCACTTTGATTTGCATTTCCCTCACGACTAAGGATGCTGAACATTTCTTTAAGTGCTTCTTGCTCATTGGAGGTTGCTCTGTTGCAACTTCTCTTTTAGCTCTGTATCCCATTTTTTAATTAGGTTATTTGAGTTGTTGGTATATTTGATTTACTGAGTTCTTTATATATTTTGGATATTATACCTCTACCAAATGTGGTATTGGTGAAGGTTGCTATTTTGTTTTGTTTTATTTTGTTTTCAATTCTGGAGGCTGCCATTTTGTCCTATTGATGGTGCCCTTTGCCTTAAAGAAACTTGAGTTTCATGAGGTCTCATTTATTGATTGTTGATCTTAGTGCCTGAGCTATTGCTATTCTGTTCAGAAAGTTGTCTCCTATACCAATGTGTTCAAAGCTATTCGTCACTTCTGTTAGATTTAGTGTGCTTGATTTTATGTCTTTGATCCACTTGGAATTGAGTTTGGTGCAAGGTAATAAATATGGATCTACTTGCATTTTTCTACATGCAAGTATTCAGCTAGACCAGCACCATTTGTTGAAGAAGCTTTCTTTTTTTTCCATTGTATGGTTTTTGGATTCTTGATCAAAAATTGAATGCACTTAGGTATGTGAGTATATTTCTGGGTCTTCAATTCTATTCCATTGATCAAGCTGACTTCTTCTATACCAATGCCATAGAGTTTTTATTTTTATTGCTTGGTAGTACAGCTTGAAATCAGGGATGGTGATGTCCCCAGAAGTTCTTTTAGTGTTCAGGATTGCAATAGCTATTCTGAGTTTTTTTGTTTGTTTGTTTTTCCATACGAAGTTGAGAATTTTTCATTCCATGTCTGTAAAGAATTTTGTTGGAATTTTGATAGGGATTGCTTTGATCTGTTGATTGCTTTTGATAAGATGGCCAATTCATTATGTTTATCCTACTGATCCACTAGCAAGGGAGATCTTTCTGTATTCTGATATCTTCTTCAGTTTCTTTCTTCAGAGATGTGAAGTTCTTGTCATACAGCTCTTTCAGTTGGTTGGGTAGAGTTATACCAAGATACTTTGTGTTGTTTGTGACTATTGTGAAGGGTATTGTTTCCTTAATTTCTTTCTGAGCCCTCTTATTATTTTTATACATGAGGGAAACTGACTTTTTATATATATATATATAGTTAACTTTGTATCAGCCACTTTGCTTAAAGTGTTCTATGGCAGCATTTTGGGGGGTTATTTGTATATATTATCATATTATCTACAAATAGAGATACTTTGACTTCTTCTCTTCCAATTTGTATCCCCTTGATTTTCTTTGTCTCATGGCTCTAGCTAGACCTTCAGATACTGTATTGAATACATATTAAGAGAGTGCATAACCTTGACTTGTCCCTGATTTTAATGGAATTGCTTTAAGTTTCTCTTCATTTACATACAGGTGTTAGCTTGCTGTATATTGCCTTTTTGTATTTAGGTATTGGCCTTGTATCCCTGATATCTCTAAAATTTTTATCATGAAAGAGTGTTAGATTTTGTTAAAGGATTTTTCAGCATCTAATGAGATGATCATGTAGTAAATTTTATAATATCGTTCTTTGAATTTCCTTATTTCTAATTATGATGCTATCTTGTCTTTGCATTTCATGTTATGAATCACCAAGCTGAAGATGTCCAAAAGATTTTCTCTTAGGTGTTTTTCTCCTTTGACAAAAATTCTTTATACTATATTATAATTAATATTTAAGTTTCTAATATTTATTAATATGATATATACTGTCTACTTGTCATTAGTTACTTCAAAATATAGGTAAGTTTTTTTTTTTCATTTTGTTTCCACCTCCTTTTGTTTACTCTTTTCTCATAATTTTCAGTCTTATTTAATCATTTTTGTATTCTCAAAGATTCCCAGGACATTATTTCATAAAGTTATTACACACTCCTTTTTAGGAGAAAGCATTTCTTATGATGTAAGTCATATTTATGTTTAATATTACATAGCAAGCTGCTTTTCCTATGGTCTGAGTCAATAAACATTTTTTTAATTGAACTCTATTCTTACATAACAAGTTGAAATCAAGGGAGTAAGTTCCTCGAGGATTGAAAGATCTTTTATGCCTCCATTAAATCCATTTTGAAGGTCAATATGCAATTTATTTGTTTGTTGAGTGCCTGGGTTTTTAGCTAAGTCCCATGAACGAAACCACATCTTATTGAATGTTATATCTGTATCCCTGCTTACTTTCTACAGCAGCTCTAGCAGGGCCTCTCGGTAATTAATGAATGTATAATAAATATTAATTGAAACAAATGAAGAAAAGATCAAACATTCATTAATTTAGGCAAGCGGTAACTCGGTCGATATATATCATCATCTTTAAGCAAACCACTGCAATATTTCTTGCCTGGCTATGAATCTATGAATTACCTAGGAATACACAAACTCATTTTTATAAAGGACAAGCTAGTGGTACTTCCCACGCTGTCCTTAGCAAAGATATTGGCTGGACAGGGTGGATTTGATTTCCTGCCGAGTCATTCTCACTGTTGGAATTCCATTCTCCTAATGGAGAAGTACGCAGTAGGGAAACAGAAGCTGCCAGAATGAGTTAAATTATACCTGAGGATGCGAAAATGTGGACTTGGTGTGAAGAGAAAGTAAAAGCTGGACTCTGGCTGTAATAACCAGAAAGAGGCAATTAACTCCCCTGTCAGTCATTTTAGCTAAATATCCTTGCAGCTGTTATGCACAGGCTACAAAAATGAAACCCTTGACTATCATTTTATATGTTTTCATCTTGATATATTTATTTATTAAAAAGAATAATACAAACATAAAAATAAACATTTGTAGCACTTTTCATATAACCTGGTTTTTTAAATATCTCTAACATTTCATAAATCCAACACTAAAAAGAACGAGAATATTCTATTCCTATATTTTACAATACAACTTATAAGTCACTTTTGGACTATCTTCAGTATGGCTTTTTGGAAATTGTTGTCTCCATTTTTAATCAATTCTCTAATCATTGATTTTTAGTGTCTAAAGAATATTGTCAAGCTCCTATCTAGTCATGTCCAGTCTGCACTGAGATACTTTGGATGATAACAAGTCTATTTAGTTTCACAGAGCATGAACAGGTTTGCCCAATAGTGCATTTCCCAATCTTCTCTGATTTACCTTTCTTAAAAATAATTTAATTTACAATATTAATATTTTAAGAAATTTTAATGAGTTAATTTTCTTATTGCTATACATAAATATTTTAAAAGAGCTCTATAATTGAGCAAGATATTTAAGAAGGTTTTCTTTTTCTAATTCTTTAAATACCTTTAGCCAAGACCAAATTTTGGAAGGGCAAGAACTAAGCTAAGATTAACATAGCTTGTCTTAATTAAAAATAGTTATAAGTTATATGTGCTTGTGACAGACAGGTTCTGTCTCCATTTTAATCTTCTTATGCATTAAGACATATTCATCATAGCAATAAATCACCACAATAGCAGCAGTCCCAGCTTTGTTTCATAATAAGTAAATAAAAGTAATGCAAAGGTTTTTATGTAACTTTGCAATCTTACAGACCAGTGATTCAGTCCTTGGCTCTTAGAACCCAGAGCTCAGGCTTTAAACAGCATGCTATCTGTACTGTCTCAGCTTATACACTTAGCATTTCAGGTCCTCCAGAGGACAGGAAAAGGAAGTAAGCAAAAATAAAATAAGTGGGGATGGAGAAATGGCTCTGTGGTTAAGACCACTAGCTGATCTTCAGGAGGACATGGGTTCAATTCCCAGCAGTACCCACATGGCAGTTCACAACTATCTGTAACTCCAGTTCCAGGAGATCCAATACCCTAATACTGTCACACACACATACATGCAGGCATACCATCAATACTGTCACACACACATACATGCAGGCATACCATCAATACTGTCACACACACATACATGCAGGCATACCATCAATATAGAAAGTAAGCACACAACAGAGCCAAATCCACTTCAGACCACAAAAGGACCTTAGACTCAAGGAAATGTGCTGCCTGACCTTGACCAACATCCCAGCCTGGTACATTGAAGTTAAGAGAGAATGTAATTTAACTGTACTTTAAAGGACTAGCCATTAAAAGGACTAGAAGTCAATTATAAATGGTCAAGTCTCCCACAGACTCTTTTGTTATACTCTCTCATGTGCCTTCCCTTTACAAAACCAGAAGCTTAAGGGAAGTCAATACATTTGAAGAAGACTACAGAAATGCTTACCAAAATATTGTATCAAACTAAGTTTTTTGCCCAGCACTCAAATTTCATGGTACCACACCAAGGTGAAACCTCAGCCCCCGGATTGAAAAGACAAAGCGGGGGGACAGATGAAATGCTAGTATACTTTAGAAACCCATCTCAAAAGCCATCAAGAAGCACCAACAATAAAAAATAAAAATAAGAAAGAAAGAAAGAAAGAAAGAAAGAAAGAAAGGAAGGAAGGAAGGAAGGAAGGAAGGAAGGAAGGAAGGAAGGAAGGAAGGAAGGAAGGAAGGAAGAAAGAAATCAGTGTCTGGGTCTGGGTCTGTACTCCACCAGCTTTTAAAGTAATAAACTTTACAATGTATCTTCATGGAACCAGTTGAAATTCATCCTGGAATGTTTTCTGAGGGTTTTAGATCCGTGCTGGGTTTTTTAGGACAAAACAATGTATACCATGTGTCCACAGACGAAGATGACAGAAAGCCTAATCTTCATGCTACTTTGGAAAATAAAGTACAATTCCAGAAATCAAATTGCAATTATAAGACCCATCTTTTCAGTGGTAGTCAAGAACAGTCCAGATGCTTTTGTTTGGCTCATAACTGAAGCCTTTTTCAAGATACCATCCTTTGTATTCTATGATTCTGTGAAGTCTTAACATCTTTAGCCAATATACTACAGAGTGCCCTGAAATTATAGACAAAAACAGAAACTGTATAGCTAGGCTTTAGGGTCTGCAGCCTGCTTGATTTGGTTGTTTGCTTGATTTGTTTGTTTGTTTGTTTGTAGATCTAGACTACATTGTTAATTTCTTTATGAATTTTGAGAATGAGAAAAAAGTTTGGGAATCACTAATTACAACGGTTGTGACAAATCTCGGAACCAGTTTCAACAGAGATTTGTCTTATGTAAACTCCACCAATGGAACTTACATTGAAAAGTCAGTCAACCAGTAAGTATTTCAAAGTCCCTCACCAGTAGCTAGTAAGTGACTTGATCAGGTCCTTCACAGTGATTCAAAATATAATCACTCATACAAGGAAACGGTAGCAATGAGCCCATAAAACCTCACTGGGAACATATATGAAATACCATAGGCATTTTAAACTTTTAATATTTGTAAATCAGGACGAGGGTCACAGAGAAAACTTTCCAAGGTTCTGTAAGGAGATCTTTATTTGGTGAAGTAAGAATGAGTTCCAACAGTAACATATAATTGTTTTTGAAATAACAACTTTTGATGCCACATCTGGAGAATGGAATAATATAAGCCTCAACAGGTAGTAATTACTGAAGGTAATTGTAATGCAGCTTGAGCAGTAAACATTAATGGGAGAAAAAAAAAAAGATTTCTAAGCAAATAAAATCTCAAGCAACAGGAAGACAAAAAGTTTGTGATAAATGGTTCATTTAGGCATGCAGTGCTGTGTGGGCAAAATTGGATTGCAATCATAGCTGTTTCAAAAAATGAAAACATTAGGAGAAAAGAAAATTGGGCAGAAATGGCATGGAAATTACAGCCTTTGATCCATTCTGAAGAACCTTTCTCTGAAGCATCCTCATGAGTGGGCAGCAAATTTCTTCCAGGCTCCCGTTAAAACCCTTTTGAAAGCCGAGAGACCAGGAGATAAAAAGAATCAATTTGAGACAGACAATGAAATCATTTCTCAGTGATGATCTTTTTTTTTATCACAAAATTGTACAAAATTAATTCTGCTGTTAAATTGCTATCTGGTTTCGAAATTGATACTTTGCATTTCGAGAGAATTTCCTTCCCTAATCATTTTTGCGTGCCAATCCTAAGATCTGCTCTGAAGCGTGGACTTCGTGGTAACTAACAGATCTCACAAATTTATAAAAAATAGTAATAATAATAAAGTGTCATGATGTCCCTTGCTGCGTATCATTGTCATTGACAATACCATGGGTTCCTGACTTGTTCAGTGACTGGTAATACAGTTCTTGGAACATTAGTGGGCACCATGCTATACAACCAGATCTGCAATTGCACTGCTTCTGTTTCCAAAAGCATGCAGTGCTAGATCCAGATTTTCAAAATCTTAAATTAATTCCTGCAGGGTTGAAACAATAATGATCACAGACTTGTTTAATCACTATTAAAATGTCAGTAATTTGATTCTAAAACATTTATATTTGAAATTACCCATTGGCTTTCTTTATTAAATACTGGTAATTGGTCTTTTGACAAGGTTTTCTGACCTATTTTGTTAAGTCTTTGTCTTTAAATTATCTTTTTTCATAATCGTTTAAATTAGCTCTTGTACATAAAATTATCTGGGACTATTAACTTCAGAAGAATGACACATCTTAATGTTAAAAAGAGAAGTATAGGCAAACATTCTAAGAATTTCACATTTGTGTAAAGAACTGCTTCCTGCTTCTAAAACGACAGTTGTGATCTGATTTGCAGTGCCCATAGCTAACTTAGATTTATTTTCTTATTTCTTTTGGCTTGACTACATTCTGCTTTCATTAACATTTTCCATGTGACCTTTTGAATTATAGACCCCTTCTAACCTCAGACAATGTTATTATGAAGGAAAACTGTCTGTTTGTTTTATGTCTTTGAGACTGAGTGCTGCTCTTGTTGCTGTTGGGGAATATTACTTAAACTACAGATGAGAAAAATCTTGAGTGAAAAGACTCAAACCTTTTCTGCATAAGGTTTTTGATTCAACTAATGTAGTTTCCTCTCTAAAGTCTGTTCATGTAAATATAATTAAATTAAGCAAACTGAACTATATGTATCTGTATTTATATCTAGAGAGTTAGGTGATGGATGGGTGATAGATAGATAGATAGATAGATAGATAGATAGATAGATAGATGATAGATAGATGATAGATGCGATAGGTGGACAGATGATTAATAGATAGATAGATAGATAGATAGATAGATAGATAGATACATACATACATACATAATAGATAGATAGATAGATAGATAGATAGATAGATAGATAGATAGATAATAGGTAGATGATAGATACGATAGATGGACAGATGATTAATAGATAGATAGATAGATAGATAGATAGATAGATGATAGATACGATAGATGGACAGATGATTAATTGATAAATAGATAGATGATAGATAGATAGATAGATAGATAGATAGATAGATAGATAGATAGATAGATAGATGATAGATATTTAAGTAGATATTTAGGGTTGAAATGAAAATTTTGTTTAAATTACCTCTAGTAGAATATTCTATATAATAATTTTCTAACTAGCCTTTCTCTTAGGTGATGATAACACACTATTTTGCTTGAAATGGCTGAGAATACTGTACTAAACCTTGGGGGAAACCTTATAGTTTAATAGAAAGGATCGATGTGTAACAAGCTCATTTGTAAGAGAGTGGCTGAAAGTTCCAGTTTCCAGGACTGCTGCCAAGGTCATGTCCTCTGTGAGACACCAACTTTACTAAGTTTCCCATTGAAGCACTCTATGTCCTAAGTGGAAATCCTTCTGAAATTTGTTGTCATGGGGACATAAACTGGAAGGGTTCCATGGCTTCTCTCTTACCATGGTGATTTGAGTACCTACTGTCATCTCTGAGATATTGCAGCTGCTTTCTGCATGTAGAGAGAAAAAGATGGATGGATGCATGCATGCATGAATGGATGGATGGATGGATGGATGGATGGATGGATGGATGGTAGTAAATAATGTCCACTGTATTGGGAACAGTAAAGAGAATGCAAGTAAAATGAAATTTGAAAATTTTGACTACTGAGACCCTAAGAGACGTGTGAGAAAGGATTATTGTAGTGCCAGGGAAAACATGGAAAACTGACATCATGAGGTGAGGAAGATGACTCTAGGTATTAATAGAGATGTGTTGGAGAATGGGTCTGGGGAGTTGGATATGAACAAGATTGGAGTTTGGGAGTTTGAACAGTACCAGCAGAAATGAGTGAAACAGAGAATCGCATGTCTTACACTGCCATGGAAGGCCGATGTTTAGGCCTGAGAATTAACCAATTAACTTCATTTCACAAATTTCTTAACCCTTGAAAATAAAAACTTTAAGTTAGATGGAAGTAATGGTCTCTGGAATCAAATAGATAAACTTATGATTATGATTCTAACTAATGTTTATAAAAATTACGGGTAAAGAAAGATCAATTGAACTTGATAGAAAAACAAAACTCTGTTCTTAAAAAAAAAAGAACCCACTGGACTACCTGCAATAGCGTGGCATATAACTGACTCTAGTGCCATTTATAGCTCAGAATAACAGGGACAAAACATTTGGCTGGTGAACAATATGAGCACATTAATATGACAAAATATTAACATGTGCAAAGATGAAAGAGCATTTCATATAAAGTACCCAGCAAGACAAGACATTTGAATCAAAATGTCTAACGTGGTAATCTTTTTATTCTAGTAGTGTTACTTACAAATGCTTTTATGCTGTCAATAAACAACTCAGAATAATCTCTGTAGCATGAAAAAAAAATGTTATTCCGTTTTGATCACAACACCTAGCTAAGTTTTAAGGATCATAATTTTTAAATTAAAATAAATTATACTGGTGCTGCTTTCTAGGATCTGTCTGCTTAGGTTTTCAATCAGCTATTGAGTTTAGAAATCAACGTGAATTGTATGTTCATCAATTATATAGAAAGATGTTCAACCTGTTTATTACTATTAATAACATTTTTATCTTAGGGTCAGCTAAACTGATATTCAGAAAGGCTAAAGAACTTAGACAAAAACAGGTTTTAACTGGTAAATCTGAGAATTGCCACTCTTTTTTTGTCAGCTTCAAGCCCATCAATGCCCACACACAGTCTTCAAGCATTGTCTGCAAAGCAAAAGCATAAAATTGAGCAAAAGCTTATGAGTTTGTGTAAATACCTGTCTGTGGGTTAAGCGTATATGGTATAAATCAAATTTACTACACACAAAGATATATTAAAAGTCACAGAAGAGCTCCCAAGATTTAAGAAAACATAGTTTAAAAAAAAAAAAAAACGAAAGACCAATCTTTATTTTAGATTAGTTCAGTGTTACATGAGCTATCAACTACTTCCCACATTCTTCTGAGAACTGAGATAAGAACTTCTTTAATTCTCCAAACACATCTGTGAGCAAGGTACATTTTCTTCATTCCATAAATGAACATTATGAGGGATAGAGGAAAGAAATGTTAAGAAATTCTTAACAAAGTCATACAACTAACACATTCAGGGACCAGAAGATAAATCTGTCTGACTTCAGGGTTCATTCTTTATATCACTCTCAGGTAGAGGGGAAGGAGATCATGTGTGATTCAGAAACCTCATACTTCAATGGGAAATGGGAAAACACCTGGGAAGTATTCAGAAAATATTACTGTTGCAGAACATGACGACTAAACAGGAACAGCATAGTAACCATGAGTAGAGAGACTTTGAACCACATTAATGAAGGGCCACTGATGGCAAATGAGAGCATGTGATGACAATTCAGAAAGCACAGCTCATGAGCTATGACTTTGGGGTGAACATAGCCACCAACCATGGAGAACATAGCTGCCTCCCTTCTTGTCCTCATCTCCATACCATGAGCTTAGCAGTGTTCTTTACTAAATACATCCATAACCATGGGTCTCAACCCATGGGTCATGACCCCTTTGGGGGTATTGAATGACCCTCTCACAGGGATTGCCTAAGACCATTGGAAACAACAGATATTTGCATTATGATTCATAACAGCAAAATTATAAATATGGAGGAGTAACAAAAATAATTGTATGATTGAAGGGGGGTCACCACAGCATGAGGAATGGTAGGAAAGGGTCACAGAATTAGGAAGACTAGCACCACTGATCCACAAGAAACTGACAGGAGAACCAGCAAGTCATCTATGAGACAGGCAGATGGCCAGGGTACCTCCTTATAACATCCAAAACTCTTACTCTGTATGTCTGATGGGCAACAGAAAGTAACGGTGACTATTTGGTTAAATTAATGAGGCACATTTAAAAGCTGAAGGTTTAATTATATCAAGTTCATGGGAAAACGTGACCATTTAGTAGATGTGATATCATGCTAAAAGACACACTAAAGAACTATCTCCACTACTGAGACAGAGCAAAATGTAGGAGATGAAAATAAATAATGCAATTGGAAGGTGGTATTTAAAAGAAAAAAAAAAAACATTTTATGATTGATGGAACAAAGTATTGGAATGGGCTGTCTGGATGAATGAGCTAGCATCTGTCTCTGAACATTGAAGTGATCCTTCATCTCTATTAATTAAAAATTCAGGAAAGATGGGGGCTCCCTGGAATCCTACTGTTCAGTATAGAAATTGACACTCAGTTGTCTCTGGAGTGCCAGTAATCAAACTCGCTTCAGTTTCTTTGTTGGCTTTATATTCTTTTAAGAAATAGCCTATAACTTTTTCTTCTTCTGAGTTTCAAGTCAACCGTGCATTTTTTTTAATCAGTGACTAATTTATAGTGCCTCAGATTCACAGAGTAATATTTTAAAATATACCCTATTTTATCAGAAAAGACTGCCCATTAGAATAAATGACTCTGTTAATGTACTCTTGCACAACTAGAAATAGCTAATTTTACTTATATTGAATAAAATGAAAGAAACATTTTCTGCCAAACTGTTAATGGTGAATCCATTTTTGTTATGACTTCCATCTTTAATTCTTCCAGTAAAAACACACTGGCATCCACTTGAGCATAATGTTTGGTCATTATGGTACCACATCATAGATTGTAAGCTATTGCATAGATTAAGACCTTATGCTAAGAACAACCTCAGATGAGATGGGGACCATAATTATTACTCTTTTCAGGAAATAAAGGGACTCGGTGTCACCTCTTTCAGTAAAACTACATAAATGGGAGTGTCAATGATGTAGCTTTATCTAACTCTGAAGGCCATGATTAGTATTCAAGGTCCTGTGGCCCCTATCCATCAGGGAAGCTCATTGGACACTCTTCCCATGCATAGTTTCTTATGTAGATTAATTAATGTTAGGAGGAGATCTACCCTTCAGAATCTGGGCTTACCAAAAATAACGTGGAAAAAAATGCAGACTGTTCAAACTATTGAACTCTATCATTTAATCAAAACTAATCAAACTTAATTTAAATGTCTGGTTAGATGTACTCTGGGCTTCTCCCTGTAAAACGTGCCACTGGATAAGTATTGTTGCCAGTTAACACAGCTTTCACTTTACTATCCCAGGTAAGAGGCTCTTAAGGCTTCACCTTCAAGATTTGCTAAGGCAGGAGAGACGCAGAGGACAGAGAGATGAGAAAGGAGCTGGAAGGATTTGAGGTATGAGGGAAAGGTACAAGGAAAGGAAGAAGTTAACCTTAACTTGATGGAGGGTCTGAATCACTCATACCTTCTACTACCATCTCTGCACCCCACCTTATGTACAAGCCCGCCCTTTCTCATGTCAGCAAGTTCGTTCATAAGACAAAGTGAACTATTTGCAGCACATTGCAGGAGAGCATTTTAGCACTGACCTTTAAAAAGTACGGTATTCTACTGGCGTGACGATCATTCCCTCTTTGCTTTGATTCATCTGGCTGAAGCTATGACACCAGGTCGTGCTCCTGAGGCAATTAAAAACTAAAAGGAGGCTGACATGAGGCTAAAAGAATCAAAATAGCTCTACAGAATCAACCTCTGGTCTATCATTATTTTAAGACTTAGTTTTGGCCGCAGAAGGTAGCAGGAAATATCACCACATGAAGTGAAACACAAATATATTTAACTCTTTGTATACTTAGAACCTGACAGAACAGTTTGCCCATATGGATGTATAGTCATTAGAAGCATTGATTCAATGCTGGTTTAATGGCAGTATTTATCCAATGAATGCCTATATATCAAAAACTACATGAAGGCTAAAGATACTTTTTAAACAAGAGCAAACTATGTTCATATCATAGAAATACTTGGCCTAGAGATGGAAAGTCACTACAAATTTATTAGTGTATACTCAGATTTTCCCTTCCAAGTCCATGTTTTTATACACCATGCGATAAAAATGTAGAAAGACGGCTCTCTCAGAGGGAAGCAAGAAATGCTTCTGAGAGATTATATTAGAAGTGAATTCTAAAAGATAGCTTAAATTTGATCAAAGAAGTCTTTCAAAGCAAACCACATAACATGTCCTGGGGCATGACAGTTTGTTCAGGATGACTTAATAATATTTGTAAAAAAAAAAAAAAAGAGAGAGAGAGATTTAAATTGTATGGGAAAACGGAAAGGTAGAAAAATTCCATTAGGGTCAGATTGGAAAGGACTTTTTATGCTCCCATAAGGGGCTTAGATTTTGATCTTGTAAATGAAGAGAGACACCAAATTGGTAAATAGTGATAAATAGTTTGGAAGAGTGCAGGAAGGCATATTTTTCCTGGATAATGGGAAAAATGAAATAACTTGAGTTAGGGATTATGCAACCTTACACTCAACATTATCTATAATAAGTACTGACACAGGAAGTACGGTGAGGCAAAAGAAACAGAGAACGTAAAGGATGGGTACATGCTCAAGAAAGTATTAGGACATTTCATCAAAGATGCCCAAGGTATCATAAACAACACGGGGCTTTATTTGAAGAAACACTAAGAAGGAAAAATCCTCCCATTTAAATATAATCTATCATAATATGCATTCCAATTTTATAAGTGTTTAGGATTTAATAGTAAACTCATCTCAAATCTCAGGAGTTCTGGTTTCTAATAACACAGGCAAAGGTAGAGTGAGTCACAGGCTCCAGTAGCTGAGTAAATGAGAGCATAAATTAATAGAAAAAAATAAATGATTGAGTACAATGGGGAAGTTGCCAGTAATGATTGAGTGGAAGAAATGGTAATGAAGGTAAGAGAGTCAGGAAATACAATTACGAACTCTGCTGTGTTTCAGAATGCAGATGGGGAGGGGGAGGGAAAGAAAAGGAGGAAGAAGGATGGAGGGATGGCAGGGGAGAGAGACAGAGAGACAGAGAGAGGAGACAGACAGACAGACAGACAGACAGACAGACAGACAGACAGACAGACAGAGAGTCAGAGAGAGTGCTTTCAGAATAGCCAGTTCTGTCAAAATGGCTTACAAAGTAATAAAAACTGGAAGACTTAAGGACATCTTAAAAACTGGAAGACTTAAGGACAGAAATGAAGAGTGTGTCTAGCCAACACCTAAGTTTGTCTTGTGAGGTAATAGTGACTTGGATCCACAGGCAAACATGAATAAATGAAAAGGTGTGTGTTGAAAACATATCATGAAACAGTTTTGAAAGTGTTGACCATTGATGATACTTGAGGTGAGAGAAGAAAAATCTGGGGCAGTCTCACTAATGCAGAAGGTCACAGAGGATCTAGTGACCATGTTGATCTCGAATTGTCATAGGGAAAACACTAGCAAAATGTAATTTATTTAAGAGTACAGTTTTAGGACCCAAACATTATAAACTCTGTAGTCCCAAAAAATGCTACAAAGAAGATTCCAGAAACCATAACTGCAAGTTCAAACTGTGTCCTATTCTGGGTAACTTGATGTATTCTCCCACAATCCTTCTGTCACCCTTTGTTTTGCATGCTAACAATGGATGCTACCCACCCATTGGCCAGATCACTGTCTCAGTATCAACACTCAGGGTATGATACTGCTGTGCTCAAGTAACCTTTTCATACCAGTTAATGTTTTTACACAATATTATCATTCCCTCACTAACCTCTCTTCACCACATCACATAGGCCTCGATTATCTCATAATATGGCAAAAGAGTGACTGATACAATATTTTGAGAGAAAGAGGAAAAGAAAGCCCATATAGGCTGTGTTACTGTAGATGATCAGATTTATGTATTATTAAACTTATTATTGCTTTTGTTAATAACTCCTTCCTGTTGCCAATGTATATTAAAGTTTATCATCATTTAGTATATATGCATACAATAAAATAGTATATTGAGGATTTGGGTACATAGTTTCAAGCATCTTGGGAGAGCCTTGAGACATATCTCACACAGAGAGCAGCGGCTAAGGTGTGGCACAGTAGCTTGGTTATAAAGAGTAGCTGTTTCAGGGGAACACCGGGGCCAGGGGGTGGGAGCGGGTGGGTAGGGTAGCAGGGCCGGGAGGGGGGAGGATATAGGGAACTTTCTGGATAACACTTGAAATGTAAATGAAGAAAATATCTAATAAAAGTTGAAAAAAAAAAAAAAAAAGAGTAGCTGTTCAGCTGTAGATGTTGAAAGTGCCCCTGGTACGTGAAATAAATTTGAAAGTCATCTATTCATAGGCAAATGAGGGAAACTGTGGCAGGAAAGACTTCCACTAGGAAAAAAAAAAAGATGAAACAACTCAACTTTATAACTTTAAAAGACAGAAGAGGTAGTTCTGACTTCTACAAAACAGAACTTTTATGATAAACCAAAACAGTTATGATATATTGAGTGCCAGTGTGTGTGAGAGGCATTTACATCTGCTGTTTAGGATGCTTACAAATAACTGCATGCTAAATGTTCGATCTTCTTGTATATAAATGAGGAAACTCTGACCATCCCTTCTCCAAGGGTTACAAACAACCAAGTGGCTAAGTGGTGCTCGGAGCTTAACGTTCTTAGTAAAAACACATCCTGGCTCTCAGCACATGAGAGGAACACAAAGCCAGCCTTACTGTAATTTTATACACTGTTCTTACTTTTTTATAGAGTATCTGAAGCAAACCCAAATATATATATATACACACACACATACCCACGTACATACACATATACACACACATCTGTATCTGAGAGACTTGAGCTAGGTTTGTTCCTCTTGACATCTAGAATTTTATGTTAGATGGTGACAGAGTTCTTGAACCTGTACAGATATCATCTTCAATTCTATAAAATCGAGTTAGGTTTTCATGAGACAAAAATATAGCCTTATTAAACTATTCATTTTGTTTACTTTTGATTATGAGAAGGAAACAAGAAATAATTCTGTGGCCTATAAAAAATATAAAGTGGTAGTAAAATCAACAGACACTTGAATTTCATGATGTAACAACAGGAAATTGGAAGGATTGTTAACAAGTATAGGGAGGTACCTGTCAGTCCAAGTCCTGTTTGACTGAATCATTAGACTTCACACAGGAAGATAGAAACTTAACGTATTTGTCTTAACCTTCTGTTACTGGTTTAATTCATCTCATAAACTCTCTAAAGACCAAGAAAACACTTTGGTTTACAAGAATAGCATGGTGACACAGGGTTGTCTATGGTTCTGATGACATTACTTCTGCCTTATACCCTCAAGATGTGTTTCCAATTTTTCCGTCATGTTTTTGTTGCTTAACTTAAAAAACTTTACTCACTCAGAGTCTACTCTGCCAATGCTATTATGACAACTACTGCTAACCATATCTAGTAGCTTCTACCTACTTCAGAATTCAGTAGACTGCCAATGAGTATTTATGAAGCATAACAGATTTTTCTTTTCTTTAGCACCTATGTGTTTTCATTGGTTTTTAGTATGATTTAGCCCGTAAAAAACTCTTAGTTGCCATTGCACATTCAGTAATCAAATGAATCTTATATGTCTAACACTTGTTGAGTTGAAACCATCTTGTCATAAAATTAAATGCAACACTTTATATTTTTCCTCTTAAATTTTTCTTATGTGTTGGCCCCGCTGGTGACATTTTAAGCTGTTTTCAATCTTCTCTTTCTGCAATTCCGGGGATGAAGGATGTATCACTCATTCTGTGGATGATGCATCAAATACTCATGAGAAATTTGGTCTTTGGATGTGTGCATAATTTTCAGTGGCCCGAAACAGAATTGTTCTATCATCAGGATATTACATTAGCCAAGGAACACTACATCTGCCACCGCCTCCACAAGTCCAGGGCATGATACGAATGTGTCTGAATCATTTCTGTACTTGTGAAGTACACTCCACACTTGGTGGTACACCTTTTGTATGTGGGAGATAACAAGTTCCCTGGCTTTGCCTGCTATTATCCATAATTTAGCCTTAGAGACTTCTTGGATGTTCATTTTGGTCATTAAACTCCTAGCTAATAGTTGTATATGTGTTTGCTTGTGAATTAACAGGCATGTTCTCCTATTCCTCCGTTTAAAAGGACAAATGTTTATACATGAATTTATCCTACACATGGAGGTGTTGCCCCCATGGTTTTCATTCTGGCAACTGTGTGAGCTGTGGCATCAGCAGTGCCTAGATGCTCATGCTTCTTAGCAGCTCAGCCTGTGCCAGGCATTGTATCACAGACTGGATACAGGTCACGGCCTACATTTCTTAACAACTACGCTCAGAGAACTTTTATTATGCCTGCTCAGTGAAGGAACTAAGTCTTAAAGAACTTGAGAAGATGCATTAAGAGTCAGTCAATTTTCCCACCAGTCTGACTATACGGAAAGCCCTACTGTTAGCTGTTGTTCTCTTTCATGGGCAGGTCAGCTGGTCCTGTTTTGATTTAGTCAAATAAATTACCTATTGTACAGAGAGGCACAATTACTAAAGAAAGAACTTTGTGTTTTGTGAGGGAAAAAAAATACTGTATTAGGCAAGGAGCTATCTAACTCTAAGGTAGCATTTAGATAGTCTTCCACTAAGCCTGTAATTTTAACCTTTTACAATCTTGAGGAATACCTTTTCTTTTTTTTTTTTTTTTTTTACATGGCAATGGTTTATTTTTATATTATTTTACTACTATGTTTTGAGACAAGGTTTCATGTAGTAACAGGCTGGCCATGGATTTTATATGTAGCCAAGGGTAACTTTGAACCAAGATAACTTTGAACTTCTGACCCTCCTGTTTTTTTTTTTTTTTTTNATATAGTGTCTATGTTTGGTGACTGATTGTGGGATGGATCCCTGGCAGCCGCAGTCGTTGGGACCATCCTTTGGATTGAGCTGCACAAATGCTCCCTTTAACTCTTTCAATGTGTGCTTTGTTCTTAATTCTAGGAAGGGGTGACGTGCCCACATTTTGATCTTCCTTCTTCTTGAGTATCATGTGTTTAGTAAATTATCTTGGAATACCTTTTCAAACACTGTTATGTCTTTCAACATTCTATTGATGAGTGCTTAATGATCAACCTTCATTTCTTCAATCAGATTGTCAGTAAAATATTGAGTGGAAAAAAAAACCTGTGATCTGTCCCACTGTTGTATGTTTTCCTACCATTTATTATGCAAACTAGTTGTTCATGTCATACATGTGTGTATTACATCCCTTTCTAATTCTTTTGTTTGTTTAATTTTTTATCATTTTATTTATTTACAATCCAACTATTTCCCCCTCCTTCTTCCTCCTCCCACAGATCTTCACAATTCTTCACAGACATGGAAAGAGCAATTCTCAATTTTATATGGAAAAAAAATAATTCTTAACAATAAAAGAATTTCAGAGGGAATCACCATCCCTGAACTCAAGCTTTACTACAGAGCAATAGTGATTTAAAAAAAAAAAAACTGCATCACATTTGTACGGAGACAGACAAGTTGATCAATGGAATAGAATCGAAGACCCAGAAATAAACCCACACACTTATAGACACTTGATCTTTAACAAAGAAGCTAAAAACCATACAATGGGAAAAGAAAATATCTTCAATAATTGGTACTGGTCTAACTGGCAGTCAGTATATAGAAAAATAAAAAATATATTCATATTTATCACCTTGCACAAACCTTAAGTCCAAGTGTATCAAGGGCCCCCAACCTAAAACCAGATAAACTGAATCGAGTAGAAGAAAAAGTGGGAAAGAGCTTGGAACTCATTGACTCAGGGGAAATTTTCCTAAACAAGAATCTCTTCCTAATTCTACAGTTTCCTTTTCATTGAGAGAGAGAGAGAGAGAGAGAGAGAGAGAGAGAGAGATATCACTAGCATAAAATGGCAAAGACATGTTTTTATCATAAGGACAATATCAAATCAAATTGTACCTCTTAAGAAAATAATTAAGAAGCATAAGCACAATGAATTTCAGTGTCTTTCAGATACCATTAGAGAGGTCCACTTAGCATGAAACATTTATGAGCAATTCAGTATAATTTTTCTTTATTCCTTTTTCTTTCCATTGTTCTCCCAACTCTAAATTCATCTAGACTGTATCCATTGCTCATTTTTCCATATTTTAAAATCATAGGAAGATATACCTTACTAAATTAAAAAGTGTGTGTGTGTGTGTGTGTGTGTGTGTGTGAATAACAGTCATTCAGCAAACTAATTACCCAAACAGGCTAAGCTAAGCAGTCATACACTAGCTGTGATGAAAACAGAAGACCTGTGTCTGTTCACCTGCTTTGGAGCCTCCCTGGAAAAACACACTTAAGATACAATCTTAGTAATTCCTCTTTCTGGGTGGCTGTAGTCTTTCTCAAGTCTTCTGTTTTTGTCTTGGAATCTTAATGCTTAACCATTGTCTTAATCCAGCAAGATGTTTCTCATGGGAGAAGAATTGAAGAAGCATGCATTTGGAGAGATCCATTTATTTGGCCATTTAATGAATTCAAATAAATTTATTTCAAGTGGATCAAAAAACACTCAAAATATATGAATAATTAACAAGAAATCACAAATACATAAAGGGCAATGGTGATATGGACAGAACCCTGAAAGATACATACATTTCTGATGAGGGAGGTTTAAGTGCCAATTTCCTACAGAAGAGACCTTACATCTAGCATTAATCATTGTGAGGGAGTTGAATTCCATTTTGATAAGAGGTAGGAACAGTAGAGTCTTGTACCCAAATCCTTTAAGAAGTAGAAATGAGCAATAAAGGTGCTTCTTTTATTTTTAATTCTCACAACAGCACGGGTCTTTTTTTTTAATTTTTCATCATTTTTGAAATTGTTGCTCAAGAATATCCTATTGAGTTTTAAAATATAAGTTTCCTTTAGCCCAAATATCAGCTTAAACTCATTTAAAGGACTCTTGCTCTGGGTAACATTTTTTAGTACATTTATCTTTAGAAACAATTTTAACTCTGTTTATTCTGTGTCATTTATGGCTAAAAGTTGTAATTGAACAGTTAGAAAAAGCCTCTGTTGGTTAATTATATAGTCATATCGTATTTAAATAGCCACATGTGTTATATATTTGCAACATGAGAGGATTCTTCACAAATAAAAGCTTTTTGTGGTCTGGGCATCAACCCAACTCTGACTTAGAGGAGTAATGGGAAGATTTTGTTCTCTAAAATTATACTGAAACTTCTAATGTTTTTAAGGAAGATATAGATACTGGTTTTATTTGATGGAGATTTGTGAAGGCTCTTCTATTAAAGCGCATTTCAGTGAATATTTATCCTTCCCTCCTATGACTAGAAAAATTATCTTGATTGCAATAGAATATGCTAATTTGGAATAATTATTTATCCTTATAATAACTGAAGAGCTTTTATCATCAAGCACTTGCTATTTGAAGACCTGACTCCCATCTCTAAATAAGCAAGTATTAATGAGTTCTTTTCAACCCCTGCAACACATCTTAATCTTTTTCGCTACTGTGTTCTAGAAGCTTCTGGGTAAATAAAATAGATGTGAACCTTTGACCTTCTCTATTGTTTCTAAGGATGTATATCAAACATACAAAATAGAATGAGCTCTAGACTTTATTTTCTTCTAAGGATTAATGCTATAGAAAACTTTGTTAGCTAAATTCTAGTTATCTAACCATGAAATTTATAATCATTTCTTAATTTAATTACTTGCCCTTTTCTAAAAGACAGTATGGTATCTTAAAAACCACCCTAATATTTTCTAATATAAAAAGATAAGCTAAAGACAATAACTAAAGTTGGATGCTATGTCAGATTTCCAGAATTTGATTACAAAATATGATACAGTTTCTACTTGACAATAAATTGTATCTTTGTATATGCTCTAGGTGGAATTTTTTAAAAGACCGGTGCTGTTATGAGATCTTCAGATACATGCCTTTGACATCATCTTTTTAATATAATTTTGAGAAAGTAACTTAAAATTTTGAAATATATACCAGTTGTCAGAGTCTAGGATGAATTTTCTCAGTTGGTTTATTTTATTCCAATTTTGATAAATCCTACCATGATAATTGTAATAGAATATATTAGTGGTGAGTACAAAACCTAATGTGGCTGATATTTCTAGTGATCAATTTATAGTGATCAATTCATAGTCTATGTAGGAAAGGACATTGTATATATGATGTAGATGTTAAATAGTCTTCTAGATCATTTATTTAAATAAAAAATATACTGTTTTTTGGAAGTTCTGCTCTAGTAACCATTCAAGGATATAATAAATAACTTTAAACCCTAAGTCATAAATAGTTAATAGGCATCATATATATATATATATATATATATATATATATATATATATATATATATATATATGTGTGTGTGTGTGTGTGTGTGTGTGTGTGTGTATATATATATATATATATATATATATATATATATATATATATATATATATATATATATATATGTGTGTATATATATATATATATATATATATATATATATATATATATATATATACACATCCTTAGACGATGTGAAAGCATTTGAGATAATGATTTAGGAAAAGTCCCAGCATGCTGTGTCAATGATGGGTCGGTGCTATGGAAAGACTTTAGAGTAGTTTTGCACAATGGACAGACTTTTAGACTAGGTTTTAAATTCTAGGTTTGGGAACACTATCTTAAACAAATCATGTAGAACGTAATTCCTCTGGGAATCATTTTTTAACGTGTAAAATGGGTTTAATCATTTCTCCCATAGTTCTGTCTTGTAAATCATTTTAAAGCAGGATAAGATTGTTCGGTGCAGTGGGTTGTAAAACTAATAAAACATTCTTGGAGTGATTACTCATTACATGTAGTATGGTAAAAAGAATTGACTTACAAAAGTAGGTAAGGGAAAAGCATCTTCAGAAAGGATTGACAACTGAAATGACTTTGTCCGCTGCATGCTTAACACATACCTTCTGTGTCCCTAAGGAATGTATAGAGAAGTGGTGGGAAAATCCTGGCCTTGAGCCTTTTGAGGCTTGGGTAAAAAGTAGGAGTTACTTTGGATGTTGAACTGATATAAGAGAAATAAAGAAAAAAAAACAGAAAACAATGTCATAAACTACCTTAAGAATGAAATATTTTAGCTATATAAATAATACTTGTCTATTGATTACAACAGGATATTGTCCAGTGCATTGAGAGAAAAAAATTATGTGTGTATACGTTTAGCTAATATAGTTGAAATGTGTCCTCAAGACTTAGAGCATGTAAGGCATGTTTGCCTCTCAGTAGGGATTATATACTTGAGAAACATAAATTTTCATAGTGAAAAGAAGCATAAAGTGAATGTGTATCAAGTGATGTAAGCCAGGAGATATTAGTGATCATCACCCTATGTGTTAAAAGTGGTCTGATCCTTTAAAAAAAAATAAGCTTAATTGCAGCTTAAAAATGGTATATTTATAGCTTTTCCCCCCTAAGGTATCCAATAAGTTGAAATCAAATTTTTTAATTAAGAATAAATTGTGGTGTGATTTAAAAGATTCATATACCATTAACTTCTTCGCCTTCTGATGTCTCTTTTAGACATATGAAGAGAAAGGGGACTTAGGTGACTCACCCGGGCCTGGTTAGAACTTATTTGAGTGGCATTTTTCAATAATCCCTGATTCTTCATCTGCGAGACAAAATCCTGGCTGAGTAGGTTGTTGTAAGGAACCCACTCGATGTCATGAAGAATAAAAATGACCAAAACCATGCCAGGGAAAGATGTGGGACACAGAACAAGAAGGGATTAGTCAGCCAGTCAGCCATACTTTCAAAGCCCAGAGTGACGCATCCATCTGACAAAGGTGACACCGAGCAAAAGCTTCTCTCTTTTCCTCAGAAAACGGCGAGTTCCTCCCGATGAATCATCAATATTTACAAGAGAGGGGATAGTTCTCACATTTCCACTTTACGTTTATACTTCAGGTTTTTCTCATATTGTCACTGCTAAGGGACAGTGGTGGTTTGTTACAGCTAGCAAATGTCCTAAAGACTTTCATTGAAAGCAGTATTTGCAATGAGTGCTTCCTTTGTCTTCAGACCTGTTTACAGTTAGTTGTATGTCATCAAAACAAGGATCTCAAGGATGACATTTTAAGATCCTAACTGATGACTGTATGCTCAAGATGTGTAAGCTAAAATGAGAGGAAAGGCTACTTATCAGTGGGTTTGGCTTCATTAGCAGGTAACATTTTCTCATTTAAGGAGGCCTTGGAGATGATCAGCAACCACAGGTTTCCCAATAGGTTTCCCAATAGGTTTCTCATATCCTTTTAGTTCTCTAGACTTAAAAGTTTTCAATATTCTTTTCAAAGCATCTTGAGTCCTTGAGCAGCCATCTTCCCTTTTTTCAGCAATCACCAGTTGCCTGCTTTTGTAGATGGGAAATTAAATGGGTTTTCAACAATGTAGATACTTTTAAATGCGTGTTCCAGTAAATTAGAGATGAATCAGAGGACAGTGGGAAGTCTGTGATTTTTTTTCTCCATTTGCAAATTTCTCTATTTAAAAAAAAATACCCTTAGATTTCTTTACAGATCTTAACATTGATGCAAGTGATTATGTTGTGATTTAGCTAATTAATTCTCATCGTCTTTTTTCATGGTGCTCAGAGTTCACATACTAGTATTTAGCATAGGGTCTTGGCATACCAGACTTTAAAATGAACACTATATGTACTTGTGGGCACTGGAGGATTCCTACAAAATATATATGTCCCTCACTTCCAGAATTGTAAAGTATAAATGGCACCAAGTTGTATGAAAAATCTATAGAGATTGTGAGATTCCCCCGTAGACAAAAATAAAAAAATAAAAGTACATTCTGTCCTATTTAGCAGTATGATTAGCATGTGAAACTGAACAGAACGATTTAGGGCTAGTGAATATCATTTAGTGAACAGAATTTTAACATTACTGAAGGGAAGGTAGAAATCAGTGAAGCTTCAAATTCACATGCAAAAGCTGCAAGCAGATTTGACCTATGGGATCAAATCTAACTACAGCTAAACGTGAAAAGGCACCCAGTTAGAATGTGCCACAGAGACTCCCAAGAAGGGGGTTGATGAGAGCACGGCCAATCTTAAGAAATCTCATTCTTGCTGCTATTAAAGTAACACTATTAGACTGAGAATATTTGGGTCGCCCAGACACTACTTTGTTGTAGGTAAAATGGGTTACTCAAGGTAATTCCTGTTCCTTGTACTTCCTCTCAGAATTCTGGTACTCATCATGAGAGGCTTAATTGGCCAAAAGTATGATTTTCCAAAAGTGGGGATTAGGTAAAAAGACATTGGAATCATAGGTTCTGGAACTGGATTGCCTGAAGCTGGCTATACCGTGTGTGACCTTCGTGACATGGAGTGATGACTCTGACGTATCGCTAGCATCTTTGTCTCCTGTACCTGTTTCAATGAACAGTTAAATAGCAGCCTGCTGAGCAATCTGTAATCATATCTGGCCTACTGTAATTGGCAAAGCAATAATAGATATTTTTGTACTTTCCCAGTTTGAAGAAATCACCTTTTTAAAGATATGTTAGTTTTTTAATCCTACACTTGTGCAGTCCCTTTTGTGTTTCTGTAACAATAGACAAAAATTACTATAGAAACAGACAAACCCCAAAACAAACTCTCACATTGCCTAATTTGTAAACAGAGTCATAAACACTTTTTTAAAAAAAAAAGATTTATTTATTATATGTAAGTACACTGCAGCTGTCTTCAGACACTCCAGAAGAGGGCATCAGATCTCATTACAGATGGTTGTGAGCCACCATGTGATTGCCAGGATCTGATCTCAGGGCCTTTGGAAGAGCAGTCAGTGCTCTTAACTACTGAGCCATCTTTTGAGCCCCAACACTTTTAAGTATAAAGTGTGCAACCTTCTTACTTATCACTTTACATTTTCTTAGGTTTAAAGGAGAAGCGTTTCCTCTGGAAAGTATTGGGACTATCTGACACTGAGTTATTTGGGTTTTGTTTCTGGGTATCGTTCCATATTCTATATCATATACTCTGAAAACTGATTTACTTTTTTATTCTTTAACAACAGCTTGCTACTACTCCCTGTGGTCCTCTTTAGTATCTTCCTTATTTCTATTCCTCCCCTCTAAGGACACTAAGGCTGGATTCAGTGGCTGAGAAGCATTGGGTTTACAGTTCTAGGTGGTTTGCCCTGCATTGACCTCTCAGTTCTGTGCCTTTATGACATGATGCTAACTATGGGTGGTCCAGGAAAGCACTCTGACCTCATGGTGGGGGAGGGATTTGTATCTTGTTAGAAAGATTTCCAAAGAACAAAAGTGTGCAGCGTGGAAAGTACCCAAACTTGGAATTTCAGGGGTTTAATTCGGAGCATCTCTATCCTTTCCACTCCAAGGTCCAGGACCAATTGAAAACTAGGTCAAAAAGATGTGCTACTGCAAATCAATACAGTGGCTTCTTGGAGCTAGTTGATTATGAAGCTATATGTATAACCCCAGTGAGGTTCTTTGAATTAAGCTTACGGTTCAGACATAGACCATTACTCCAAATGGGCAGAAGGTCTTCCCTGTAAGCATGCTATACATCCAGTAAGAACAAGCATGCCGCCTCTCTACATACATGCAGATGAGGGTAAGAACAGAAATATATGAGCAAGCACATTCAATTCACTTTTCCAAATTCACCTGTCCTGGCAACCATCTTTGTTCTGCAGAGGATGTATGGAAGAAGGCAGCCCAAAAGATACACGCTAACACTCCCTGATTTTTTTTTTTCTCTTTAGGGAGTAGAGTGGAAATTTCCCCTTTGGTTGGTTAGATGTGAAGAGAGAATGTTTTCCCATTCTAAAATAGACACAAGGCAAACTGTTCAAAGAAAAAGATCCCAGATGGTTAGAATGAAAGGGAAATACTTCAGAAAGGAGGTGCAACTTGAGAGGAATGCAAGCTAAGACACATGAGATGAAAGGATGAGGAAGCCACAAGAGCAGTCTGGTGGGAAGTCCAGGAGAGAGATCTGGGAGACTTCCAAGCATCAAAGAGGGTCGGACTGATGCTGAAGTGAGCTTGGCAATGAATTTAATAACATTTAACACATACTTTATGACACTTAAGAAATAAGAATAAGGCAGACATAATCATGTGTTTACAGTTAGGAAGTATGTACCCTTATGTTAAAAGTGACCTGGTAGTCTATGGCGACATCACATCATGACATGGTCTATGATGACATTCTACCATGACAATGGATGTTATGGAGTTCAGGCACTGATTCTGGCATTTGTGTTGTTAGTGGGATGAACAGAGATTGAGTAGAACACTAAACGGTCAACAACAAGAAGAAGGATGCTCAAGGATAGAAAAAATAAATAAATAAAGACATTTTTAGGGTATATGATATGGAACATAGAACCAAACCCAGAAGTGAAACCCACACTACAGAAGTTATATCATGAAAATAAAAATAATGAATTTTAATGGACAAATGACAGAGAGCCTTTAATGGATCTTTAAGACTCTGAGGCTGCAAGCAAAGTGTAGTAAGAGCCAGGCCAGAAGTTATTGATGAGGACCTAACAGCATGAAGTTAGAGAAAGCAAGTGGCTCAAGGAAATGCTTCATATTGTCAAGAGTACTGAGTGACAGTCTGGTGGCTTCTTCTATCTGACCTCATGGAGAAATGGAGCGGAGCATTTTGAAGAAAGATTTGAGGATTTATTACAATATGTCATCAGATGTAAGACACTGACAAGGTTCAGGTCTGAAACCATGGTAACCAGATACACTCAGAATCTAAGAGACCTGGGAAGCAAGATGAATCAGTACAGACAGGGGAAAGAACAGAAGAGCACCTGTAGCAGGGAGCGAAGAGATGATAGCTTCACAGTGGGTAGCTGGGAGGAACTATAGACAGTGTGAAAGGTGTCGTGATTTAAGCATCTTCAGCCCTTCGCCATAGCATTCCCACTCCCCTTTGGGATGTTGAAAGGTTGAATCCATTCATCGTGTGAAACTGGGAATGGGTATTGGCATCATCATGTTGGAACAAGTTGCTAACACCAACCAAGATTCAAGAGACAAACACAGGGGCTTGCTAAACCTGCCTGGTGTAGTCGTGATGCCACCCAGTGGTTACTTTGTTTATTTTATAGGAGCTTGCCCTTGCTCTTTAAGAATACTTCCAGTGAATATCCATCAAAGTTTCACAAGCTCCCAAGAAAAGTGTTTTATTTTTATCTCCAAAACTCACAGAGGAGAGATTCGATTTGCTCTTCACATCTAAGCTAATGGAGTTATATCCAGCTTGTTTTCTATATGTGTTATGCGCTGAAAAACATGATTTAGCCTGTCTTCTATCGAAATTAATGCAATAAGGAACCATGAAATAATAGGGCTTACACTGTACTCAATTTTAGCTCTAATAGAAACACAATGAAAATAACATCTGCGACACAGGCCTGGCTGATCAGAGGAGAGTAATGGATATTTGCTGTCGTGATTTTATTGGTGTTCTGGGTTTGGCCCTTCGCAGGATGCTCATCAGTATAGTAATAATGCAATAGATACTTTTAATTTGACTTATATTTGCTTTCCATTTGTCTATAAGGTCATCTGGGCAAGGGCATCCGAGAGACTTTAATGTGGCTATCAAGAAAGGAGTATAAATTTAACTGCCACTGGAAGGGACCCCCCCACCCCTTTGAAATAGTTTTGAAAGGAAAGATTTTAAGTTTACCATGTCTCTTTAAGAATATATATTGTAGAATAATTGTAGCAAGGTCCTGTTTGAGCGACTCAAACTTTTGACAAGGTAACTTTCTACACACACACACACACACACACACACACACACACACACACATACACAGTGTAGAGAGAGAAAGAAATCATATTTATTTAAAATCTCATAGTAAATGCCTTTCTGACTTAATTATTTTAATTAATTTCTATGAAGCAAAAGTGAGAATAAGGACCATTTCATTATCTTTACTATTACTTGTTTGTGAAATCACTAAATATTTTATCCATGCTGAAACCAGGAGGCCCCTCAGTTAATTCTCATCAATAAATACAAACATTCATCAAGCACTCTGGAAGCATCAATATTGACTCTGCTCCTACAGACCCAGGGGAGAACTGTCCCTACAGCCAGTGATAGCTTTTAGTTTGTTTTATTTTGATATTATAATATAATTACATCATTCCTTCAATTTCCTTTTCTCCCTCCAAACCCTCCCATATACCCTTCTTGTTCTCTTTGAAATTCATGAACTCTTTTTTTCACTATTATAATATGCATGCATATATATATATATATATATATATATATATATATATATATATATATATATATATATATATATATATATATATATATATATATATATATATATATATATATATATATATATATATATATATATATATATATATATATATATATATATATATATATATATATATATATATATATATATATATATATATATATATATA
>LR749559.1:3128971-3150323 GCA_902729485.2 Mus minutoides | reverse complement strand
GCTCAGTGTATCTGATATTATTCATCTGTATGTTTTCAGGACTGACCATTTGGTATTGGTGTGCTCTTCTCTAAGGAATACTATTTCTTTCTCTCTCTCTCTCTCTCTCTCTCTCTCTCTCTCTCTCTCTCTCTCTCTCTCTGCATTCCTTCGTAGCCTGTAGTTGTTTGTGAAAGTTGGAGTCTCTTGAGCTTTCCCTTCATCAACATTGACATATCTGTTGTTGTCCTTGCTCAGCTCATCTTTGACCAGTGAAGTTGATGAGACATTGAGTGTAGCTTCTGACATTACTAGGAGATACAATGCCATATCAAAGTGCCTGGTCCTCTGGCTCCAACATGGGATGGTTACCCTAAGAGAGCAGTAGTGGCACACATGCCTTGGCAGTAACCAACAGTGTGGAGAAATACTATCCACCGTATTTCTTAAAACACATTCTATCAATGAACTGGAAGGTCACCAATTGATTAGACAGGCTCTCAGCACCCTTACCTGTAACTAGGGTCACAACAGCACAGCACTTGGCTTTACCTAAGTGGTAGGGGTCCAAACTTGGGTCCTCAGATCCCAGCAAGACCACTGTACAGACCATGCCATCTCACTAGCCTCTAGACTTTTTTTTAACTAATGAGTTCTTACACTATCAACTTAAAACAGTATCATAACATTTTCCTCACATTTCCTCAGCTTAGCTATATACCTGACACTATGAGAACAATGTCATCGACATATTTTACCATTCACTGTTTCTGAGAATTCACAAAATGGGATTTTAGAATATCTATACCAATAGCACTGAAACTAATAAACCAATAACATCAAGTTTTAAGAGCTTAATTAGCCGGGCGTGGTGGCTCACGCCTTTAATCCCAGCACTCGGGAGACAGAGGCAGGTGAATTTCTGAGTTCGAGGCCAGCCTGGTCTACAGAGTGAGTTCCAGGACAGCCAGGACTAGCACCCTCTTCCCTTAGTCTCTGCATCACTAAAAGAGTTATGCTTAACTCCCTTATGTGGAAGGAGACCCACTTCATTGCAGAGTGATAAGGATTTATTCTGATTTTGTGTCTTCATAGCCCTCTAATTTATGGACCCATCCATATTTCCTCAACCTTCTGACATTTTGGTGTCAGTCCCCACCACAGACATTCTGAAACCATTTGTATTATGGATGGTGCTTTATACTGTGGAAGGTATATACTCAGAGTAAATTTTTAGATGACTATTTCCACTTTAGAAAGATAACAGGGCTGGAAAGATAGGAATACATGAACACATGAAATACTGGGAAGCTTTAGCATTTCCTATGGTGTTTCTTTTAGGCCAATAAGATATAATACATAAAATAATTCATATGTTGGAAATTGTGGAGTTGAGATAAGTCTCAGAGATTTATCCTTATGGGTCACAGTAGCAGGACTTGAGATGCTAATGGCAAAAGTATGATGGAATGTATATCATATTTTTATTTCTCTCAGTATTGCACATCTGCTACTCTGAAATCCAATCTCCTTTCCTTTGTATTTCTTCTAAGGTCCTTTCTGCTCTTCACAGCTTTTCTACCCTTTCTATAGATTTCTAGTATTAATGTATAAATAATTCATGTACTCTATACTAGTTTCCAATCTCAAATATCTCAGTTTGGCTACCCAAAGTAAGTGACTGGAAGAACTGTACATCCCCATCATCGGATACCAAAGGGTTTTCATTGCCAGTCATGAGGCTCAGCTCCAAACTTTCTAGGTAATGAAAATCACCCCAACACTCCCATTATGTTTTCATACAGTGGATGACCTTGAGAAGAGAGAGGACAATCCATGTCTTTTCCTAGCAATGCTACTCTTCCTTTCTACATTTAACATCCTTATTTTTTTTTCTCCTCTAGTTTTCCACTCTCCAAGATGACGTAGCTCCCACTCCCCTCCCAATGTGTTCTCTCTGGAGCTGTGCTCCATAAATCATCTTCTTTTGAATTTATAATGCTTTAATCTCCTGGCAGTTTCTCTTTGTCTGCACTTATTGGTAGGTCTCTCTGTTAAAGCCATTTCTGCCATCGGATGTACTGGAGTTATGACTTTGTCCTTTCATCTGCTAGATTCTAAAAGGGGTACATTCTACTGACTAGTCAGTCCCTTGGAATCTAATTTCCAATTGGTAGTAGACATTCTTTTAAGGATGTCTATTGTAAATAATTAATAATATATATTGAAAAATACTGTCTGGTGATCCTGAACCTCTCATGCTAATAGTCTTTTCTGTTTGTCCTCAAACTTTCTATAATATGTGGTAGAATTATGTGCTCTTTTGTTTAAACATCTGTCCCATAGTTTTAAGGACATCTCGTTGCTTTAGTTTGCTTCCTGACTGCTTTTTCTTACTCTTCTTCACTACCTTCATTCACTTACTAAGTTAGACATTCCCAGAAACAGCTTCAGCAGTGGTATTTGAATGGTTCTCAGGTAATCGAGTTGGAGGTTCTATCTCCCAATATGTGAAAATATCATGACACATTTTGGGGCCTGAGAGTAGAAATACAGATATAGCTAAGTCCAGATCTCATTCAGCTCTGGGGCTAAATTCCATGAGCCAGTGCTTAGCACGGTAGTATTTTTTTAATTGGTTATAAGTTATAAACATAAATTTCAACACTTCCTTCTGTAATTCTGTGGAGAAAATTCTTTTAGTCTAAAAACTCAAAGCAAAACATATCACATTATGGGGTCTTAACTGTGCTTTTTTGTGCTTTTATTAATCATCTGTCACTTTCCATTAGAGTCCATTCTATTTCTACAGCTTTAAATGTCTGACATTCACAATAAGATCAGCTTTGATTCATACTTGTCATTTTCTGATATGAAATGGTCTTGGTAAATAAAATTCACAATAAAGAGTGGATATATAACTATAGTTAGAAATTTAATAAAAACTTATCACCCATCTATGTCCTAGATCGACAAATATATATTCTCTGAAAATTTAGATAAGGACTCAGCAGGAAAATCAAATGCCACCTGAAACAGGACCATTTCATCTGAGTAATTCAAACTGAACAAGATGGTGGAGTATGTGTGACTAATAGCTGCCTCTCTTTTCAGTGACATATAGTCAAATAGGTGTACCAGATTTTAGTAAACACATCAAGTTAGACAGAGAGGAGAATATTTGCCTCCAATAAGAAGTGGTCCATAGGGCCAATTGGTTCTCACCAAAGGTAAGGTCTCTCAGGGACATTTGGCAATGTATAGAGACATCTTTGACTCCCAGAACTTATGGGGAGGAGATGAAATTATCATTTAGAAATGCCACCAAGCATCCTGCAATGAACAGCTACTTCCCAAGCAGAGAGATACTTGATGCTCTGAGCATAGGAGAATGCATGGCTTTGTTCCTGGAATCTCTTAGAAGAACTTTAGCCACACTTCTCCTCTGACTATCTCTTTTCAAGCACTTTTCCTCTGACCTTTTTTTATTTTGTACGTAAACGTTTAGTTGAGAGTGGTACCTTGAATTTGTTTTCTTGGCTGTTCTCAAGGGTCAATCATTGCTTACTAAATTTCTGGGCAAGCACTAAGGTAGTAAGGCCCATACCTGCTGGGCATAATTACAGGAAACAACTTGGTTTTTAAAATCTCATAGCACAAAGTACATGTACAATCACACATTATAATTCGTTCCCAGTGTGTTTGTGCCCTGAGTAGCTCTCAATGGGACAGCATCACGGTCTTGGCCAAGCGCCACTTTTTTTTAGCCACCTCTTGAAATATAAAAAGCAACAAATCTCCCAAATTAAGAAAATAATCTGCATTTTTTTGCCTACCTTGTTTAGTATGTTCCCCATATGTTCCTGTAAAATAGACAATGAATTGCTGCTTACCTATAAAAAAGAAGAGGAAATTAGTCATGCTAGGCAATATTAGTGTTTTATGGCATAGCATTAAAATAACAAACACGCAAACACTGAGAGGAAAGCTGATATTCGTCCCAAATTCACTCAGCTTTTCTTTTCTTTTAAATGCCAAACAAAATTATGGTTTTGTTATCGTCCTAATAATGTAAGTATGTGGTGAAATATGAATGTGACAAGACTAGAAGCCCCCAGTGTGGCTTTACATCTTTACTAGAGAAGAAGCATAAGATGAGTTGTTTAAATTTTCAAAGTTTGAATTAAGCAATGCACTCATGAGAGAAGGTCCTAGTTGGTATGAGAACAGTGGCACTGAAGCTGGTATACCCTGTCTCCAGCTGTGTGACCCTCGGCTAGGCAGCCCACTGTTAGCAAAATTGTAATGCAAGTCGATGAATGTGGGCATTTGGATAACTTTTGTCTAACATCATCACCAGATGTTCAACTTAAATATGTCTTCTGGAGACACAGCTTTGAAAAAAGAAATCACCCTAATATGTCCAATTTTTGAGCTGAGAAGAATTAGGTAGAGGCCCTTTATTTTATATATATGGAATGTGCTCACCACAAATCAACCTTGCATATTTATAAACAGCAACTTATTTAAATGACATTATAGTTGTTGGAGGGCTACTGAAAGGAAATTAAATGCCTCTTTGTTTACTCTTCACCTATAAATGGATATTTTAAATTATCTGGATCAGATTTTTTTTAGGAAATCCTATTCTGAATGATGAAGTCTCCACCTCCATTGCATGCTCTTAAGATTTGATGTATATGGGAATGATTCTAGGGTCATATTTTACAGAATCACCATCCCACCCTTCTGATACCCACTGGAGTGAAATTTCCTCAAGGTGGTCAGAAAAACAAATGGTCACATTCCATGTTGGCTATAGCTTTGTACTGATAAAGGGATGATCTGGATCTCTCTATCAGCTGACATCCTTACTACAGATAAAATTCAAATGCATAAGAAGCAGTAGCCTGTCACAGTGTTTAATAAATTTAGGCTGAAGAGATATCCCTGGTACTAAGGTATTTGTCATGGAACATGTGGACCTGAGTTCAAATTCTAGTATGATGTAAGCCAGGAAGGGGAAGCACACTTGTGATAGCAGCCCTAAGGAGGTGGAGCTATGTGAACGTCCAGGACAAGTCTGGACTAACCACCAAGTTCTAGGAAAATTCTTGCCCTAAAATGTAAGGTGGACAGCTTCTGTGAAAAAGCATCCAAGCTGAACTCTGGCCTCCACATTTTCACACTAATGCATGTTTACCCACATATATGTACATACACAAGCATACATGCATATGTAAAATTTAATAAATTGTTAAAAATATCATAGTATCAACTGTTTACACACAGCATAGACTAAGTATGTCAAACAACACTATATAACACTGATCTAAAAAGATCCATGTTTGGAGTTAGGATGGTTGGCTCAGCAGTTAAGAATGCATATTGCTCTTATAGAGGACCCAAGTTTGGTTCCCAGCACCTATGTCAGGCAGCTCATAACTCCCTGTACCTTGTGTTCTAGGGGATATGCTGCCCTCTTCTGGCCTCCACATGCACCTGCACTCATGTGTACATACCAGGAGAGCTGTATACATAATGATAAATAAAAATTTTTAAAAGTTCATGATTGTGTGCTGAGTCCGTCTCACCAAGTCATTTATTATTTTAGTGATTAGGCTTGTACAAGAAAAGCTAACTACATGTATCTATTCCTTTAAGGAGGTCCTGGGTTTCCATTAATAAGCATTTTTTTAAAAATGTAACAGATGTACCTGCCTCTTTACAGTCCGTGTCATTTGGGTCAACATAAGTGTGAATGCAATCCAATGCACATAAGGTATTGGTGTGTTCTGCCTTACATCACTTTTGTCCTTGGAGTATGTGTGGCTGTTGCAGCAGTGTTATTATTACAGCTTCTTTCTTTACTCACCAAGGTCAGCCAATCGCTGCCATCTTCCCTGAAAACACAGAGTTTTCTTTCTGGGCAAGAATCTCCTTATACTCAAATCTTCTAACTATTCCCTCAAGTTTTCTTGCAAAAAATTCCCTAATATCCCCTGATTTTTCTTCTCTTCTAAGAACAATTTTTAGCTTAGAATTCGGTGAGTCAATTATAGACATTAAAAGTTCCTCTTGCTATTTTCACATCCCACGTGTTTGCATTTTAATTATGCCTTCTGTACATGAACTATTACTCTGCTTTTTTTTTTCTTACCAAAAATCAAGAATGTGAGAAACCTAACTTCTATTCCTTCATTATTTGGTACTTTCTTTTAGTAATACATGGGAACCCCAATGGAGGAGTTGGAGAAAAGACTGAAGGAGCTGAAGGGGTTTGCAACACCATAGGAAGAACAACAATATCAACCAACCAGACCTCCCAGAACTCCTAGGGACTAAACCACCAACCAAAGAGTACACATGGAAGGAGCCATGGCTCCAGCCGCATATGTAGCAGAGGATGGCCTTATCTGGCATCAGTGTGAGGGGAGGAGGCCCTTGATCCTGTGGAGGCCCAATGACCCAGGTTAAGGGAATGCTAGGGCATGAAACAGGAGTGTGGGGGTGAGTGGGGAAACACCCTCATAGAAGCAGGAGGAGGAGTTATAGGATGGGGGTTTGTGGAGGGGAAACCAGGAAGGAGGATAACATTTGAAATGTAAATTTTATATATATATATATATATATATATATATATATATATATATATATATATATCGGGATTGACATGAATTCATTACCATTCCTAGGTATAGAAAAGAAAGAAAACCTCCACAACTTTTCATTAAAAAAAATGAAATAATTTTGTGTTGTCTATCAGTAACTGTGAATATCTCTGAACGGCTGAATGATTCCCCATGGATTAAATATCCAATCAGAAGTCAGGTTGGACTGAGACCCTCAGCCCCTGGTTTCTCATCCATCAACAGCAAGTATTTTCTACCAGATTTCTCTTGGAGCTAAAAGTTGTTATATTCTAAGCAGTAGACAACTGAGGACTAAGATCCTCTTTCCTACAAATGAATAATTAGTGAATGTCAACCTCACGTTTTTCTCAGCCTGTGCAAAAGACATAAATGATCATGTGAAAAGACACAACAGGCCTGTTAATTCTGAGCTTATACTGATTCCTGGAGACAAAGAATATTAATATTATTCGTTTTCTTCTTTAAAAGATCATCTCTTCTGGCCTCACCAAAACTTTACTTAACATTCGTGTTCACTACAAATCCCTTCTGAGTGTTTTGCTAATTAGATAAAAGAAAATATTTCCCTTATAAACATTATTTTGTTTATAATTGCTTTTAGGATTTTCCCTTCTCACCCCCTCACAGCACAAAGTATCTCAAACCTCAAGGAGCTGCCATCTGGCTGGTTTTATATAACTATAGAAGTGCATTCTAGTGGCAATATTCCTGTGATGAATTCAGATAAATACATTGGACAGAGCTCAGGAACTACAACCAAAATAGCTTTCCTTAAAAGTCATTGAGCATAACAGTAGGAAGACGGGGAGATCGTGAGCTGCAGCTTTGGGAACACTAGAGGATCGGTCTCCCTTCATCCTGAAGTCCAACTGTTTGGTATATATCCAGAGGAAAGGGAATCAGTATTTTAAAGACATCAACACTCCCATGTTTAGCACACCTCTATTAGCAGCAGCCAAGACACAGAACCAACATGCGTGTCCACCAATGAATGAGAGAAAGAAGAAAATGAACACATAAATATTATGGAATATTTCTCATCCATGAAGTGAATGAAATTCTATTTATATTAACATGGCTGGGAAATGTTATGGGGAGATGGTGTTAAGTGAAATCAATAAAAAAAGGCAAACACTTTGTGTTCTCACTTATGTATAACGTTAAAATAAGTTATAGATCTTATAGAAAGAAAGAGCAGGATATTGATTTCCAGAAAGTATGAAAGAAGAAAGGATGGGAAAAGGATGGTTAACAGGTACCGAGTTATAAAGAGAGGAATGAGAAGTTTTAATGCTTGATAACACAGAATCAGAAGTATGATTGTTCACCACATTTAATTGTAGCTTTGAAAATAAATGGTACTTCACGAAATTCTTAGACAAATGGATGGAACTAGAAAATATCATCCTGAGTAAGGTAACCCAGTCACAAAAAAATACACATGGTATGCACTCACTGATAAGTGTATATTATCCCAAAACCTCAGAATACCCAAGATAAAATTCACAGACCACATGAAGCTCAAGAAGGAAGTCCAAAGTGTGAATGTGTTGATCCTTTGCAGAAGGGGGAACAAAATACTCACAGGAGGAAATACAGAGACAAAGTGTAGAGTAGAGATTGAAGGTAAGGACATCTAGAGACTTCCACACCTGGGCATCTATCTCATATACAGTCACCAAACCCAGACACTATTGTGGGTGCCAAGAAGTGCTTGTTGACAGGAACCTGATATAGCTGTCTCATGAGAGGCTCTACCAGAGCCTGACAAGTACAAAGGTGGATGCGCTCAGTCAGCCATTGGACTGAGCACGGCGCCCCCAATGGAGAAGTTAGAGAAAGGACAGAAGGAGCTAAAGTGGTTTGCAATTCCATAAGAAGAAAAATATCAACCAACCAGATTTCCCAGAGCTCCCAGGGACTAAACCAACAGCCAAAGAGTACACATGGAGGGACCCATGGCTCCAGCTGCATATGTAGCAGAGGATGGCCTTGTTGGTCATCAATGGGAGGAGAGGTCCTTGGTCCTATAAAAGCTCAAGGTCCCAGTGCATGGGAATGCCAGGCTGGGGAGGCAGGAGTGGATGGGTGTGTGGGGGAACACCCTCATAGAAGCAGAGGGGTTTGGGGTAGGGGTTTTCAGGGAAGGCAGGACTGGAAAAAGGGATAACATGTGAAATGTAAATAAAGAAAATATTCAATTTTTTTTTTAAAAAGAAGAAGAAAATACATAATAGAGAGATTTCTCGTCTCTTGAGGAGCCTTACTTCTGCTTTTCCTAATAGCTGTACTAATTCATTGTCCCACAGACAGTAATCAAGGCTTTTCCCATTAGGCACATGTTTGTCAACATTTACAGTTTGGCTTTATACACACTTGTGTGAACGGTGGTGGTAGTGGTGGCTGCTCTGGCAGCCTTATTGATGGTATGTGGCTGTGTGGTGCATGTGTATATGTCACATGTATTTCTTGCTTGTTCTCTCACTTAAATTTGAAGGCAGGGTCTCTCACTGAACCTAGAACTTGCAGACTTGACTAACCTGAGTAGCCAAAGAGCTCCGTTGGTCTGCAGCTCTGCCTCCCTTCCATAGCATTGGGGCTGAAGCTATGCTCCACCACACCCAAATTCTTATATGGCTGTTAGGAATACAAACTCAAGTCCTCTTGGTTAGGAAGCTTCATTGAATGGCCCAGCTCTCCCCAGCTCCTACTTTCTGCCTCTTTGATAACAACCACCCTGACTAAAAAGGATACAATATCTCATTGTGGTTTTGATTTACATTTTCTCGATGGGTATATATTTTGTACATTCTTTTCTACGAAATGTCTCTTGAGATAATTTCCACATTTTAGCTGACTCTATTTGACACTTTCTACCAAGTTCTTACCATGTTAATATCATCACAGTTGAAAAGGAAATACACTGTCAAAACATGCACACAAACAGTGTGATATAATTCTTTTTATTACAATTTATTTGATATGAATACCTTTTAAGTTTCGTATTTGGTGTGCTGCTTTTAAAGAATTGTTTGTTCATATTTCTTACTGATCCAGAAGTTTTTGCAAGATTGTATAGCAGGTGATAAAGTGGAAACCCAACATACCAGAATATATTTCTAAAATGGAGACATTCTACAAATGACATATTTTTTTCCATTTTTAGACCTTATGAAAAATGGATTTAGGACTTATAAAAAATGTATCTGGAACATCTTAGTGCAAGAGTTTTGATTGGATTCCAGAAGTCAGATCTCAGATTTAAAAGTAATTCCATCCTGTGTGAAAGTGGTCATGGCAAATTGATTTCTTAAGGCACAAGAAAGGGTGTAATTTGGATTTTGAACCCTTTTCTCAACAGTAAGATAGTTTTCATTTCTGTTAACCTTCTTTATCCATCCATGTTGCATCCCAATGCAACAAGGAAAGCATGTGTTTTGACTGTTCTTTTGCATGGGTTTATAAAAGCAAAAGATATAGCCTTTATTTCTCTTTGTACTACCTAGACTTTAAGATCTACCATTAGATACACAATATGACTTTCTAAATAACACTTCTTGTCCTATCTTCCTAGTATGAGGGAAGGGTCTTAGTGGGGTTTTGCTTATGGAATCACTACCTAAGAAACTCTGTTGGGTCTTCTTTCTCCTAAAAACTAAAGAGAAACAATCAACCCAAATGAATCAGTAATGGTAAATCTTTAGAAAAATCCAACAAATGTAGAACAGATGTCTAAGAGATAGGACCAAAAAACGCTTCAGGTCTGTGAAGATGCGGGGAGAGATGTAAGTGCCACCTGCATGGTTCTTCTTAGGAAAGCCACAGACAGGAGTAAAAATTGTCTAAAGGTGATCCTGTCTCAGTTTGAGTTCTCCCATGGCACACTGACTACTGATGTGTAATTTTTAGTCCAGCCAATGGACTAAAAAGGCTAAGGAAGTGAAAAATGAACCTGCGCCTGAGCTTTCTGACTATGGGGAGCAATTGTACTTTTCTGAATGTTTTCTTTCTTTAATGCTAGGAGCTTTAGGTGGTTCTGCAATGATTTCTGGCATAGAATTAATACCTATAATATACAAAGAACTAAAAAAAACCAAACTAAATGAGAAATCAAATAATTCAGTGAAGAAATAATAAGCTAATAAAGTTAACAGCATGTAGAAGATGAAGGAAATGTAGACAAGGAACATATGATAAAGTCTTCTACCTCACTGGCCATCAGACAAAGGAAAATCAAAAGTGCATTCAGGTTAAATCTCACTCCACTCTGAAGGTCAGCTCTTCCAAAAAGAAATAACAACAAAACTGGGTGTAGATGAAGGACACAGAGACTGAGGAAGGTAACCAGTCCAACCACTCTGAAAAAAAAAAAAAAATATATATATATATATATATATATAT
This sequence comes from Mus minutoides, assembly GCA_902729485.2. NCBI lineage: Eukaryota > Metazoa > Chordata > Mammalia > Rodentia > Muridae > Mus > Mus minutoides. The sequence continues at coordinate 3,139,290 of LR749559.1, read as the reverse complement.
ATATATATATATATATATATATATATATACACATATACATATATATACATACACACACTTATGTGTGTGTGTGTGTGTGTGTGTGTGTGTGTGTGTGTGTGTGTATCCTTCTGGATATATCCTTCTGGAAACACTTTACAACTGGCCTATGCTTTATATTAGTTCTTTTCCACATTCATCATGAACTTTGTAGCATATATATTCCTTAACATTCATAAACCGAAAGGGTTCTCAAACCATAAGTTACTAATCTTGACATTCTCTCCTATCAAAATTACATATGAAGGATTAAAGTTGTAGAGCAATCATTTAGATTTATCTAGAAATTCACCTAAAAAAAAAAAGAAGCAATTAGTAAGGAACGGCATGTAAAACATCATAGAATAATCTACATCAACACACACATACACACACACACACACACGCACATACACACACACACACGCACACACACACACATACACTCACACACAGACACACACACTCACACAGACACATACATTCACAGACAGACAGACAGACAGACATACAGACACACACACTCACATTGTTTTCAAATGCAAGAAGCTAGAACTTTGAGTCCATTGTGCCCTATGGCTGGAGAAAATGAAGACCTTTGAAATAGACATATTTCAATCCTCATGTTATCACAAGAATGTAGTAGTTCATAACTCTTCTCTTTCCATATTAAATTCCACATTCAAAGAAAGAATATCTGTTAGGTTAAACTACCAGCCCTTCATTTGGAAAGCAATTTATATTATTCCACCTATGGTTCTTACTCACTAATATGGGTTGATAGGCTACACAAAAGCACATCTTTTCATTAGTTGTTTATATGACCAATTTTTATAGCAATTGATCATTTTTCTCCTAGTTGCTTTTTTGTATCCCACACTGATTCTTAAACTCTTAGATGTTTCTGTCTGCAAAGCTGTGCCTATATCTCCTAATTATGAGAGCTGATTCTTTCAAAGACAAACATAAAGTTTTACTTCTCCTTTAATAATGAAATAGCTAGAATGTGAGACTTGAAGCAAAGGACATCATATATGTATATACATATATAATATATACAATATATAGTGTATACTATATACATATAGTAATATTGTGATATATAGTATATACTATATACATGTAGAATATATATAGATTATGTGTATATATTTATGCCATATAATATTTATACATACAGTATACTATTCCTTTACCAAAATGTGGACTGTCTTGATGACAGAAAGCTATGACTCTTGTATTGATTACCCCATTACCAAAGTCTGCCTGAACAGTTTTATTAATCTTTGTGTTCCTGATTCTAAAGAAATGAGATGTACGGCTCTGTCTACTCTTCACAAATAAGAAAATACATGCAAATGATAAATGCCCAACAGCAGGATATAAGAGATGAATAAGAAAAACAACTGAATTCTGTCTGGGTTGGCTCAGAGATGAAAGAAACAGCAAACACAGATGCAAATGCATCAAAGTGTGGGCACAGCTTGGATAAAGCTTTTGCAAGGCAGGTCTGGAGAGATGTAGGCTCTGCTCAGTATAGTGAGTTATTTAATGGGAGAGAAATACAGGGTTGTTTCACGGTAAGAATTCATTTCAGTGTCCTATTCATCATGACTTGCAGTTCCTACTAAGGATCAGACAGGTTTTAAGATTTACTTAGAAAGGTAGTATTTTATACAGAATAAAGATGCAAAATAAATACTGATATTCTATCTTTTATACTTTTAAATATTTTATTTATTTACCTATGTGTGTATATGTGTGAGGGTAAGCCACAGGTACTTGGCTGTCCATAAAGGCCAGAAAATGGTGGTGGAGCCCATGGAGCGGGAGTTACAGGCAAGTGTATGATACCTAGCATGGATTCTGGGAACTGAACCCTGGTACTCTACAAGAGCAGTAAGCGTTCTTAACCACTGAGCCATCTCCCCAGCTCTGACATAGTCTACACTGTGTGGATAGATTGCCTTTACATTCCGATTGGTTTTTCCTGTTTCCCAGTAATACCATAAGAAACACTTAATTCAAAAAAAAAAATCTTAGTTTGAAATATACACAAAATAACAGCTTTCACTTAGATGTTACAGTAAATGAAAAATGCAGTTGTTCCTGTTTATCTTTTCTGATACATAGTGTCACCTCTGTTGAATTAGACTCTTGCAGAGGCAATCAGGAATAATTAGAAGTAGAAACACCTAGAAGGCCTACTTTTTTATTCTTGTGTGTTTAATTCTTTTATAATTTCACACGCATGTTCAATGAAATATGACCATCCCTGTGCCCACAGTTTCTTCCTCTAACTTACCCCATCATCACTCTGGATCCACTTGCAGGTCTTTTTTTTTCTTTTTTGAAGGCCAGTCACACCTCTGCTCCCATGAGATCAAGAGGGAAACTTGAGTAAGTGTATTTCTAGCAAGTTACCAGGGCTGTGAATACAGCTGGCCCAGGGACTGCACTTTGAGATCCCATGTGTGCATACACACTGGTTGACAGAGACACATACTAACGCCTACTTTTTAAAAAATCATTTATTGAAAGTGAATGGTGTTGGCATTGGGTTGGTGAGCAGGGGGAGGGGGGATGGGATAGGAGGTTTTCAGAGGGGAAACCAGGAGAGGGGATAATATTAGAAACATAAATAAAGAAAATATCTAGGAAAAAAAAGAAAGAAAAAAGAAAGAAAGTAAAGAGTGTGTCATTTATAAAAAATAGATAAATGTCTGCACATCATTTGTCCAATTCCAACTGTTAATCAAATACACACACACACACACACACACACACACACACACGTAGTAGTAGGCATAAGTCACCTAACCCTCTTGAGTGGCTTTGATGCCCAAAGCTGCCCAAACCAATTCTCAGCTGCTGTGAACAGTTTAAATGCTGAGGTCAAGTTGTCAATAGACTTTGCCTGGGTAGATTTAATGCCAGTGAGATAGATATAGAATTGGCATTTCAGTAAGCTACTCGGATAGACTTTAATACATAAATTCTGTTAACCTTGAGAGCCCTGATTAAAACACAAGTAAATGAGAAAACCCCTATTGTTAACTAAGCCTATTTTACATACTCACTGCGATCCCTCGTAATTGTGAGGGCATGTCGGACTGTATAATGCAGTCTGTTCTGTACTGGCCAGGGCTGAGGTTTGCCATTCCATTATATTAGATACAGATGCTTTCATGAGCTTAGTGGCAGCTTACCTACCTGCATTAGCAGAAATGTCAAGGCCTTTGAAGGACAGTTTCCCATTTCTGTCATTCCATCCTTAACTCAGGACCTTCCTTATAATTGCCATTCACCTTTCAGAAGCCAGAGATTTAACTGATTTTTTTCACTTATTCAATTTTTTAAATGTCTATATTTAAGCTTTTTTATGTAGTAATATTATGTTAGGTCCAACAACACAGGAAAACAAGCAGGTTTACATAAAAGTAAAAGATAGAATTAGAGAGAGAATATAGATAAGCTAGGATATACACACATCATATACATATACACATACACATACACATACACATACACATACACATACACATACATATACCGAGGCTAGATAAGGCAAACCTTAATGATGAAAGTCTAACTAATTAAGGCTGGAGAGGTGGCTCAGCAGTTAAGAGCACTGAGTTCAATTCCCAGCAACCACATGGTGGCTCACAACCATCTGTAATGGGTTCCAATGCATTCTTCTGGTGTGTCTAAAGACAGTGTACTCATATACATACAATAAATAAATAATTCCAAAAAATTCATCTATAAAGAAAAAGTCCAGCTGATTAAAATGTTCCATACTTCCCCATGCTGTCCCATGATCCACCTGCATTTGCAGTCTTAACTTGTGAGAAACTAAAAATAGCCTCTGCAAATATTTAGCTGAGGAGGAATAACCTTGACTGTTGATGCCACCATTCCAGGGTGTGGGTGGGTCTTAGAATTTAAAGGAAAAGGGACAATGCTTATTGAGTGTCAGCACCCTCGCCCTCTTCCCTCACTCCCTTCTCTCCCCTCCCCTCCCTCCTCTCCCTCCTCCTCATTCCTCCTCCCCCCCTCCTCATCCCTCGCCCCTCCCTCCTCCCCCCTCCCATCCTCCCTGGGGATGCAAATAAACCTTCCCCTCCTTAAGTTGCTTTTGTCAGGTATTTTGTCATAGCATTAAGAAATAAATGAAATACTCAATGCAAAATAATTTCCTCTTTTTTGTTTTACAAACAATTTTTTACGTTAAAACTTAGAGGGTCTTGCTTTATCAACGTATCTCTATAAAGAATTGTCCTCAATGTCATAAGTAACATAAAACCGGTTGACATTGGTGTGTTTGAAACCTATGAATTCTGTTCACTTGATCTTTCATTCAGCTTATTCTTGGTGCAGCTTCAATCTGTGACTTGTTAGATGAAGAGAACAGAATTATAAGCACGCATCCCTTCCCAGGTCACCCTGAGGTGTACTAGGAAGCTAACAGCTAATGGCTAAGATAGCAAGGGTTTATGGGTCTCTAACGCTTGGGTACTCCTCTCTCATTTAATGAACACTAATATAGAATTTAATATAAATTACATGTGGTGGAAAATCCAATGTAAACTTTACTTCTTTCCATTAGTAACCACTGCTGGGGAGAATTAAGCTTTGAGGGGGACCTAAAGAGGGCAAAACCTTAGATGAGTACTAATTGCCCTATGATTGATTGATGGCTTCCCTCCTGTTGTTACATACTGCTGGATGATACGTGCTATACACACAGCAGGAGGTAAGACAGTCAATCAATTAGGGGAACAATTAGTTCCAGTTTTTACAGTGTGCTTGAGATTGTAGATGAAATTGCCTGAAAAATAATAAGAATGGTAAAGATCAGAACTGAAACCTAAAGAAATAAATTTATATTAAAGCAAAGGCAGGCATTATTTGATCCGCTCTTCCGCAGATGGGCAGTGTTAATGGCATAACAATTAGAGTTTGGCAGCAATTAATAAGTAGGCTTTCAGAGCTAGTCAAGTTGTGTTCACGGTTTCAGAAGGCTACAGATTTTTACCTTTCATGTGACATGGCTGAAGAGTTACCAGAAAGCTCGGTGTGATTAATTACTTTCAAGGATACAATTCTGTGTCTCCCTTTCTGTGGCTGTGAGAAAAAAAATCGGGGCAAGGAGACAATGTAATCCCATGCCTTCTTTGGGATTCATATTTAGTAATCAATGTTCATATACAGTAAATGCCATGCCTGGAAGTATTCTAAGGTTAACAAGACAGATGAACCTGTAGTAGGAAAGCATGAGTCACCTTGTAGAAGGACAATTTGAAAGGATCTTCAGCTACCATGAGACTGTAGATGCAGTGTTTCTTATAACTATCAAAATGTAAAACTTTGGGTACAGGAGAAATCAGGACAGACGTGGATCATGATGTCCAAAGTGCTGAGTCTAAAGTCATGTCTCGTGCAGAGAAGTATGAAAGTCTAATCCTGGCCAAAGACCTAAAGTCCCCTAGTCCTGAGACTGAGACACATGCAAAGGCACAAAGGAAGGAATAGTATAATTAATACCATTTCATTTAAGAGACAGCGGGTCGGGGGAAAGGAAAATGCTTATTAACTTGAAAAAAAATTGTTTCTCTTAAAGCAAAATATAGAAAGAACTTTTAAAATCATCAACTCCAGAAGAGTTTGTGCCCAGAGACTAGCTTCAAACTCATTCAAGCTGCCTCTCCCAAGAATGTAATCAGTCTCAGTTGTTTGTTAGATTGCTAAGAGTTCAATAATGGAATAAATTGGATGTTGGTGTGTATGTGTGTGGTAGGGCATGCTTATCTCTAAAACCCAAATACATCCTCAGAAGAATTATCTAGAGTTACTGAAATCCCAACCCTCAAAGCTAATAGGTTTGGGTTATTTTTCCCTAAGAAAAAAAGGGAAAAAAATAAAACAGAAAATTACTTCTAAATTTTATCTTCAGGACAGGGGAGAATTTATCTCATTTACCTCATGCAAAATTTCCTAACAATAAACTCGTGTTAAAAATTGTCACCAAATCCCATTTTATAATTATATTCTAGGAATTAGCTTGGAAGAAAAGTAAATTGGGATTCTCACCTCCTTATCTCTGTTATTTTAATGTTTATATCTACTTCCATTTTAATTAATTTTACTAATCCATTTAGTTAATGAATAAATAAATCAGTACCATGGGGACCAAACATCAGTTGCAGCAACAGTAGAGAATTGTTAATTCAGAAGTGACCCACAGTACCAAAGTAAACTTGTCAACATAGATTTCTCTTTTGTTAATATCCTAATTTCTGTCTTATTGTTCTTCATAGAGCAAAATGTTTCACAGTGAATCTCTATAGTACATTTTGTTTCTAAGCCCTCTAAAAAACTTTCATTCTGCAATTGCCAAGTATTTTGAATATAAATTGATTTTATGCAATATACTGAAAACAAGAATTTTATTAATATAAATGGTTTCTTTATTTGTGGAATTACACAAAAATTATTATGGAAGCAGCATGAGTCCTATCTGATGGTATTAGAATTTCATGCCTAAATCGAGTTGAACATTAATTTTATGAGTTTTTGTTGTTATTCTTTTAGGCTGTAGCATAAATGACTATGGCTGTAAGTATCTGGAGATTAGAGATATAGAACAGAAAAAAGAGAACTTTGGGGTACAAAATGTTAGAGATGACAGAATGGTTCTGTGGAGATTGATAGTTTTCTTTCTTCCATTTATTATTCATAAAAATACTTAAATTTAAGGACTTCAGGCATTTTCTCTGTGTTGATTGTTAGTATACGACTTCCCGCCCCACCCCCATAATGAACTCAGTTTAGTTTGATAAATGCAAGATAGTTCAACATGTGGAAACCAATAAATATCATACACTTATTCACTGTTGGTGGCAGTGTGGACTGGCCAGCCCTTATGGAAGTGAAGGTGTGATTCCTCAAAAAGAAGTTGAAATTGATTATATGAGGCAGCTATACCTTTGCGCATATTCCCAAAGGACTCTATATCCTATTTTAGAGGTAGTTGCTCATCCATGTTCATTGTTACTATATTCATAATAATGACTTCATTTTAAATTATATATGTAATACAGAAAATGTCAAGACATCCTGGAGACATATCCCCTGGCATAGGAAAAAAACTGTATGAACTTTTAAAAACTATAAACTTTCTGATATCTGTTTATACTTTGGTACTATTGATTTCGAGACTTCCTGCCCTGGGGAAGTAGTTATAATCTTTAACTAGCATGGCCCAAAGAAGAGTCTCAAGAGAACTGGAGAATCCCGTGAATTCTAAGTTCATGCGATGCGCTTTAATGCCACACACCACCCTTGATTCTCAGGCAAGCTGTTACCATTCACAACCGTGTGTGCAGTCTGTGGTGATGGAGTTCACACTACCATCTCAATCAGCTGATTTACACAGTTTTCTCTCTAACACCTTCAGCGAAATGCTGCCTGGACTCTTTCCTGGTAATGAATAACAGCATGATTTTGCAACTATGTGTTCTTTCTTTCAACACTGCTGGCTTCATATCCATTTCCTCTCTGCCAGCTGCTCTCTCTCTCTCTCTCTCTCTCTCTCTCTCTCTCTCTCTCTCTCTCCCCTGACAATCAGCATTTTGTGACATAAAAGATTCAGTAATGATGTATGCCCAGTATCTTGTAGACTTTTTATATCCAATGCAGTTTTAAAACAGACCTCCATTCTCCTTATTAAAATGTCTTCTCGCCTCCTAAAAATACCATTTCTCTTCAAATATGAGCATGATCTGATTTAAACTGTAAAACTCGGAAATGCATTGAAAGCCTGTGTAACATCAGAGAAAAGAATGAAGATTGGTGGGCAAATTTACCTCCGTTTGTACCATTTAGACCTTTACAAAAGAGTAAGGCAAAGCAAGACAGAGAAGTGGACTGCGTCAGCAGCTTCAAACTCCAGCCATTTCCTAGTACAGACTGAGAAGTGCTAAGTGTTGTAAAACTCAGGCTACTGCCAGCCAAGATGGTTCCTTAAGTACATAAAGCATTACGTACTATAATTCTCCAAATGCACCAATAATATATAAAAGACCCGATCCTTTTCCTTCCCCCATGTAAAAAGAATGGAGCACTTTATATATTGAAGAAAACACAGTGACATGTTCTCCTTAGGATAAATGTAACTTCTGTTCCTTGTGGCATGTTAACTAGAAGAGCTTATTTCTGCTTCTTTCCAGCTAGCACAGTGCTAGGAAAAGTATGAAAAAGAGCAAAGGACACAAACTTGGGGCTACATGAACGTACCTTATTAAATCAGAACTTCTGAGATGTTTCTAAAACGTAGACGACATTTTATAATCATTGATGACAACAGCAGATTTGGGAAAACAGCAGAACAAACTCCTTGTGTGTGTGTGTGTGTGTGTGTGTGTGTGTGTGTGTGTGTGAGAGAGAGAGAGAGAGAGAGAGAGAGAGAGAGAGAGAGAGAGAAGGCTCATTGTTTGGCCCTTGATCCAAGCTCTACAAGATGTCTGCCTGGCTCCAGTGTGGTCTGGTAATACATTAACAAGGAAGTACCACTTTACAGCTGGCTCCAACGTCAAGTAAGGGGTCAAAATGAGAACCTCTGAATGGATTTGAAGCAAGTAGGACCCAAAGAGAAGCATATTAAAGCACTCTTCTCTCAGAAAGAGATGGAGAGAATTAGATATAACCCCTACCACAAAGTAAATTCATTCAAAGGGTCCTCCTCGCCTAGCACACAGAGACCATTCCTGGGATGCATCCTTGCCACCTGTCTGCTTCTGTAGTAGGAAGGGTGTTCATGTTACCATTAATTGAGCCTCAGTCATGCAGACTTAGAGGAAGAGAGAAGGGCTGCATGTTAATGATATGGAATACACAGCCCAATCATGTGTTCTAATTTGGACTGTCCTCAAGAACCGAGTAATAGTAGCTATCCTTACAACATACCAGCCTTCATTAAAGGGTATCTTTTACAAGCAAAATAATATATAGCCTGTGAGCCACCAAGAGGAACAAAAATTAGAAAGGTTAGAACTCACACTAAGGAGCTAGTGTAGAAAGCAAAATGCCAACTGATGTTCTGGATGCCAACAGACATGGCATCTTCATGACTGAGCATTCTTCTCTGATACAGAAATCCGTACGGCAAATAGCTCTATGTTAACCTTCATGCAGTCAGAATGGATCTTCCAGGTAACACCTTCTGCAGTAAACATGCATGTGTCTCCTAAAGGAACCAGGCAAGGGATTGTCACTGCTCATGTTATATCAATGTAACTATTACTGACCAATGTGGCTACAGTGCAATGACTCTCTTTCTTTTCAGCAAATGAAGAATAGAAGTGATAGAGACCTACCTCTAAGTCAAGGGAAGATAGTGTCATAATGGAGCTGCCTCTAAAACTGGTCTCACTAATGCCCCGTGTACTTAGTAAGGGGTTCTTTTTTTTTCTCTCTCTCTCTTTATTAGATATTTTCTTCATTTACATTTCACATGTTATTCAGAAATTTTCCCTTACCCTCCCACATCCCCACCCTGCTCCCCTACCCACCTCCTCCCACGTAATGGCCCTGGCATTCCCCTGTTCTGGGGCATATAGAGTCTGTATGACCAAGGGGCCTCTCCTCCCAATGATGGCCAACTCGGCCATCTCCTTCCATATATGCAGCTAGAGACATGAGCGCAGGTGGAACTAGTTAGTTCATGTTATTCTTCCACCTAGAGGGTTGAAGACCCCTTCCGCTCCTTGGGTACTTTCTCTAGCTCCTACCTTGGGAGTCCTGTGTTCCAACTAATAGATGACTGTGAGCATCCACTTCTGTGTTTACCAGGCACTGGTATAGCCTCCCACAAGACAGCTATATCGGGTCCCTTTCAGCATTATCTTGCTGGCATATGCTATAGTGTTTATTTTGGTGGCTGATTATAGGAGGGATCCCTGGCAGCCGCCGTCACTGGTTGGTCCATCCTTTTGATTCAACTTCACACATGATCTCTGTAGCTCCTTCAGTGTGTGCTTTGTTCTTAATTCTAGGAAGGGGCACAGATACCACATTTTGAACTTCATTCTTCTTGAGATTTATGTGTTTAGTAAGTTGTATCTTGGGTAGTCTAGGCTTCTGGGCTAGTATCCACATATCAGTGAGTACATGTTATGTGAGTTCTTTTGTGATTGGGTTACCTCACTCAGGATGACACGCTCCAGATCCATCCATTTGCCTAGGAATTTCATATATTCATTGTTTCTAATAGCTGAGTAGTACTCCATTGTGTAAATGTA